>OZ014414.1:7288729-7811229 GCA_963965975.1 Xestospongia bergquistia
TGTAGTACTTGCACTTCGATCTCTTTGCTGAAGAATGAGAAAGTGTAAATAGTGAAGTATGCTAAAAACCAGAACAAAGTGTATTCCATAATAAGAAATTAGAAAATCAACTTAAGGAATCAGAAGGATAGGTAATTGAAATAATAATTATTATTGTTATAAGTTGTATTCCTAGATTTTCATCTGATTACACCAAAACTGTTCAAGTCTCTATTATTGAACAAATTCAAAGTCAAACCAAGCTGCGAATTTTCTAAAAATATTATCTGAGCATTTTTAACATGTTTTTAGTGGCATGCATGGAGCAAGACGTTGTTATGAAAATCTGTGCCGTGCTTTCCTTGCTTGAATTTAGCATCAGTCTGGCAAAAGAGATTTTGTGGAGAATCAATCAAAACAGAGAAAATACAGATGGCAAGATGAGGGAGGGTGTATGTGTAATAAATATGACTTAACTTTAGAACAATATGCTAAAACCTGAGACTGTGTACTACAGTATAATTAATTTTCTTTTTTACAGAAATTCCAGAGACGAGGGTCAGTGACAACTGAAATGGAATGCGAAAAGTACTGGCAGTTCCTAATCTTGTCATATGTAACTGAAGAATGAGATAATCACGAAAACCTTAATGGAATATTTGAATACAAATTATTATGGCTTTCTGATAGTAAGCATTAAGAATCAATTATGTGCATTGTTATTATGTTGTTGTAGGACTTAATGAGTTTATAGAAATTCTAGATGATCGATTCAAAAACAAGCAAGCTAATGCTGTGGATTGGTTGCAGAGATCAGAAAGGAAGGATCACGTTCTGTTACTGTTCCATCTAATGATGTACCAAAATGGGCAGTAAAAACAGATACTGGTGAACATAGTAATTATTACATAATCATCACTTTGTACTCTTATGTGATAGTTCTGTTGCCAGCAACACATTAAGGTACATGTAATTTATATTTATGGTAGTCATTACATCTTATCTTTCAGTGAAGTATTGCTAATAGATAGTTATGTCAATGACTTAGTCATGTTCATCAGTTCAAATAATATACTGTAGTACTGTCTAAAGTGATTAATGGGTTGTTACTGATGTTCAACGTAATCAGGTTTTGGTTTGTTTTGAGTCCTTCAGAAATATTTTGGAAGCCACTGTTGGTGATGTTACACTCAGTGATATCTAGTTCTTTCAATGTTTTGTTGTTAATTGACATGTTGGATAAATGAGATGTATCTTCATTTGTTATGTCAACATTTGAAAATTCTAGTGTTTGTGGCAAGGGCATTATATTTAAGTGTTTGATAGCATCAACATCAGTAGTAAATGGAGAAGATTCAAGAAACAGTCTCTTCAAAGTTTTATTAGTAATAATGAATATCTCTGACAAGGCTGACACACAAATTTTATTTAATGGAGTGTTCCAAATACCTAGCCTCTGGATTATACACTCATTAAGAATAACAATAATTACCAAACTGCTTTCAGGTGTTGTTGTATGAAGCCTGTGATATACTAGGTAACCTTGAACCTACATGTATAATTATGTATTCATTATTGTTTATTATTACGTCATGTATCGATATAAATACCGCATGCTTTTAGTATTTTGTCAGTTGTCATGAGTTGTCATTAGTTGTATTATTTGCTACAGTTGTTATAGTTATCATTATTATTACTATTGTCAGTGGGTCGGTTGTTAGTTCTACAAATAGCTGGTTCTATAATTCTTCACTCGGTCACCACATTGGCGACGAGAGTAATTTGGAAACTTCATCTTCTATTATTCTACTCTGCTGAAATGGCAACTCATGGTACAATATCTTCATTTGACCCAGACAAGGAACAATGGACTTCGTATGCCGAAAGATTAGATTTCTATTTTGAAGCTAATAATGTCACCTCTGCTGAAACTAAAAGAGCAATCTTTCTAACTGTTTGCGGTCCCTCTACATTCCAACTACTGAAAAGTTTGGTACAACCTAACACTCCAAAAGAAAAGACCTATACTGAACTAAAAGAGTTTCTTGAGAAACATTTCAATCCTAAGCCATCGTCGATAGTTCAACGTTTCAAATTCAACACAAGAATAAGAAAATCAGGTGAATCCGTTGCCACTTATGTCGCTGAATTACGTGCTATCGGAGAACATTGTGATTTTGGTGACACATTCGATTTAATGCTTAGAGATAGACTCGTTTGTGGAATAAACGACACACGTATCCAAAGAAGATTACTCCAAGAGCCTAACTTAACGTACAAAGAGGCTTTCGAAACAGCCCAAACCATGGAAATCGCAGCTAGGGATTTTCAAGACATTACTCAGCAACAACATCAACAAAACTTCAAACCGATTGCTGTTCACTGGTTGATGGACAAAACTGGTTGGAGCCCCACCACAGTAGCTGCTACAATCGAATGTTTTAGATGTGGTGGTAACCATTATGCTAATAAATGTAATTTTCAAGATAGGACATGCATACTTGTGGAAAGAAAGGTCACTTGGCTAGAGTTTGCCGAAGCAGCAAGAGAGCTCTAGCCTCAACTCAGTATGGAAGAAGGAAAAATTACAAACCATCTTCTAAGGATCCACTCCGCAAGCACACTACTCATACTATAGATCAATTGGAGCCTTGCTTAATGGAAGAAGGCCAGACCTCATCAGACAGATCCACTCCTTCTACTTCAAAGGACTTCCCTATGTTTACACTACCAGGGAAGACCAGACCTATTGTGGTCACAGTTCAAGTGCAGGGAGTTGACCTTTCCATGGAATTAGATACAGGGGCTTCCCCCTCACTTATTAGTGAAACAACTTACTCAAATTTGTCAAGTACTTTAGGCCCACTTACTCCATCTAATTTTACACTCACCACATATACAGGAGAAAAGATTTTTCCTCTAGGTTCTATTAATGTCCAAGTCAACTACCAGTCCCAAGGTGCATCACTCCCACTATTAGTTGTTCCAGGTGATGGTCCAACTTTGCTAGGCCGTAACTGGCTTGAGGAAATCAAGATAAATTGGTCACACATTAAATTACTTAACACTTTTTCTACCTTAGAACAGGTTTTAGATCAACATTCAGCGGTTTTTATTTCAAGCATTGGCCGGTTGAAAGAAATTACAGCAAAGATCCTAGTCAATCCAGAGGCTCGCCCTCGTTTTTTAAAGGCCCGCCTGGTTCCGTATTCTCTGAAAGAAAAGGTTATCAAGAAACTACAACACCTACAGGACTTACAAGTCATTACTCCAGTCAAACACTCTGACTGGGCAGCTCCCATAGTGCCCATTGTGAAAACAGATGGATCAATTCGCTTATGTGGAGATTATAAGGTCACCATAAATCCAGCTCTCATTCCAGATACATACCCACTTCCTCGTGTGGATGATCTTTTCACTGCTCTCTCTGGAGGCAAGATTTTCACTAAACTAGATCTCAGTCATGCCTACCTTCAAGTACCCCTGGATGACTCCTCCAAGAAATACACTACCATAAATACACCAAAAGGACTATTCCAGTATGAACGACTACCTTTTGGCATCTCTTCTGCTCCATCAATTTTCCAAAGAATCATGGAAACCCTTCTAAGTGACTTACCCCATGTCTGTGTTTATTTAGATGATATTCTTATTTCAGGTACAAGTGAAGCAGACCACCTCCAAAATTTACACCTTGTCCTACAACGATTGGAAAATGCAGGCCTCATCTTAAAGAAATCAAAGTGCAAGTTCAGGGTCTCATCAGTAGAATATTTGGGCCATATTATAGATGCAAATGGACTTCATCCATCAGAATCGAAAGTCAAAGCCATCAGAGATGCACCAACGCCTACAAATGTCACAGAACTTAAATCATTTCTTGGTTTACTCAACTATTACCACAAGTTCTTACCAGATGTCTCTACTATACTAGCCCCGCTGCATCAACTTCTCCAGAAGGATGCTAAATGGATTTGGTCCCAAACACAGGATAAAGCCTTTCAACATTCAAAATCCTTACTTCAGTCTTCATCCTTACTTGTCCACTATGATGAAAAGAAACCCCTCATCCTATCCTGTGATGCCTCTCCCTATGGGTTAGGTGCAGTACTAAGTCACCAGATGGAAAATAATACCGAAAAACCGATTGCTTTCACTTCACGTACTCTAACCACAACAGAAAAGAAATATTCTCAATTGGAGAAGGAAGCCTTGGCAATTATTTTTGCTGTAAGGAAATTTCATGACTATTTGTATGGACGAAACTTCACATTATACTCTGATCACAAGCCTCTCCAATACATCCTTGGTGAATCAAACCAGATACCAACACCTACCTTGCCTCGTATACAACGATGGGCTATCACCTTTTCAACCTATTCCTATACAATCAAACATAAACCAGGAACCCAGTTAGCAAATGCTGATGCTTTAAGCAGGTTGCCATTACCAGACACACCCAAATTTGTTCCAGTACCAGCTGACATTAAGTTACTACTAAACCATTTGGCAGAATCAGTCATACATGCACCACAAATCAAAACATGGACAGACCAAGATCCCATACTTTCGTGTGTCTGTAGACTTGTTCTGACTGGCTGGTCATCATCTATACACTCCCCCGAACTCCAACCATTTACACAATGTTATACAGAACTCAGTGTTATTGATGGGTGCCTTCTCAGAGGTTCTCGTGTCATTATTCCTCCTCAAGGTAGAGAATATGTCCTCTCTCAACTCCATGATACCCATCCCGGTATCAGCAGAATGAAAGGCCTTGCTCGGTCCTACGTATGGTGGCCAGGTCTAGATAAAGACATTGAGAATGTAGTCAAACACTGCAACACCTGTCAGACGCACCTTCCTACTCCACCCCAAACGATTATTCACCCTTGGGAATACCCATCAACTCCATGGACCCGAGTTCATGTTGACCATGCTGGTCCATTTCTCGGCAAATATTTTTTCCTCCTCATTGATGCCTATTCACGTTGGATGGAAGTTCACATAGTTAACTCTACCTCAGCTGAAAGTACTATTAACATTCTCCGACATATTTTTTCAATGCACGGCTAACCACAACAATTGGTATCAGACAATGGTCCAGCATTTATCAGTGATGATTTTAAACTATTCATGGACAAAAATGGTATCCGACACTCCCTTACTTCACCATACCACCCCCGCTCAAATGGGCTAGCTGAACGTGCAGTACGGACCTTCAAAACTACCATAAAGAAATTGGATGGACCACTTGAAACAAGCCTTTGCGTTTTCTTCTACAGTATCGTATTACCCCTCAGTCCACTACAGGTCTCTCACCTTCAGAATTACTGATGGGTAGAAGACTACGAACAGTTTTTGATCTTCTTCACCCCGATATACCAAAGAAAATTGAACAGAAACAAGAAAAAATTCAGCAACCACGTCAGAAGATTCGTACCTTTTCAGTAGGAGACAAAATTTATGCAAAAAATTATTCAGGTTCATCTGCATGGATTCCTGTTACAGTAATCAAAATTACAGGTCCAGTGTCATACCATGTAGAAACCAAGAGTGGTATTGTCATCCGTAGACATGTTGATCAACTTCGTTCCAGATGTACTGACAGCAAAGAACTACAAATTGAAAACAAAGATCAGGACAATTTTGATGATTCTCCCATTGTAAGACATCCCCAAAACTTTACACCTCCTACAGTTACAGTATCAGCACCTGCCAATATTCGTACAACACCGTTGTTACGTCGCTCGAATAGAGAGAAAAGACAACCTGAGTGTTTTGGTCTGTATATTTCATCTTAAAGAGGGAGGAGTGTGATATACTAGGTAACTTGATAAACATTGAACCTTCATGTATAATTATGTATTCATTATTGTGTATTATTACGTCATGTATCGATATAAATACCGCATGCTTTTAGTATTTTGTCAGTTGTCATGAGTTGTCATTAGTTGTATTATTTGCTACAGTTGTTATAGTTATCATTATTATTACTATTGCCATTGGGTCGGTTGTTAGTTCTACAAATAGCTGGTTCTATAATTCTTCACTCGGTCACCACAGCCAAATACTCCATTGACTGCCTTGCTGTTGTTCTTCCTTTACTTTACACACAACATCTTCATAATGTTTAATAGTTGGTGAGATCATATAAATTGTATTGTCATCACTTCTCCACTTAACTATTTCTATGTCTCCTATTAAAAAACAGGGTCAGGATATAATGCAATCTGATTGTTTAATTATGATCTAATCATTCATATAGTACTACAAATGTAATTGTTCTAGCCACCTAGTATAAGCATTTTGAACAAAATACTGTAGAGGTGTTTGCAAACCCCTGCAATTATACATTTCAAAGTCTTATATCCTACATGCTTGTACTTGAATATTGAATGTTGGTGATATTGCCTCATTGTTAATAACAATTTTACGTATTTAACCTTTATTTACCTGTGTTCCATATGATAAGTTGATGTTTACATATTCTCTTGGTTTGGTTTAGTAGTTACTGCCTTTTTCTGAATCAATAAACTTCACTAATCCTCTTCCATCTGTTTTCAGAGACTTCATGGCTAATAATGTGATTAAAATCTATTATGTTCATTATTCTTTCTTTTCATGTTCTCTTCAATTAATTGATTGATTTTTCATCTCTCATTTTTATTTCTTCCTGCAATTACTCTATTACTTTTTGGTTGTCTTCTAATGTTTTTTCAGTAGCTATAGAATATAATTATAATAATAATTAAATGTCTGTCAACAGTACTATTATAAGGACACCTATTTTTTGTCTGATTAAATCTTATAACTGATCATCATTGCTCTTCATGTAATTAAGTGTTCATAGAAATTGCTTTTTTCTATTTCATAGTTCTACAATACAATGTCATCATCATCAAATTATTAAAGGCAAGTCTACTTCCATGAACTTCTTAAACTGATCTTTAGCTGGTCCTTTGCTTTGTCTTTGCTTAATTTCTTCAATGATGGTGACAAATTTGTTATAGCTTGTTTTTGAGAGAGGTTTTCTAAGATTGGATTAATTCTGAGGTTCTCAAGTAATTTATGACAATATTTTTGAGATTCTTGCTTGTTTTCTTTGCAGTGAAGATACAAAAGACCACCATTACATACAGAACTGTCATTAGAATATGTAACAATGGTTGCCTATATAACACAGAGTAAATTTTATTTCTTATATAATAAACATACAGTCAAATCTTCAAGATTCTTTTTATTAGTATCTCTATCTCCATCAAGTTTTGTTGATTAATTAAACAGCTTTACAGATTCTTTATAAGCCTCCTCAGAATGCATCAGTAAATACTTTTCTTCAATTGGAAACTGAAGAATATCCATGGCTTTCTAGTATCTCTCCTTTGCTCTGCATGTGGCAGTCTGGTACAAATTTTTCATAGCTTGATCCCATGCAGTTCCAATCTTTGGAATACCATCTTCTGAATTGAGATCACCAACGTACATCCTTAATATCTCTGTGAATTCTGTGTACAAAGATTCCCAACATAAATATACCTAATGGCACATGACTTGCGTATTTCCATTCATCAAGCTAGCTTCAGTGTAACCATTTTTTGATTGGTATTCATATAAAATTTTACTATGTACAAGCTCTATTTGTTGAAAAAATTTAAGATAAATACATTCTCTGTATCTTGGGTCTTCAATGTTACCTATAACATGAAGATCGAGGAGGTATCATTTCTGCATGTAATGTAACAAAAAATTCTAAAAGACATTTGCTAGCTTGATTTTGTGCATCATTAACTGGAAGGTCTTCTGAAACTGCTAAAACCTGTATAAAAATGGAACCTTTTACTTATTTATGACAAAACTCACCTCTTGTAATAAATAATCTCGAAAATTACAGGGAGTTCCTTGTTAAATTCACTGGTTGAAGAAGAGCATCCACAGAAACGATGGAGCTGTCGCTTTAATAGAACTTTACCCTCTACCTCACAATGATTTAGCTAAATTGACAATAAAATTGAAAGCAAAATATGCAGTTAACAAAAAATTAGCTGGAAAAATAAGATATTGTTATGATTATTCCATCACTAATTGTGCCATGCAATACATATTATTTAATTTTATATATAGTCTTAGACAGTACAATTTAACCTCGCTACTGTCCTAATGATATTATTTTATTTATTATAAACAATAACATATGTCACTTGATTCAAGTTTTCACGCTTTGGAACTTGAGTAGAATTGTAAACCAATAGAGAACTTAAAAGAGCACTAAGTGTAAAGATTTGAGTATCTCCTCGACTACTGCAGCTTTGACAGCATCAACTCCTTCTGTATCCAGTAGAATGACCTTTACTTCTTCTCCACTCTCAAGAATATGCTGAAATGGAGTGTTCCATATCCATATACGTACTTTTTTGAGGCTATTATATGTCCCAATTTGAAAAGAGATTCTTTAGTTGGTATCAGTTGATTCAATAAACATGACTTCCCAGAACAACATTGTCCAACCACAGCTATACTACACTGATAGGATTAGTTATTTCTTTTAAGATTATCACTGCATTCTCATTAATGACAAGAGAACTAATTGGCCTTATTGTACAAGTATTGTTTTTTCATTCCACACATAATTGTTAGGAAGGCATAAGGGAATGCATGACTTTCCATTCGTAGCAGCAATGTTGTCATAACATAGACTGTAGAAGTGACCAAACTTAACATTTATATAGCATAGATGATAATAAAATTAAACATAACATGAAATACATTTTTCTTAAATTCAGTGTCAACTATAAGCAATAATATTAACAAGTATAAAATCCATCTAACATTTATAATTAGTATTTGCTTTGAATACTATAATTTATGCTTTAAAACTTCCATAATCCTCTCATATAGCAGAAATCCTATATTTGGCCCATAACGTTATTAGTTGCAATAACTAATCAATTTACAGAACAAACAATAATGCAGTTTGTGTAATAAATGATACCACAATGTTTGTGTGAACATGCACTCATAAAGAAACTGAGAAAAGAGGAATTTTGAATGGTTTTGTTTGTCTTAGGTTATTTTATTATCTTTCTCAATTCATTAATAGAATTTTTTCATTCATTGTAGTTGAATAAACCTTTTGTAGAGTTTACACTAGTGTAATATGTCCCCCAGGGGGGTGTACTATGACACCGTATTTCCTATTTAACCGTTTCTAAGTAATGAATGTGTGCCTTAACATTAACATACAGAAGCCGAAGGAGGATATCAAATTCTACTTCGTAATTTCATATTCTGCTTTAAATTTTTTCAAAATATTCCAATCCCAATTTTATTTTCTATCCTTCGGTGGAATATTTAACAACTAAAACCCTACATCCCCACACTCTAACCAGAAACATCTACGAGACAGCTCGTGGTCCTCGCTTCACTTCATTGAACGATGGAAAGTAGAATTGGAATTGGGATCCGTACGGAAGCCTCAGACAGACATTCCAATTCCTATTTCCAATTTCAATATAGCGGGACTATACGGAGTTTTAATGTCCGTTCTCGGCTTCTCTAAATAATAGAACTACAAAATACAACCAAAGTCAGGGACCCAACCTAACTGGAAACATCTCGCTGACACTCGATTCTAAGAGACGGCTCGTGGTACTCGCGCTCCGCGTTTTATTAAGTAATAAGAAAAGCCTAGAAGTGGCGCACATGCCAAAAATGGAATTAGGAACGAGAAATTGGACTCATCAACTGGATCGTCAATTGGAATTTTTAAATACGCTAAGGTTCGCGGAAGAAATAAGAAAAAGGAATTGGAATGTCCGTCTGCGGCTTCCGTAGGGATCCGCCTTCGGCTTCCGTATTAATATGTGCCTCAACTATAACATTAATTAAAGCTAACGCTTTATTGAATGTTAATTATCAAAAAAATTTGACCAATCATCTATTGTCGCTATTGCTCGCCTCACTAGTAGATTTAGCAATGGTGTCTCTTTTTGTTAAATGCTTTCTTTTATTTGGAGTTCTCATTTCTTGTGGTTATGGAGATGATATCAAAAAGCATCCACTTCAAAATACAACCATTACAGATGTCCCAGTTAAGGTTTATCATGGTAACTTTCAATGTACTAAGAGAATTTCTGAATTTTTAAGTGCGCTCTCCAATGTTTTCCCTCCCACTGAGGAGACATGTATGATCTGTAATGGAAAGGAGTATGTCGAGAATGAAATCTTTACAAACTTTTATTCATCACAACGTTGTGTAGAAAAGTCTTATGAATGTGAAATTATTACTGATCTTGGTGGTAAATTGATGGGACAATTAGAAACTATCTCCAAGCTCATTAACACATATCCAACTACATGTCTTGGTATGAAACAGAAAACTAACCTTTCGCTTTCAGGCTATTACACAATACGAGCTCCTAATGGTTCTCTTATATCAGTATACTGTGATATGGAGGGTAGTAACTGTGATGATACAGGAGGCTGGATGAGAGTAGGCTACCTCAACATGAGTGAACCTTGTGCTACCTGTCCTTCTGGACTAACTCTACGACAATTTAACAACATAGATCATGGAGTTTGTGGTCGACCAATGTCTTCACCTTTAGTATACTCTACTTATGGCATTCATTATAGTAAAGTCTGTGGTCAAATAAGAGGTTATCAGTTTGCCGCACCAGATGGATTTCCACCTTTATATGCTTCTAATGTCATTCCAAATATTGATAATTGTAACACATATGTTGATGGTGTTACTATTACTTATGGTAGTAATCCTCGTAAACATATCTGGACATATGCTTGTGGTGTAAGGGAAGACAATAATTATGAATATTCATGTCCATGTAATAATGGAAGTTTTGGCACAACATCACCTAATTTTGTAGGCCATGACTACTTCTGTGAATCTGGATTACATAATGGAAGTATCCACTCTGTCTTATACTCTGATGACATTTTATGGGATGGTCAACAATGTGGAGGATTAGAAGGACCATGTTGTACTCATCCTAAGATGCCATGGTTTATAAAGACACTTAATGAGCCTACTACTGAAGAGATTGAATTAAGAATGTGTGGTAGTGAACACCATTCATATGAAGATACCCCTTTAGATATTTTTGAACTTTATATTCAATAACTGTTTTGAACTTGTAATGCTGATAGTATTGTATGTAGTTATAGACTTTGCTGAGGTTTGCTAAAGAATATTTTTACCAATAATTAATTTAATTACAAAACTTTATACATACATACATATATATATATATATATATATATATATATATATATATATATATGTTAAAACATATCAAAAAGCAGTTTTGCATACATATAGAATAGCTATGCATATATAGCAACTGTATGTATACAAAACTGAGATGTTTGTTAGTGAACACCATATGAAAGAAGTGGTCCTTTTGGCAAATCAGGACACACACACACACACGCACACACACACACACACACACACACACATATATATATATATATATATATATATATATATATATATATATATTATATATACATATATAAGTGACCTGACTTGCAATAAGGGCAACTTCTGTCAAGCAATTGTGATGTTAATTGCGAAAGAATCACTGTTAAAACACCTCAAAAAAACAATTTTGTATACATAGATGCAATCCCAAGAATTGCAGCTATTATATGTACAAAACTATTTTTGTGATGTTTTAACAGTTGTCCTTTTTCATAAATCATGTACAACTGTTTTGTCAGATATGGTTCCTTTTTGCAAGTCAGGTCAGACACACACATATATATTATTATTATATATATATATATACTGTATTTGTGTTGTGCTTAAAATGAGCATGTGAGTACATTGCGCAATAAAAGTAATTTAATTATTTGTTGATTGAGATGTACCTTATTTGTTTCTATATGCAGGGCTTGTCCATCTCAGTAGTTTCATACAGCAGTATAATTAACTGACACTAAATGGACATACCTATGTTACATAACAGATGTTCCAAACCAATCGTATGACTATCTGGTATGCACAGACAGTAATGTTGATTGTAATAGCATCTTAAACTTCATGTACAAATTTGTCTAAAGCCTACTCCCTTTCACCGTGTCAACGGAAATTATAATAGTGGGTGTAAATAGTATATATAATACATACCACACAACACAAAATAAAACTTGTGGTGTTATTCTTTGAATTACACATGTAAATAAAAGTCATTTTTTTGTTTGTCTGTGTGTGTATTATATATATATAGAGAGAGAGTCGATTTTCTTTTCAACAATTTATTGGCAAATCCGTAAGTTAGAATTATATGTAATTCAATGTATAAAATATATTATTAAAAAGTGCAACAGTTTAATGGATCAAGGAAACACCTAACCTTCCACCACTAATCAAGAGTCTCAGAGTATATACAAGGTGGCTAAAAAACCTGGGAAGGAGGTTAAATTGATGTCACAAACCAAACATGTAATTGAAAACGTAACGCAGTTCATTGAGAAAGAAAAAGAAAAGACTCTCAATTAAGAGAGAAGATCATAAAACATATAGCAGAGGCTACAGGTGTATCAATAAGAAGTACATTCATAATAAATACATTTTACAAAAGGGTAAATCACTGACTCCTGTAAACAATATGCAATATCTAAGGTATGTGTAAATCCATGCAGACTCTTTGGAAAAAGAATTAATACAATATACTGTTCATAGCTTTAATACACAATGACAATATCCCACTTTGACTATTGTATTGGCTAAATGAAAAGAGGATGAAGTTTTAGAGATAATAACTTTTGTCAATGGAGGGTTCTGCAAGAGAAGGGTTTTTCATACAAGAAAAGGGCCAGTAAGCAGTACATATACAAACTACATAATATACTGGAACAAAGACATACATACTTGCAAATGATACATAGACTAAGAAATGACAACAATACAATAACCTATACTGATGAAACAAGGGTAAATGAGTGAAGGGTTGGGTTCCTGGTACGGACTTGATTTTTAGATCTAAGACAAACTCAGTAGATTATCATGATGAAATAAACTCAGAACACAATATAGAATGGTTTAAACAAAAGTTACTTCTGAACATTCTACCTACATCTGTAACAGTTTTAGACAATGCTTTGTACCATAACAAACAAGAGGACATAACTTCAAACAGAAAAGATAATTTTAAATGATGCATGGTTAGACAAACATGTCATAGAATATGATGACAAGGACATTAAAAAGACATTACTAAAGAAAGTAAAACAACACAGACCAGGACCTTTGTACCTTACTGATGAAGCAGGACATACACATTGACATACAGTTTTAAAGTTACTAGTAACCCATTGTGAACTGAATCCAGTAGAGTTAGCATGGGCTTCTGTGAAAGGCTATGTAGCTACACGTAATAAGACACACAACTTACAAAAATTGAATTCCTCATCGTCAATGGCATCTCCTATACTTTGTTTACAGAAAGTACAATACATTTGTTATTGTGGGTTGTATCATATAAAAAATGACATCAAAAATGACAGATGGTCGGAAGACCACATGATGTTTGTACTTATAGCAACAACAACTCAAAGTACTTTTAATCAGAGAAGATAACACCAATATACAAACAATGAACAAACATCAAGACGATTACAGTTACAATCTTATTTAACATATAGTGGCAGGTTTATTACTGTCACAAAACGTTACTCCATAGTAATTAGTAATCAAAACGGTATGGATATTGTTATGTAATTCATTGTATTTTGCATGTATGCCAAAAAATTTGAATCAGTTAACGCAGTTAAACGACTTTAAGTGATACATGTTAATCAAAATAACGCAACTGAACATGATGTTAATATATGTATACAATTATATTAGCAGCATGTTTCCTCGGTAATTATTAAATATTCATAACATGTTAATTAGCAGTATATATGTATAGAGCATTGTATACAAAAAAAATCACTATAATGAATGTTTTTTGTGATATCTCCAGCAAACATGTTTGTACTTTAGCAACAACTCAAAGTACTTTTAACCAAAGAAGATAACAATATGTAAACAATGAACAAACATCAAGAGCAGTCTCATTTAACATAGTTTTCTTAAGAATAATTAATAATTATTATTAATTTAACATATAGCAACTATTACTAACTAGCTAAGGGGCTGACGTACTAGTATTGCTAACTAATGTAAAATCTAACCATTAAACTGAAGAGTAGCTTTAGATAGAGCAAAATTATTAACCTAAGGCAATCAGCTATTATAATAATTATGTGTAAGCATTGTGTACAAAAAAACATTATGATTTTAATGCAAACAATGTTATCTCCAGCAAACATACTTGTACATTTAGCAACAACAACTCAAGCATTTTAATCAAGGAAGATAATAATATGTAAACAATGAACAAACATCAAGACAAAGAAATTACAGTCTTATTTAACATATAGTGGCAGGTTTATTACTGTCTGTTGTGATATGATGAAGAGTAGTAATTGTGATATAGAATAAAGAGACTACATAATCATCAGTATATGCAGTATATTTGAGGGGAGGGGAGTTCGTCCTCCCTCACCCACCTCCCTCTCTACACTCTTGTTTAATATGACTGCACACAGTTATATTATTTTAATTTTCCTTCTAATTGCTTGATACACTCCTCCCATAGGACAGAGACTTGTTCTATGTTAGTTTAAAGACATTTGCTTGCCTCTTGCAAAGCAATATGACATCAATTTCAGATGATTCCTATAGAAATGGACACAACCAGATCATGTGACTATCATGTGACCAAATCTTGACATACTATAACTACCTACTCAGTACTTACATAACGAGAGAAGAACAAGGCATTTATAATAACTACATGTATTGAGACTTATATGTACAGTTGATAAGAATCTTAAAATGTTGACAAAAACACTGATACTATACCTGTATATCAGTTACAGAAAATAGATTGTTACCAGCAGTTGCTACAGATGTATTCTGCTTTGCAGAACTTGTCTGACTGATTTCACCAGTTTTAGAAGAAGCAGTTGTAATGGGAGAATGGTGTTTGGTGACTGATGATTTGTGAGGAAGTGGTACTTGCTTGTTTTGGATGTACATGTATATGTGAACTAGGGAAAAGAAATATAAGTGGTAAGGGAATGGGAATGAAAGTGGTGGTTTGGAAATGGGACTAAAGTATGTAGTATGGACATCAGACCATATTAATTAACAGTATGCTGAGTATGGGAATCAGACTATGACAAGAACAAGGTATTGGATTATGACTGTGCTGGATATGGGAGTCAGAATAAAATAATGAAGTATAGGAATCTATCCAATTAGTATTAGGCATGAGACCAATACGAGTCTTACATTTTAGACAAGCTTCCTGTAGGAACTTGAGATTTAACCATGGCAAGAGTATATCTTTCTGTACTAAACTGCCAAGAGAATTCTTCGGAATCAGTGGGTGTGGCCTCTGTATCAAACCTAGGTGTGAGTGGGAGCATTCAGACAAAAACATTTTTTTGAGTAATAGATTTTGTTGTTGTTGGAGTGAAGTAAGTTGTGGTAAGTGAATATAACGCTATGATATGGATTAATAGGTAGCATTAATGGATAAATGAATGGTTTGATGAATTGATAAAATGATAGATGGATGAATGGACAAATTAATGAATGGATAGATAGATGAATGACTTGATAAATAAATGGACAAATTAATGAATGGACAGATATACAAATGTAGTTAGAACTATAGTTTCTCACAAAACCACACCCATTCAAATTACCTACACTATCTTGTGGAGCAAAATAAATTATAATGCATATACTTTATGTCCTCCAGTTCTAGCACTACCACTATAAGTCTCATTCCCATAAAAAAACATATTTTATCTAAAATCCAATACCTAATATCCAGATATCCCACTTCCAGTGCCTTCATCTTGTAGTTGGTAAGGTAGATTGTAATCAGTTTAATAATAGGATCATTATAAGTGATAGGAGATTTAGTAGTAGCTTTAGTAGTAGATTTAGTGGTAATAGCTTGCACAGTGTATACCATTGAGACTCTACAGACAGCGATAATGAATATTCAATAACATATTGTTGTGGCTATGAAATGTATGAGTCTTGTTAGTGTATTATTTATCATACAAAAGTAAATTAAAAGTTTTAATTGATGTGATCTATGAATTTTAACTAGTCTTGTATATCTCTTGTATGTGGTTGCCATTATCATTCAATATTTGTACAATACTTCATTGAAAACATATGTAAATAACTTACATTAAAGGCACTTAACATGGTTACATTCTTGAAATCATACCAGACAATGGAGTCCTTGGAAAACATACTTAAAATGTATTACATAGTAAAAAAATCATTGTTTCATTCATCCATTAATCAACCACAGTTACATATATACGAAGTATTCATTTGCCAATCCCTCTCAATATTCTTGTTCTTGGCACAATCAATGATAAAGTAAGTTAGTGGAAACATTGAAACACAAATTAAATTGACTTAACAGATGATGATCTCAAGATTCCAGTCAAAAGAGTAAAAGGTCTACTAAGAATCCATTACAGATGAAAAAAGTTGGTCAGGCGGGAAAACATTATGAGCACACGCCTACCAAGGAACTGTGAACGCGTGACCACCACTATAATGGCGGGAAATGTTTCAGGTCACGTCTAACGAGAACAGCAAATATTATGGATTTTAATTAACTACTTTTTAAAATTATTAATTAATTTATGTAGGTTTTGGGTAAAAAAAACATTAATGATAACATGATGTAGAGTTAGTTATTCTTGTAAAACTAAAAGAACAATTAACAATAATAATCATCTATATTGTGTAATACAATAGTTGTAAAAACATTATAAGAATTCAATATCATTGTAGTTGTTTGAATTAATTCAGTTTTCATGAAACAAGTTAAAGTTAAAAAATCTAGAATGTTTTATTTGAACACAATTATTAAACTTAAAACATTAGTTAAGATGATTGACTTTTTAACAAATTTTAGATAAAAAATGTTCTTTTAGATATTTAAAAACAACATATTATGTAATAACGAAATATTTCTTTTAAAAAATTGGAAAATAACAATAAAAGTAACAAAACATGGAAAATCACAATAAAAAATAAAATAAAAAATAAAACAAAAAAAAACTCAAAAGACAGTTGAAGAGTCTTCAAGAGTCCTCCAGTCAGTCTTCAAGAGTCCTCCAGTCAGTCCTCAAAAGTCCTCCAGTCAGTCTTCAAGAGTCCTCCAGTCAGTCCTCAAGAGTCCTCCAGTCAGTCTTCAAGAGTCCTCCAGTCAGTCCTCAAGAGTCCCCCAGTCAGTCCTCAAGAGTCCTCCAGTCAGTCCACAAGAGTCCTCCAGTCAATCAACAAGTAGTAAACATAGAGGAAGAAAAAGAAAGTTATCTGGAACAACTGGATTACTAAAGAATTGATGGATGGAGAGGTAGCTCACCTTTTCAACAGTGCTGCTCCTGCAGGGAAAGAAAAAGAGTAGTCAAAACTGAACTGATGACAATGGATGGATAGAGAGTGAAGAGAGACAGAGGAAGTGAAAAGGGACTACCAACCTACACACACACACAGCACACACACACACGCACCCTAGAAGATCAGAGGTTCCCCCCGCCACCTGGCGGCCTTGGATTTTAAAAAAATTTTTTTGGCCGCCAGGCGGCAGGGGGAATATGATTTTTAGAGATTGTATGAGTGTGTGTATGGTGTAGATAGGCTAGATAGCCCAAAATAAAATTTAAAAAAAAATAAAAGAAGAGGAAAGAAGGCTTGAAGGAAGACAGGAAAGAGTCCAATGAGCAGGAGAGCAACTCATCTTTTATATCAAGAGAACATCAGAGAAGACCAATCAAGAACATCAGAGAACATCAGAATAGTCAGGAGAACATCAGAGAAGAACAGTCAAGAACATCAGAACAGTCAAAAGAACATCAGAGAAGAACAGTCAAGAACATCAGGCCTGTCACAGTAAGAACTTCCAAGTTGAGTCCTGTAGAAATGAGAAGAAAAAACTTTACATAAACAAAAATAAAATAAAAAAGAAAAAAAAAGAAAAAAAGGAAATAAACAAAAAAGATGACATAACTAAAACAAAAAGATGATCCAACGATGAGGTGAGTCGATCCAACGAAGTAACGAGATGATCCAACGATGAGGCGAGTCGATCCAACGAAGTGACGAGATGATCCAACGATGAGGAGAGTCGATCCAACGAAGTGACGAGATGATCCAACGATGAGGCGAGTCGATCCAACGAAGTGACGAGATGATCCAGCGACGAGACGAGGCGTAGAGAACATAGAGTATGAAAAATGGAGTATCTTTTATCTTATCAAGAAGTCTCGATCACGCTTCAATTTGACAATCAGTCAAGAAAACTCGTGAAAAATTTGTCACCTCCACCACCACCCGCGTGACCAATATTAATTGATTTTTAATTGATCTAATTAATAATTCATTAAAGGTCTTCAACAGATTAACTATTCCATCAACTACAGAATAAAAATGATCAATTAGAATTAAAGATATATAAAAGATCAATCTTATATTGAGTAGTTATTAGAGAACACAAAACTATAATAATACACAAAACTATAATAATAACTAAATTCAATGAGAAGATCATCTTTGTATATAACACAGTCATATATGAACAAACAGATAGAAACACAGGAGTTATTACTAGATCAAACATTAATAATAACTTGTCATCATCAAAACAATTCCAGGAAATGTAACAAAGTACATACAACAATAACAGGAAGTTGAAAACAATATAACAAACTGTTACAGAACAGTTCCACAGGAATATACATGAAGTAACTTATACAGGAGCTATTAATGGCAATAAAAGAACAAGTACCAGATTTAGCAGTCACAGGAGTGCAGCTATAATAGTAGAAACTTTCGTACATAAAACAAAGTAACAAGAACCTAATGTGATAGATAAATAATAAGTCTCATCAACAAAGATACCAGTAAATTGTAGACAGTAGTAAATTTGGTCTGAATAGGAGATTTACAAAATTATATAATTTTAGTGTATGAGGTCACAAAAAGTTTTTTAGAAACAGAATTTATACAAATAAAGATGCAAAAAGATTATGACTTTATCGATATACTATGATAAGAAAGACTTCTATACGAGATTATATTATTACATAAGGGATATGTTTGATAGTATTGGGTATTAAGAGGTTTACATACATGTCACAGGACTAGGTTGGATTGTATTATGAGAGGTTAGGTATTAAGGAGTATGTACATGTCACAGGACTAGCTATAGGTTGGATGTTATTATAAGAGTTTAGGTATTGAGAGTAATGTACACGTCACAGAACTGGGTTGGATTGTATTATAAGAGTTTGGATATTAAGAAGTTTTATATACTAGGTGAAATGTAGTTTGTGTAGTAAAAGATTCGTGTGTGTACATGTCACAGGACAATGTTACATCATATAAAAGACATTACGGGATAAGAGCACATCACAGGGTTAAATTGAATCATAAGGGTCCATCATAAAGGTAACAAAGAGTCTGTGTAAACATGTCACAGAGATAGGTTGTATCATAGGAGATTATGTGATATGGATAACATAAAAATATGTCAAAAGGTTTGTTTATTTATAAGTCACAGAGCTAGTTGTATCTTAAGATATAGTATGGTTGTTAGAGGTTTGTCATAGGACAGTGTTTGGGTGATAACAGGTTTGTTATATATAGGGTAAATATTATAATAGAGATGATCTGTTATAATGGACAATAATTAAGAGTTGATGTTATAGGACTCATAATAGATAAGTAGATTATATCATCTGAATATTATTATTATTTAAGAGAAAGGTACAGGTATGTCTGAATGTAGGGATCACAAGAGGTTGGTATAGGATTATTGTGTGCATGTATGAACAACAATGAATATGAACACATACAAGTTTTAGGGTGTACTCGTTGATCTTGAGAGTTAGAACATTCAGTGAAGAGGCATTAATAACAACAGAAATACCAAAAAATTGATCTAAAACCCTTACACAGCTACAACTCTAGTACTATTACAACATTGTAGTTATCCAGTATGTATAACTGTTACATATTACAGCAAGAACATTACAAGAGGGTTGGAGTATGTTCTAACATTACACTCTTGGACCCACAGAGCTCATGTACTTAGCAGGGAGGCTTCACTAGTCGTTATAAATAAAAGGATTGCTCCTCATTAGCAATAATAGATGTGGTTGGAAGTTATAACCAAGATGAACGCTACCCCTGCCATAATAAATTGTTGGTGTAGTCTCTAAGTAACTGTATATATGCATGTATTGAGTGATTCAGTATTATAAAAGCATCTCTAATGCAGACTACAAGGTGAGGCTGCTTATAACTGTTGAGGGATCTGGGACAGTACAAATAATGAAGACTTAATTCTATTGGGCCTACAGAAATTGAACTTGCAAGCAAGCTGTATATTCTATACAAGCCTCTACATATATTCCAGGTTTCCAATCTGGTTCTCAACATGAAGCCCAAGTATACAACTACTCAGCTTATCAACTAGTTACCAGGGCAATTTAACTTAAGGCAGCATGATTACAGTCTAGGAAGGTATTTGTAAAAATCAAGCTAGTTCTGTTTAAGCAAGTATTTCAATTACAACAGCAAAAACATTTCTACATAATACATAAGATTCTCAGTCTATTGATATAACAGATTTCTATGTGCATAAATTATTACTAAAATGTCCAACTGAAGGCTGATTAAAAACTGAGCTAGAACTAGACTTTGATAACATACTACAGAAATAGACCCACACAAGAAATCAATGGGTCTCACAAAGTCATAACAAAGTAGCTAGAAGAGGCTATACATGTGTAATGACAACAACTATCAGTTCAAACAACCAAAAAGCTCAGGATTAGGCTTTCCTCATATGTATACACATGTCGTACATTTACACTGACCTGAATAAATTGTCTTTTCTTCTTCTTTTAACAACAGTATGTTTTTTTTGTCATTGAGCTCAGTTCATGTTGACTGTTTTCTGCACAGGAGGTGAGTGAAAACCAGTATCTTGATTGAAGGCAATAGACTGTAGACAGAAGCAGTGACAGTTATGTTCTTTAAAAGATCAATCCACTCCATAATATAGAAAATGGCATAGTTGATAGAGATGACAGAGACATGATAGTTAATTTGCAGAAAGTAAAAGAAATTGATAAAATATTGAAGAATAAGAACATGATGTCAGGTCTTTAAACTAACTAACAACTAGAGATTAGAAAGGAAGCTACCAGTACATGATTGTATTAAAATTGTAAGTTGTATAACAAAGGGCTGGTTGTTGTAAGTGACTACAACTGAGAAGAGTGAAGGCTAATTACTTTAAAACAGTTATTTTTTCAGTAAGGAAGGCTATAGTAGTTAGTGTTAGTTATGCAAATTTGAAGGCTATAGCTATTTGAAGGGTAAAGCTGGTTATTAAACTAACAACTGTTAAAGGTTGGTGATTATGTAGTATGACACAGAGATATAAAGAAAAGTAACTTACTTGATTGTCTCTGTCTTTAAATTTAAATTCAAATAAGTTCTTCACTGTCAGTAAATGACATTGTTGTCACGTATATATATGGTTCTTGAATAACTAAATTCACTCAAGGAGATAAGAAAACGGGCACTGCCCTCGGCATTTTAGGGCCAATGGTCAATGATCCAGTCAAAAAAGCGAGACACAAGTGGAGATATAGTTTTATACTACGTTTTCCCGGGTTTTCTACTGAGCATGCGCAGTAACCAGACTTTTAAGGAAAACAATATATGATCTTTATCAGAATTATTGGTTAGTTCAGTGCCATATTTCCGCCTTTATAGAAGAGCAAATGCTAACCAATCAGATTTCAGACTTTGAAAGACTAGTTAACTATAATAGTTGTTGTAGAAATAGTATATTAATAAACTTTACACATAAAGGTTTAATAAATTGAATCTAAACTTAATACATTTTAAACTCTTTGTCATAATTAACTTGCTGACACTGGTCATCAGTCAGCAGCTGTTCTTTGTTAATCCCAAACCATCCACTTATTCAGTCACCTCTATAAATAAATTCATTTAAAATGAGAGCAGCCTTAATGACAGTTCATTTTACTTTGAGTAAGAAGTAAACTAAATTAAAGTTCCATCTCTTCTAACATACTGATTTATTTTAACACTCAAGCGCATGAAGAGTTATGATGATCAGTTACAAGATTTAATGAGAAAAAAATGGGTGTTCTTATATATTACTGTTGGCAGACATTTAATTATTATTATAATTGTATTCCATAGCTACAAATAAAACATTAATAGAAGACAAACATAATGTAATAGAGAAATTGCATTAAGAAATAAGAGTGAGAGATGTAATGATCAATGAATTAATTGAAGAAAACATGAAAAGTAATGATAATAGAGACATATTAATTTTAATCACATTCTTTAGCATAAACTGTCATAAACCAGAAGAAACAAGATTAATGAAGTCTATTGATTCAGAAAAACTTAATTAGGTAGTAACTACTAAACAAAACCAAGAAATAATTCAACATCAATTACTTTCAACTCATCCAGAGAAATAAAGCTAAATTAAGGTGAGATACCTAAAATGTTTATTAATACAGCTCAGATCAATCAAAGCTATTATGTGATATGGTTTCCTAATAATTCTATAGTCTATTGTGATTTATAAGGATGGGGTAGTATTTATAACTGTAACTACAAGTGTGGATAGTATTGTATAGTAGAGGTACATAACTATTGTACAGTGCTAGGTGTAATAAAATGTCATTATGATATTGTACTTTAAATATTTTAAGTTAAATGTTTGTTAATTGTGACATTAACATGTCAGTCACAGCCAAAAAATAGTATCTATTTGCAAAAATTGATCAACATATATGTGACCTGATTTGCAAGAAGGGACCACTTCTGTCAAAACATTTTTGACCTGATTTGTGAAAAATCAACTGTTAAACATCTCAAAAAAACAGTTTTGTATACATACAGTTGTTATATATGCATAACTATTCTATATGTATGCAAAACTGTTTTTTGGTATCTTTTAACAATTTTTTTTGCACAAGGTCACAAATGTTTTGACAGAAGTGGTCCCTTTTTGCAAATCAGGTCATTATGATTGTTTTGTTAATATGATAGTATGTTAATGGAAACAGAATATAATGTTTACTTTACATGAAACTCATATAACCATATATTGGTTAAACCAATAAATCACATTTTTTCAGTGAGGTGACTGTGATAACTTATATATACATAGATACATATATGTGTGTATATACATATATATATATGTATATAGATAGATATATAGAGACAGACAGACAAACAGACAGACAGATAGATAGATAGATATTATATTACGGCTCAGAAGTATGCATATAAATTGATAAACCAAAAAATTATCACTTTGTAAACAGCAAAGCAGCAGGTTTATACAGACCAGATGACAAGCCTAAACAGTTGTGTCATTATTGATGGGGCTATAAGACATTATAAACTTGCCAACCTAAGAAACTAAAAGCTTATTGCTGGATGGCTACCTGCTATATTATGAAGCAATAGTGCTAGGTTAATATGATCTCATGAAGGAGCTAGATGTTTAAAATATTAGCCCTCTATATATGCTATAAATTATAAATTGTTGGTTGATTTAACTAATACATGGATATATAGATTGCATATGAATAATGTAAATGTGAAACTATTTTAATTACTAACTTATTATGAAATTGCACTATTTATGTAGCTATATAAACAATAACACGTTACTAATCAAAGGAATATCATGACTACAGTTTTGATCAAAGTAAATTTGCTACATGCAATTAGCATAAACATGTTGATTATATCAACCAAGTATTCTTCAGATGTCTGTTTGCAGATCTATTAATAGTGTTTTGTGAGGGCTCCTTTGATTTTATAGCTTACCAACTAAAGTACACATGCTCTCTTTTATGCATTGTAAACACAAAAAGTATTTAAAAAGGAAAGTTAAGTGGTTTCTATATAGACACTACATTGTTGCATTGTAAAATTTAATAATAAGATAAAACAGTTAATGCTAAACTGAATTCATAGTAATGAACAAGAGAAAAAGAAAGAGATAATTTATGATCTATAAATTTATTTGTATGTGGTTCAGTAAATTAGCTAATTTATCTCAATTAAACTATATGTAAATGCTATACTACATGAAATATAGGTTTTAACTTTTTTAAGCTATAAAATTAATAAATTATTACACCTTATGCAGCACTTGTTAAAGACAGTACATATATGTTAGTACATGTAATATGCATGTATTAGGTGAATTATGTCATTGTATTGAATAATTCTAGATATTCAAGTTAACAATTAACATTCCAAACTGGTTTGGTCTAAATCAACTAGTACTATAGAATGATAATGCTAATCACAATATTCACAACTTTATACAGGTGTATAGAGGTAAAAATAAAGGCAAAGGGAATAGTTGTACTGAAGTAATGATAATTCTAGACATGTCAGTAGAGTTACACTCCATAGCTTTTTGCACATGCATATGATTGTTAAATTCCATTAGGTATTTTGCAGTGTTTCATATAGTAAACTTAAATTCACAAAGATAAGGTGATCATGAAATTGTGAGGGGAATGTCTAACACTGAAATCATAATAATAAAGAAGAGAGAGATGAAAGGATAATTAGTAAGTCCATAGCTTATTTTGATGCAGTTTAGTAAATTAATTAAATCAATATATACATGTCTGTAATTAAAATATTTGACATATAGTGATCAACCATTCACTATAAGCTATGACAGTCAGTCACAGATACACAACAGTTGTGATTCATGAAATAATATTCAGATGTGTCTTTGTAGGTCTGCTTATAGCGTCTAGAGAGGACTCCTCTGATTATATGGCTGACTGTACTAATCTACTATCTCCATGTCCTCCTTCACTCTATGAACAGTTGTCAATGTACATGTGTGACTTTATTATATTGATATAATGATCAACAAAGTGTTCTGCCAAATTATTAGAATGTATCATAGTTCATTATTACTGCATTATTACCTAAACCTTTTTGCTAATGATTACTGTTTGTAGAGTTTTCATTTATTGTGTAGCACTTAGTGTGATCAATAATGAAGGTGGTATCTTGACTTCTACTGAACATTCTACTGTTGACGTGGGATTAGTAAGGACTTCCCCTTCAGATATTAGACTCACTAAAGTACTATTACTTACTCCTAATGGCAAAAATATATAATGTTAACGTGTGTATTAATAATTAATAATACCTGTGTCTCCTAGAACAATAATTCCTGATATTGCTACAGACTTGCAGCTTGGCCTTAAGGGTTAAAAACATCACAACTTGTGGGTGGAGCTGAGCCTCACCCAAACGGTTACCAGTGTTTTTTTAAGCAATGGCTACGAGAGATCATTCTTTCGAGAAGTCGTTACAAGAGAAACCAACACTTGATGAATTATGTGAACATATTCGTATCGGTGATAAATGGTATCAGTTTGGTATTCTACTTAAACTTGATTCTAAGAAGTTGAATGATATTTATAGACAACCTGATAATTCTACTTACAAGACTTTTAAAATGTTCGAGTTGTGGTTGAACACCAAACCTCATGCTACTAGAAGACAAATTATAGATGTTTTAAAGAAGGAAGTCATTGAAGAAAACACTATTGCTCATAAATATGAGCTGGTAGTATTAAGGAAAAGTTGCATCTCTGCTGGTGAGTGAATCTGATTGATGAGCTGCTATTTTTATCATTTCTTTTGTTATAGGAATGGACTCCTCAACTACCGAAGCAATTATTATTCTTTGGCACCATACTGACACACTATCACAGTCACTGATCAATCCTGTAAAAGTGTCCCAGTTGTTATTCAGTGAGAGATGTATCAGTGAAGCAACTCTTGATCAGCTGGAGACTATGGAGGTTGTTCTAAATGAGAAGAGGATGATCCTGTTATCTGCTATACATACAACAGTATCTTCAGACCATAAAATGTTGAAAGTGTTAGCTACAGTACTGTCCAAGTTTGAAGAGACAAAAGTGCTATCTGAAAAAATTATCACAGAATATAGTGAGAAGTCAATTAGTACTTTTATCATTATTTTACGGTATTGTTTCCAGATGACCAAATTGTAGCAATTAATGTTCAAGATGATGGAATCACTCTAGATCATATGAATCATGAAGATCATGCCAGTGACATTTTACGTTGTCATTATGGTACTCTTTCTCAGACTCTTCAATATCCTATTAGAGTAGCAGAGATGCTCTGTGGAGAGAGGGTTTTTTCAAAAGCAACATTATCTATCGTAAAGAAAACTGCAGAATCTCATTCTGAAGCAGAGGCATTGTTTGTCCTGTTAAGAGCTATACGTCATGCTGTACATAGTAATTATAGTAACCTGCTAGTATTTGCTAGTGTATTGTTAAAATTTACTAGCAATGTACCATGTGCTAAGGATGTGATAAAGGATTATGGTAAGTACATATGATTTATAATCATAACACTATTGTTGACATAGAAAAAGCTTTTAATAAAGAGGAAATCTCAGAGGTACACTCAATTAACAATGTAGTTAGTGAAGGTATAATATCATACATTAAGGTCATAATGTAATTAAATAGATTAGATAATTCATTGACTAATGAATCAATAGAATCAGTTGATAGCAGTTCAACCTTATATCAAGGTATATAATACATACATTTAAATTGTGACCTGATTTGCAAAAAGGGACCACTTCTGTTAAAACATTTGTGACCTGATTTGTAAACAAACCACTGTTAAAACATCTCAAAAATCTCAGTTTTGTAAACATACAGTTGCTATATATCCATAATTATTCTATATGTATGCAAAACTGTTGTTTGGAATGTTTTAGTAGTAGTATCTTAGGTCACAAATATTTTGACAGAAGTGGTCCCTTTTTTGCAAATCAAGTCACAATTAATAAATTGTCATTATTGATCAATTATTAGACAACACATTACCTACAGTTTTAGTCAACAACAATTTGGGCTCAAATCAAGGTTAGTAGGACAAACATATGACAGGAATATTTGTTTTACTAATTACAGATAATGCATTAAAGGAAGTTCCAATTCCTCGAAAGTTTGGGCCTATTTTTGGATCAATTAAAAGTGAATATGCAATAGCCTTCAGTAATATCCGAGAAACTATCAACAAAACAGCTCCATCACTGGATAAATTGAAACAGTTTCTTAGAGATGGTTACTCACACCTCAAATCTGAAATAGCTCATTCTAACTCCATTGATGATGTTCTAGATGTTGTGAATGATCATTGTACACTGATCAATATCAGTTGTTTGGAGGGAATTGTGAAGCGATTCAAAATTAAAGAAGCTGAAACACATATACAAACGTACAAAAATGTCATTCAATCATTTTGCAAGAAAACAAGAGCATCTCTTTGTCTAAATAAAACCTTCAAAGTCACAAACACTCCTTCTCTTCTCCAATGTGAGACAGCTGTCTTTGTCTTGAACTGGAATCCTAAGGATTGTACATTGGAAGATATTCAGGATATCCTTTCAGAGTCATTTGAAAGAGATGTGGAGATTCGTCATTTAGCAAAAGGGAACTCCATCATTGTCACTTGTTTTTTTCCACTACATTTAATAACTACACTTATTGCCAAAGCTCAGGAGACACTTGAATCAGTGAAGAAGAGAGGATTGCTTAAGCTTTCAGTTGGTCATTGTATCATTTATGATCATAGAAGAGACAAGGTAAGAGATGAGTAGTATTAGACAACATGTGCTATTTATTGATGTATAGGAGATTAGAACTATTGTAGAAGAGAAAACAATGGAGTTGAAAAGTCATCTGGAACTGGAACAAACCATTCGGAAAAAGATGTCTATGCAATTGTCATCTATTGTCAGGCAAAATGAAGGTATATTGTGTACAACTACTGTTTTATTTAAAAGCTGTCTAATTAATTTATTGTAGCTACTGAGAATATACTGTCAGTGTCTGCTGAGAGACAGAAAGAGCTAGAGACACTGCAAGAAATAATAACTTCATTGACTTTACAGTTAAGAGAGAGAGACCAACAGATAAAAGAATTAAAACAGTGTTTACAAAGTAACTGGTAATAGTCACCTCTCATTATATGTCATTATTACTAGAATTAGCATTCATACCAAAGGCTTGCATACCAGAAACTTATTATAAAGGACTTAAGGAAAACCAAACACATCCTAGTCAGGAAGAGACGTTATTTATTAATGACACTACAGGTATTATAATACAATATATGCAACTATGATGTATGTACTAATGTAGAGACTCCAGTGATATCGGATATGAAAGATCAGATAAAGGAATCAGCTGAATCAGATAATAAAGAGGACAGTTTCTTTTTGTCTCAAAGTAGGTACTATATAAACTATAACATAATAAATTTGATAAATACTAAGCAAATTATATTCTTTAGTACAACAGAGTCATGGTAATTTGATTTGGTTTGGGTATATACACTTTGTGTTTTGGTATTTGATAGTGTTGTTATGACAGATACATTTAATACTCAAACCAAAAACTATGTCACAGATGTTTTCTGAAATTACACTATACAGACAAGAAGACAATCTATTAACATAAATACATTTATATATAGAGGCTCCAATATCAGATAAAGTATTAAAGGATTCTAATAATGACTCAGAAGATAAAGTAACAAGCAAAGGTATGCTTACTTGTTATTAAATAGTTTTAAGATTAGTTCGGGTAATATAATAATATCTATAAAATGTTAATGGTAATGCTTTATTTAATTATTATTGTATGTGACTGTTGATTATACATGGACAATGACTACATAAACCATTGGATCAATTAAATTTGAATATTATGTTTATTGTGGTCATTGTATAAGTAATTCAAGTTATAGTTATTTTTAAAAAATAGTTTTAAACATCAGTTATCTTAACATGTGTGCCACTTCTAGGCTTTTTTTTGTTATTAAAAAAAATGCCGAATGCGAGTAGTCTCTTAGAATTGAGTGCCAGCGAAATGTGTCCTGTTAGGTTGGGTCCCTGATTTTAGTTGTATATTGTAGTTCTATTATTTAGGGAAGTTAAGGATGGACATTCAAATTCATATAACCCCGTTTAATTGAAATTGGAATGTCTGTCTGATGCTTCCATAGTTATCATAGCTATCTATGATCTTAACAAACTCAAGTATTTTAACAAACTCATCCTATTAGTATCATTAGTAAATTCAGCACTTACCAACATATCAATTTAACAAGTACCTATAATCCATTTTTGTAGAAAATAGTGTTGTGTCCATGTATTAATATTATTATTGCATTATCATATTGGAACTGTTCATCAGTGATCATTAACATTCAAAATAGTCCCCATCCATTAAGAAGCAAAACCTGACTTTTTTCTACATTTAGTATGTCCATATATATTTTTTCATTGCCATAGTAACCATAGTTAGTAAACAGTAATGGCTTTCTTTCTTCTTTAGTGTGTTGTCTATGCATACTGTAATATATTACAGGATATCTTACTATTTGTGTACTATACTATATACTAACTCTGTTTTCTAACAGGAGACAATGGAAATGTTCAGTGGAATGATGATGACAGTAGTGTTAAGCTCAACTCACCAAGTCTGGTACAAAGTGAAAATGTTACAAGTAAATTAATAAAAGAGCAACAAACAGGAAAAGAATGGAGTATCATTCTCTGGAAATCATCTCCTGAAAGTACTGCAGTTATTATAAACAGTCTTAATAAATGTACAGTGAGGAGACTTGATATAGAGGGCGCTTCATTGGACAGCAGGTGTGTATCCTTATTATCAGAGATACTAAAAAGTAATAAAACAATAAAAAGACTAGAGCTGCGGTTCTCTTCACTTACTGGTGGTATCAAACAACTCAGTGATAGTCTCTTTAATAACAAAACACTTAAAAAGTTAGTGTTGTCTAATGTTTCTGGTATCACGGATGAAGATATGACTTACTTGTCTAATATGTTGATAAATAATACAAATTTAAAAGAACTTCAACTCCGCCATTGTAATATTACTGATAATGGTGTCCAATATATCTGTGAAGGACTTATTAAAAATCAAACACTGACTGAGTTGGACATCAGAGGTAATAGTGAGATCACTTCAGTTAGTGCCAGTACAATAGCAGATCTAATACAAACGACTGCATCACTGAAAGAACTACGTCTTCACAACACTTCACTGAAAGATGATGATATCAAGACAATATGTGCATCATTAAATAAAGCTACTATGATACAGAAACTTGTCTTCTCAAGACAACATGAAGAGTATTGTAAAATGTTAGACAGTTATCAAGTTATTAAAGACAGACTTCAGTTCTGGTTGTAGTAAGTATTTTGTTGTTTATTATTTCTCATGCATTTATATTTTCATTTTACATTTCTCTTAAAATTTTCTTCTTTTATTAAAAATTTCATTTTCAAATAGAACTATTAGACATTTAAAATAGACCAGTTTTGTTCAGAATTATTTCTCTAATGTCCTTGTTAATATACAGTTCTTTATACATCCCACGTCACCTTCACAAGCAAGGAAACATATGAAGAGAATATTTGTCAAACCAAGCTACATGACTACAATAGAGACAACAAAACAAACTCTTCATGTTTACCATCGATATAGCATTGTTTATATATGAAAATGAGAGCAATACAAATACATCTATCTGTCTGTTACCCATAGACATGTGACAGATATTATATAACTTAGAAAAATGGAGCTTTGTTATCTGAATGTATTTAAATACTACCAAACCCTCCAGTACAATTAAAATGAGTGACTTTAATCCTGTAAATTATACAATAAAACATCTGTCCATTTTGTCTATTCATGCATCCATTGATCAATCAATCCATCCATTTATCATACTTGTAATAGCAGTATGATTAGTATGTTCAACTGTTTCTGCAAGTTTTTGACCAATCTCAACAGTTTTCTACTAACAGGATCGAGATAATATTTGTTGAGCAATGCCTCAACAGTACTTCATCATCAATAGCTTGATAGAGAATAATTTGTTCAAAAGTATGTTTTTTTCATTTTTTTGGAGTACAAGAAAGAACCAAAGCGACCAAATTGATAGTTTTGAACTAGATTGAATGAAAAACAAAAGAGAAAGGTGGTATATAGTTTGTTGTCTAAAGGGATCCCTTTATCAATTATCCATCAATCGTTCATTTATCTGTTTATGTAAAAATCTTTTTTTATTAGGTTATTTCCTATTTGGTCTACTTCATTAGTTGTCTATGCCCATTTTTTCTACTACATACTTTAAGTACAACCAACAACAATATGTGATTATATTATTTAAACAAGTAAAATAAACACAATAGAGTAATCTTAACAGCCATACAAATGGACAATCAAAGCATTTTCAAAAATACAGACCATTTTGAGCTATTTTATTTAAATTAAATTAATTAACTTAGTACATGTGCCTATATATTTGAGATGAAATTAAATCTTTGTCTTACTTTTTCCATAAAGAAAGAATGTTAATGAATCTAGTACTAGTTATAAATGTACATTAGAGTTTTAATATAGTGGCGATACTTGTTCAAGATGAGTATGATAGTTCTAGCACTAACAATACTTCTTTTGAAGTATAAGAAATCGTAAACATAGTCTTCTTCAAGCAGATTTTCCAAATGTAATCCAATTACTAGAGATTGTACTCATATTTGTAGTCAGTAAAGAATCATGTGAAAGACCCTCTCAAATGTATAGAAACTTATTTTGCTCAACTATTGCCGATAAGTACCTAGTAAATGGATCTTGTCTCTAATCAATTTATTAAAGAAAGTTTGGATGCCGTGAATGACCAATTTATAGCTAAGAGAAATAATAGAAGAATAATGTTGTGATAACACACAATTAAAATTTAATTAAAAGCTCATTAATGAAATTAATAAAATGAAAACAATTCAGGGCACACGCTTAGCTCGCCAGTCAATAACTTCCTACAATCGCTCAGGTTCACCTCATAACTAGATTTAGCGATGGAGTCTCATTTTCTTAAGTGGTTTTTTTTATTTGGAGCTCTTATTTCTTGGTGTTATGGAGATGATGTCAAAAAGAATCCACTTCAAAATACAACCATTACAGATGTACCAATTAAGGTCTATCAAAGTAACTTTCAATGTCCTCAGATACTTTCTGAATCCTTAAATGTGCTCGTCAATGTTGTGGCTCCCATTGAGGAGAATTGTATGGCTTGTAATGAAAATGAGTACAAAAAGAATGACTTGTTTAAAAACTTTTATTCATCACAACATTGTGTTGAAAAGTCTTATGAATGTGGAATCATTACTGATCTTGGTGAGAAAATGATGGGACAATTGGAAGCAATCTCCAAGTTCATTAACTCATATCCAACTACATGTCTCAATATCAAACAGCAAAATAACCTTGCTCAATCAGGCTATTACACAATACAAGCTCCTAATGGTTCTCTTATATCAGTCTATTGTGATATGGAGGGTAGTAATTGTGATGGTAAAGGAGGCTGGATGAGAGTGGGCTACCTCAACATGAGTGAACATGATGCTGTATGTCCACCTGGAATGACATTACGACAATTCAGCAACATAGGTCATGGTCTTTGTGGTCGACCTACATCTTCATCTTTAGTTTATTCATCTCATGGAAATCATTATAATAAGATCTGTGGCCAGATAAAGGCTTATCAGTTTACGACACCTGATGGATTTCCACCTTTGCATGGTAGTAATGCCAATCCAGACATTGATAATTGTAACACATATGTTGATGGTGTTACTATTACTTATGGTAGTAATCCTCGTAAACATATCTGGACTTATGCATGTGGTGCAAGAGAGAAAAGTGAAATTATTGTTAATGCTGCTCAGTATAATTGTCCATGCAATATTAACAGTACGGGAACAACTGTACCTAGCTTTGTAGGAAGTAATTATTATTGTGAGTCTGCATTATCTCCAGGATTACCATACAAGTATACCTTATACTCCAGTGATCCCTTGTGGGATGGTCAAGGGTGTGAAGGAGATGAAGAACCATGTTGTACTAACCCTAATATGCCGTGGTTTATGACTACACTCAATGAAACTACTTCTGAAGATATTGAACTAAGAATGTGTGGTAACGAACACTCAGAAGATGAAGATACTCCTTTGGAAGTCATTGATCTTTATATTCGTTAATTATTATGTTATTTGTTGTCTTAAATGTCTGTTACTAACTTGCTATCAAATGTAACTACATAAGTAAACAAAACAGTAAGTAAACAATGTATATTATGTAGTGTATGTTAATTCATTATGAGACTATTTTTTTGTATTAATAATCTTTGGTAGACGGTGCACATCTTCAAATAAGAAAGAGAGCACATGTTCTTTTATGACTAGTTTGTAAAAATGTAACTGTTCTTTTCTGGGCTCTTATCAGAGACTGAATTCATTACTGGCATTGAATTTATTATTGATGATGGGAGCAGTTTATAAGTTGCGTGATTCTCTGACAATGTAGTAAACAGTGATATATTAATTTGTTTTTTGTGAATTGTTTTGTTGATAATTATTATTATTTAATTTAACAACAGTTAATTAAACATAGCAAATGTCATGTAGTGAGAAATATTAACATTATTAGAGTAATGTACCAGCTGCTATAATAATAATAATCAACTGCTACAGGAAAATACTCTCCAAGAAGAGTTACACTATTCCTCCACTCAACTACAAACTCCACCTACATTATAAGTGAATATTTTTGCAATTAATGCATTTGTAGCCAAATATTTCATAAGATGTAACCCTGCCCATTGACTTCATATACTATGATGTCCTTCATTGTTGAAATTTTCACTTATATATAATTACCACAAACTATTTACACAGACAGTATATAAATAAAGGAAATAAAGAAGAGATTACAGGATTAAATAATTAGATACCTTCAATCATTTCAATTTACTTTATATAATTTACATCATCTTTTTACTTCCAGTTTACAGTTTACATCCAATTTCTTCCACTCTAGTTCCTAATAACGTCTCCTTTATAATAGGGATACCCGGATACGTAAATTGTTTATAGAATATTATAGAATATGTTGCGATTATTAACAACCGTTCTTCTATTGAGGAGGAGTAATCTGGTGAGAGGGTTAAAAATGGGGCCGTACACGCATTATCTTACAGGCACCAGATGACCAGCTGTGAGAGACAAAATGGTGCGACGTTAGAGAAGTAGGTGTCAAGTAAAACTGCTCTATTTTAATTGTCTACCAGTTTTTAGAGAAAGAAATTGTTAATAAAATAAGAGAAGATAAAGTCAAGAGAAATTTAAACAGAAAATAAATGTGAGCGAGAAGACAGATTAAGAATAAACAAACGACTTACTACAACCAAAACATAAGTCTTTCATTAACAACATGATAATTCTTTAACTTCTAAGTTATAATACTCTTCATGTTGTCTTGATGAGTGTAGTTCCTGTATTGTAGTATTTTTAGTAAGTGATGTACATATTGTCTTCATATCATAACTGTTTAATGAAATATTATCAAGACGTAGTCTTTTCAGTGATGTAGTTGTTTGTATTAGATCTACTATAGTACTGGTACTAGCTGAAGTGATCTGACAATTACATCCGATGAACAACATAGTCAAAATTTGGTTTTTAATAAGTCCTTCACAAATATATTGGACACCATTATCAGTGATGTTACAGTTGGAGAGCCATAGTTCTTTTAAAGTTGCATTAAATACTATCATAATATACAAGTGATTCATATCTTCATCTGTGAAACCAATAATATCATACAACCAGAACTTTTGAAGTGTTTTAATATTAAAGAGACTGTCACTGACTTGTTTGTTACCACCAGTAAAGAAGACTACAGCCATAGTCTCTTTATTGTTTATTAGTTCTTAGTATTATTGATAATATGGATACACACTTACTGTCTAATGAAGTGTTCACTATATGAATTCCTCTCAGTGTACACTTGTTAAGATTGTTTATAATAACTGTAGAACTTTCAGGAGAGGATGAGAAGAGATGGATATTCTATTGTTTTCTTGTTTGTTGTTCTTTTATTAATAATTAATTTTACTTATAACAACTTCACTTTTTACTACACTTGGTTCAATGAGATTAACACTATTGCAATATTGATACCATTGAACACTTCTAGTGTTTTCTGTTATAAAACAGAATTAGTGTATATTATAGTGCACACAAAGTAAGATATAATATATATATATATATATATATATATATATAATATATATATATATCTATAATACTATCCTACCCTAGGCCTATACTATCAATTAAAGTAAGCACATGCTGAAGAAAAAAAGAAACCAATTATTAATTTACTAACTATAGTTACTATGGAACAAATTACAGGAGGTGGGGATTTTCTGATAAATTTGAGACATATGCTTTGCAGACCATGTACAATGTATTAGATCAAAAGAGTTTATAGCAACACTCAACTATAAAAACAATGTAGTTTGTTAAGCACAAGTTCAATAGATTACTAGACAATTCTCATGTAAGCAAAGGGGGTAGCCTCATCAGATATATTATTACTTAAAATCTTTTATATAGTAAAAGTATTCTATCAATATGATAAAATTACACAAGAAGAAGACTAGAATAATGATATCTGCATTATCAATGATTTCATCTTTCATAATTGTTTTGAACTTGTCCCTATATGTCCCCAACTATATTAAGTTATGTCTGACTCAGCCTATATGTATAAACTTCTATACATACAGTGATTAAAGAGGAAATGAAGGTGGATGTCAGCATTGCAAAAACTTTTAACAGCTTATTTATATTAATAAAGGACAAGGTTAGATTGCTGCTGTGGACCACAAAATGGTTCTATATATCAATGTCGATCTTGATCTAACAGCTATTGTATTGAAGTTAACTATATCAATAGATGAGCCATATATACTTGCACAATATATTTGTAGTAATCAAAAAGTAATTAGTGCATAGTATTGTGTGTATGATTTGTATAATTTATTTAACAAATACCACTAATAACCACCAATAACATATTGGAGGTGTGACATACTAAAATTGAAAAAGATTTTAATTATATTGATTTATTTACTAAATAACTAGATTAAAGTTAGTAGTTTATTTTTTCTTTGTTTTATCCTGTATATTAACTACATGTACACACATTAATGTATTTGATGTGTAAATAGATTAATAATATCAGAGAGAGAGAGAGAGATGGATAGAAATAGATAACGTTACAGTAATAAATTTCTCTCATAGATAATTATTCTAACTCATTGTAAAATTTAATTAGAGTAAAAAGTGAACTGAAGCTGCCAACAGTCTTTTATATTTTGTACGAGTATATATATTTCATGTGTAAGTAAGTATGTTGTGTAAATTAATTGTAATTAGTTCATCCATCTTTTGACATGTTATATATATATATTTATAGTTGTGGATACATTGAATTATAGTTAATTGTTACTTCATTAATTGTCATTTATTAGGTTACTTCCTATTTGGTCTACTTTCATTAGTTGTCTGAAGTATAAGTGGTTGTAAACTCAGTCCTCTTCAAGCAGATTTTCCAAATGTATCAATTATTAGAGATTGCACTCGTATTGTCGTTAATGAATATTTATTACCTGAAAACTTTTTAAGTCGCGCGCACCTTGGCTCGCCCGTCGATAACTACTGTCGCTCACACAACTGAAATTTAGCAATGAAGGCCCTTTTTGTTAAGTGCTTTCTTTTATTTGGAGCTCTCATTTCTTGGTGTTATGGAGACGATGTCAAAAAGAAGCCACTTGAAAATACAACCATTACAGATGTAGCAGTTAAGATCTATAAAGGTAACTTTCAATGTGCTCAGAGACTTTCTGAGTCTTTGAGTGTGCTCTCCAATGTTGTCCCTCCAATTGAGACTTGTATTGTCTGTGATGGAAAAAATTATGCCAAGAGAGAATTCTTTAAAAACTTTTATTCATCACGACATTGTGTAGAAAGGTCTTATGAATGTGACAACATTACTGATATTGGTGAGAAAATAATGGGACAATTAGAAGCTATCTCAAAGTTCATTAACTCATATCCAAGTACATGTCTTGATATCAAACAGAAAAATAACCTTTCTCTCTCGGGCTATTACACAATACGAGCTCCTAATGGTTCTCTTATATCAGTCTATTGTGATATGGAGGGTAGTAACTGTGATGGTAAAGGAGGCTGGATGAGAGTAGGGTATCTTAACATGAGTGATCCTGGTGCTACATGTCCTCTTGGAATGACATTACGAGAATTTAACAACATAGACCATGGGCTTTGTGGTCGACCTGCATCATCTATACTTTATTCATCTCATGGATATCATTATAATAAGATCTGTGGTCAGATAAAGGCTTATCAGTTTGGGACACCTGATGGATTTCCACCTTTGGCTGGTAGTAATGCCAATCCAAACATTGAGGATTGTAACACATATGTTGATGGTGTTACCATTACTTATGGTAGTAATCCTCGTAAACATATCTGGACTTATGCATGTGGTGCAAGAGAGAAAAGTGAAATGATTGTTAACGCTGCTCAGTATAATTGTCCATGCAATATTAACAGTACAGGAACAACTGTACCTAGCTTTGTAGGAAGTAATTATTATTGTGAGTCTGCATTATCTCCAGGATTACCATACAAGTCAGTCTTATACACCAATGATCCATTGTGGGATGGTCAAGGATGTGAAGGAGAAGAAACACCTTGCTGTATTAACCCTAATATGCCATGGTTTATGACTACACTAAATGAAACCACTTCTGAAGATATTGAACTAAGAATATGTGGTACTGAACACACATGGGATGAAGATACTCCTTTGGAAGTCATTGATTTTTATATTCAATAACTATTATGTTATTTTTGTCTTAAAAGTCTACTAATTAGTTGCTGTGAAATATAGCTACATAACCAATAATGCATTAAAATCAAAACAGCATTATGATTACTTTTTGATTAAAATAATGTGATATATTCACTTGTATAACCAATCATTGGTTAAATCAACAATATATTAACAATAAATAAACAATGTATATGTAGTGTATGCATGTTATTATATTATAGACTATTATGCTGTATTAATTGGTAGACAGTGCACAACTTCAAATAAGAAAGAGAGTACATGTTCCTTGTTGACATTATACTGTGCAGCGTTATCATTGTTCTGTTTTTTTTCCTGTGTACATATCACAGATTGAATCATTACTGGCATTGAATTTATTATTGATGATCAACAGAGTGTATTAGCCCTGTAAAAATTGATTGGTTGATTTAACCATTATTTGGTTATACAAGTTGCAATTACAAACTTATTTTTGTTGGAAAAGTAATCATAATACTGTTTTTATTATTAATGTACTACTACTTATGTAACTACATAGCCACTAATTTCATAACACATTAGTAATGAAAATAGTAATAAGTTTACTTTTTGCATATGCAATCCATATAACCATGTATTGGTTAAACCAACTATTCAATTTTTACAGTGAGTTGCCTGATTCTTTGACAATGTAGTAAACACAGATTATATTAATGTATATTTTGTGAATGTTTTGTTAATAATTATTATTATTATTTAACTTTACAATAGTTAATTAAGCATAGTAAATGTCATGTAGTGAGAGATATTAACATTATTAGAGTAAAGTAAAAATTGCTATAGTAATAATCAACTGTTATAGGAACATACCCTCCATGAAGAATACATTATCTCTTGTCCTCTACTTAACTAGAAACTCCACCTTTATTAAATATTTTTTGCAATTAATATACTTGTAGCTCACAACATTTAACCCCACCAGTTGACTTAATATATACTGTATCCTCCTTTGTGGTTAAAATTTTCTTTTACCACTAAATATTTACACAGACAGTGTATAAATATAAGAAATAAAGAAGAGATTACAGGATAAAATAATTACCTTTGATCATTTCAATTTACTTATATAATTTGCATCTTCTCATTTCCAGTGTATCTGATTAAACGCCTACATTAAAATTCTTCTACTCTAGTAGATTCTAATTTATAATTGGGATATGTAAATTGTTTATAGAATATAGAATATGTTGAGACCATTAACATCCTTTCATAGAAATATATACAATAGCAAACTATAATGCATAGACAATACAGTGAAGAAGAAAGGAAGCCATTGCTATTTACCAACTATGGTTACTATTGGCAACAAGTCACAGGAGGTGGATTGACGGATAAATTTGAGACATTGTATACTCTGCATACCTTCCAGCATCGGGCGTGAGTATCACGCCTTCATCATTATTCTCAAGCTCACACGCCCACTTAGTTTTGGCTCACGCCCAACACAACACATGTGTTCAATTTTCCACATGGTGAGAGATGATGATTCAGAGAATGAATCAGACAGCCCTGGATCTTTAAAAAGAGCGAAAATTGGCACTGCAATCAGAATCTATAAGAAGAAATTTAATCATGCTTGAAAAAAGATTTATCCCTTCATTCGTGTATCATGTGAGCATCAAGGAAAACGTGATGTAGACAAGTGCTTAAAAAGGCGAAGTCAGTAACGTGGGAATACAATCAAGCCCATTCATAGAAGCATTGAGTTCATTTACTTAACTAAATTCTTAACTTCATTATATTGTTATATTTCTCTGTGTATTTTTTCTTTTTACCTGCTTCTACTTCAACGTTTTCTATTTTACTGATTTTTTTTTTTAATTAATTTTTTAACACTAGCACTCCTCACTTCTGAAGTACCTAGTCTCACTCCCATTTGTTGATCACCTCACACTCAACTACAATGCTGCTTTGACAGCTCTGGCTCTTCAAATCATGTATTAGATCAAAAGAGTTTATACTAAAACTCAACTATAATAACAATGTAGTTTGTCAGGCACAAGTTCAATAAACTACCAGACAATTCCTGTGTAAACAAAGGGGATGGCCTCATCAGATAAAATAATGCCTTAAATCTCTCATATAGTAAGAAGTATTCTGTTAATATGATAGAATTACACAAGGAAGAAGACTACTATAGAATAATGATATCTGTAATATCAATGATTCTGTTTTTCATAATTTTAACTCAACTCTCTATATGTCACCAACTTTATAAACAGTTAAGTTTGACTCCACTCATGTATGGAACATAGAGAGATGAAAGAGGAAGTGAAGATGGAAGACAATTTTGAAGATGGAAGATAATGTTGATCTAATAGCTTTTGATTGTCATTGTAATGAAAAGTTAATTGCCTCAATACGTAAGACTCAGCCACACCTACCTTTAAAAGTTTTTGTAGTATTATTGATACTATTTTGTCAATATGCTGTTTGTTTCAGAGTGTCTAATCCCATGATGCATAATAATACAATTCTATTACTTAAGCACATGCATGTACAATATAATGATTCAAATTAGCATTCTATAATCTTAGATTTCTGTAATTCATGCGAAAAACCAGTTATTCATGCGTTTTTAGTGACCCAACCTGTTTAAGTACATATGGGTCAAACAATATACAGTACTGTTATTACTTTTTAATATTAATACTACCTCTAACATGCATGTATGCATAACACCACTTTGTGTCATTACCATACTTGTTTGTCTTTGAGAGGGAAGCTGCATGTTACATTAGTAACCTTTTAACATATACTATAATAGTTTTTGCTCCTTTAACTTTGAAGAGATCTAGAGCTGTATGTGGGAAAACAATCTTCAATAAACCAATCATTATGAATTATCTCATTGTAGTCACTATTCAAACTTTATTAGATCACTTTGATTATTGTTTAAGACATTACACACCCAACAGGAATTGTTAGAGCAAAATTGCAGAAAATGTTTAAATTTCTTTTCGTTAGTATATATTTTGGATAAGTGAAGGTACATTTTAGGACTTACATTTATTATGAATTTAAAAAAATGATTTGTATGACTTTTTGTCACTGGAGGTACCATTTTAAACTATAAATGAATTATTACATTTTTGCACTACTTGGCACAAACAGAACTTATATACTTTTCCATCCAATATGCATATATTAGGTAAATTATATAATGTTTTGAATAATTCTAGACATTTAATATAACAAATTAACATCCCATGCTGGTTTGGTCTAAATCAATTATTACTATAGAAAGATATTGGTAATCACAATCTTCACAAATGCATACATGTCTATGGAGGTAGAGATAATGGTAGAAACAATAATTGTACTGAAATAATAATAATAACAAGAAATGTTAGTACAGTTATACTACACATAGTTATTGAACACATCCATATGATTGTTTCAATTCTATTAGGTAATTTTCAATGTTCTATGTAGAAAACTCAACTTCACTGAGATATGGTCATTATGAAATCAGGATTTCCAAGTTTTAATCCAATTACTAGAGATTGCACTCACAATTGTAGTCAGTAAAGCATCTTGTGAATGACTTTTTCTGTCCTAAAATGTATATATAAAATCTATCTTCATTAAACAATGGCCAATATCTATCTAGTAAATGCAGTGATCTTGTCTATATAGAAGGCGTTATCAAAGAAAATTTAGATGCTATAATTGACCAATTTATAGCTAAGGATGATAATCGAAGAATAGCGTTGTCTTGATTATTTACTATGAATAGTATTCAATTTTAATGAATATTGATTAACGTAAACTTTGGTCATTAGCTACTGGCGCGCGGCGCTGATAAGACTTGCTTACCACTAGGTTTATCAATGGCGGGCCTTTTTGTTAAACGTTTTCTTTTATTTGGAGCACTCATTTATTGGTGTTATGGAGATGATGTCAAAAAGAATCTACCTCAAAGCACAACCAGTACAGATGTACCAGTTAAAGTCTATCAAACTAACTTTCAATGTGCTCAGAAGAAACTTTTTGAATTCCTAAATGTGCTCTCCAATGTTGTCCCTCCCAATGAGATTTGTATGGTCTGTAATGGAAAGGAGTACGTCGAGAATGACGTGTTTACAAACTTTTATTCATCAGAACATTGTATTGAAAAGTCTTATGAATGTGAAATCAATACTGATCTTGGTGGTAAATTGATGGGACAATTAGAAGGTATCTCCAAGTTTATTAACTTATATCCAACTACATGTCATGATATCAAACAGAAAAATAACCTTTCTCTCTCAGGCTATTACAAAATACGAGCTCCTAATGGTTCTCTCATATCTATCTATTGTGATATGGAAGGTAGTAATTGTGATGATACAGGAGGCTGGATAAGAGTAAGCTACCTCAACATGAGTGAACCTAATGCTACCTGTCCTTCTGAACTAACTCTACGACAATTTAACAACATAGATCATGGGCTTTGTGGTCAACCTATGTCTTCATCTCTAATTTACTCTACTCATGGCATTCATTACAGTAAAGTCTGTGGTCAAATAAGAGGTTATCAGTTTGGCTCACCAGATGGATTTCCACCTTTGGCTGGTTATCATGGCAAGCCAAATATTGATAATTGTAACACATATGTTGATGGTGTTACTATTACTTATGGTAGTAATCCTCGTAAACATATCTGGACTTATGCTTGTGGTGTAAGGGAAAATAATAATTATCAATATTCATGTCCATGTAATAGTGGAAGTTTTGGTACAACATCACCTAATTTTGTAGGTAAGGAATACTTCTGTGAATCTGGATTACAATATGGGAATGTCCATCCTGTCTTATACTCTAATGACACATTGTGGGATGGTCAACAATGTGGAGGACTAGAAGGACCATGTTGTACTAATCTTAAGATGCCATGGTTTATGAGGAGACTTTCAGAGACCACAACAAAAGATATTGAATTAAGAATGTGTGGAGCTGATTATCATTCAGGTAAGTACACTGAAGATACCCCTTTGGATATTATTGAACTTTATATTCGCTAGCTGCTTTGCATGCACACTTTTCATACTTTTAGGTTTATTTGATTACTTTATTGCTTATTAATACTTGCATTGTATGTACTTATAAACATTGCTGAGGTTTTCTGAAAAACCTTTTTACTAATAGATTTAATTACATATTTTATATAATTATGGTTGTACAGTTGCATGTACACACAATCAAATTATTTAATGCAAGAAAGCAAGCACTATGTAGTTTTCAAGTAAATGCACTATGGAATTGACTATTCATGTAGAAAACTGGTGTTAGAACTATAATGATGAGATGCGGCACCAGAGCTGTTACTACTTTCTCACTAGTCTCATTCCTAGATGGAACATTTGAACATCTATCTTCCTGAGCATCTTCATACATATCTACTAGTATTGTTCTATAACATAGCACGTTTCCATCGAGCAATTGTCTTTTAAATTCTTAGGTTGGCAGGTTTATAATGATTATAGACCCATCAAAAATGACAGAACTAATAACGCTTGTCATCAGGTCACTATAAACCTGCCGCTTTGCTGTTTATGAAGAAGGAACTAGCTGTTTAAGCTATCACCTACAATATTTCAAATAGTAACCTGCTATATATATTAAAATTGGTTGTTTCAATTTAACAAAATGTATGGTTATATAGGTTGCATATGCAAAGTAAATGTAACATTATTTAGTTTTTAATTTATTATGACATTAACTGTTTATGTAGGTAGTATACATAAGCAATAATACATTAGTAATCAAAACAGTACTTTTTTTGATCAAAATAATGTTGCTTATAAATGCACTTGTATATATTACCACATATTGGTTAAATCAACCATGTTTTAACAATACATAAACAATGTATAGTATATAGATATGCCCTATTGTATATATCACTGTAAAAATTTCAGTTATTTCAATAATTAATTACATGTGAATTATTATTTTAGAGTTAATTTTGTTGGTATGTTATACAAGGCAACAAATTATACAGTGAGTAATTCATATGAATTCTAGATTCCATAGTAATCCATCCAAGTAAGTTACAAATGAATTGTTAAAATTACATATCAGTTTTTACAGTGATATAGATTCTATGCATGTTGGCAGCCTTTAAAAAATGACTGGTTCAAACATACGTGTATACAGGTTGTATGTATGTAAAAAACAATTCCATGCAAAAAAACATTATGTACAGTTTAGGTTAGTAAAGTGCTACTGAAGCCGAGGACGGACATTCCAATTCCTACTTCCAATTTCAGTCAAACAGAGTTATACGGAGCTAGAATGTCCGTCCTCGACTTCCGTAAATGACAATACGGAGTTGGAATGTCCGTCCTCGGTTTCCGTACATGCGTAGGTATTGTAGTTCCTTTATAGATATTGTTGCTTTGTAAAAATTTAACATATTGAGATAAAGCTATTAACCAAATCTATAAACATCTGTATGACATTGCCAGATATTGGTATATGCATAATATTTAGTGATCATAAATAAAAAGTACTGACCAAAACTTCATAAAGCACATTTATTCACTGATACACAATAGTGGTGATAGAGCTAATGATAAAAGTAATCTTCTTCAGATGTCTGTTTGTAGGTGTATTAATAGTATTTACTGAGAGCTCCTCTGATATTGTACTCCTAGAAACAATGGAAGGAAGTTCAAACAAGTGAAGGCAGCAATCAAATAAAGTTCATATTCGTCTAATTATAACTGTCTATTGAGATATGAGGAGGATTGCATGTGTGATTGTAATGGAGGATGAATATTCAGTAGGCTTACTGAAGTAGGTTTCCACAACATGAGTCAGGCTGGTGCTACCTGTCCTCTTGATCTAACACTGCAACATGATTATTTTTGCTTATGGCAGTAATCCTTGTAAGCAGGTCTGGACCTAATTTGCTTGTGTTCTAGCTGAAGATGGTGTTCTAATGCTATAAGAATTGTGTTTATGTAATAATGAAAGTATAGGAACAAGTGCACAAAGTTTTGTAGGTAGTGAGTACTACTGGAGATGAAGGTAGAGAGACCACTTGTAGTAGTGAAGTAATAATAACTATACGTACATGTCTGTAATTAAGACATTTGTCATATGGTGATCATAAATAGAAAACATTGAACATAAGTTATCACAGTCAGTGCAAGATACACCACTGTCATGATAAAATTGGTACTTATACTTACCATGCACACACATTTAACCTATCTTATGAAGCTCAGTGTGCACAAACTTCTGATAAAATTGACTGGCTATATATAATAATAACAGATTATACAACGAAACTTAAGGATATATTTTTGGATAATGTCATTTTATTAAATCAGTTTCAAATCTATTACAACTGTTTATTTAATTTCTATTACAATGCCATAATGTCATAATAGGGTATTACCTTTAATATGTTAAAAAACAAACATGAAAAGTAGTTGAAATGAAGCTATATAGTAGGGATTGTTTGGCTTGTAATTAATGACCAAGCAATCCGGCTGAGTTTAAAAGCACTTCTTTATTATGTAAAATTAATGAATTGTCAAATGATTAATTGGTTCTGCATACATTTCATAAATTATTTTAAATTGTAAATCAGTAATTAGAATTGTTTCTTTATATAGAGATGAGCATTACATACAAATACTTGAAAAGCAATTATCAATCATCATAAGTCAAAGCTGTACCTTTTATTCTCTTCATTACTTGTCTATCTAACAACAATAAATCAATTATTAATTGAACCTTACTGAAACAATTGCAGTATAGACAATTATTGTAAGATAAGAACATGGCATATCCTTTATGAAGTATCAGCAGTAAGAAAAACTGCCACTACATCATTGATCTATTACAGTAAATTTAACTATGCTTTAGCCATGGAATTAGATAAAACTGAATCTTTATTTGCAAGGAAAGTTCATAAAATATACTCAACTTCCTATCTTTACTACAACAATGATGATCAGAATATCTGTCTACTGTGATAGGGATGGTAGTAACTGTGATGGAGTAGGAGATTGGATGAAAGTGGGCTACCTCAACATCAGTGATCCTGGTACTACATCTCCTCCTGGACTAACACTTCGACAATCTAACAACAATAACAATAATCTATGTGGTCGACCTATGTCTTCATCTATACTTTGCTCTGCTCATGGACTTTATTACAACAACATTTGTGGCATATTGACTTAAAATGTTTTTTTTTGCTTCGTAGTAAGTCTGTATTGGGCAGTAGATTCCATTGATGTAACAATGCCATGGCAACCAAGACCATGATTAAAATTATAAAATGTTTCTTTAAATGTAAAAACAAGAACTTAATCTTGTTAATATATATCACTGATTGTTAAGTATATAGTTATATTATAGCGCATAATGTTAGTCAAATTAAGATCGTGTATAATTCAGCCATCTAATAATCCTTAATGTATCATGACGATATTAAGCATTATATTATGTGATTCCAATAAAATATGTAGCTACATCTGTAAATGTGTAATTGCAGATGCTATTGATTATATACAACTTATCTATGTCAACTTTTAATGTAACTGCTAACATAAAAATATGATTTAAAATTATGGGTTTATATATAGCCATTTCTTCTAATCCCATTTCATCTAACAAAATGTACAACTGTCCCATATTGTCTAAAAACTAAATTGATTTAAATAACAGTAATTACAAAGATACCCAATGGGTATATGCTCTAAGTTCTTGTAATGTACAGTCTCCTGCTTCATGCTTTCTTTAATAGTTTTCAGTCTGTTCTTGTGATTTCTGTACTTTCTTTTTCTTTTTGGAAGCCCTCCTGCAGCCTGCAATCACTTGATGGATGTCCAACTTGAAGTCAGCGTCTTCCCTGATCAACTCTGTTACTGTCTCTATTACTTTTGGGAAGTGAGAGTGATTCTCATTGCAGGATAATGGCTAATCATGAACATCAGTGACTGCTCTTCCAGGACAACTTCTGTCTGCACATCTCCAATATATCTGCCCATCTGCTACTCTTCAATTGAGTGTGTACCTATAACCTTGGTGTATAAGTGAACTAGCTCCTCTTGCTGTTGTAAACTTGTAACAAACTCCATTGATTCAATATATTGTATGTATGAAATGGCTCCTCTTAAGTACTCTACCTTTCAAGACATCAAAGCCTTTATATTATAAGTTCTTTGGAATTAGATTCCATCACCATTTACTGGCCTTAATCCACTTATCTTAAACCTTTTACACTATTAGACAAAAGTCCATTTTGGTAGACAAAATGGGATTAGACGAAATGGCATGACACCAAAGTTATGAATGACAAAAATATGTTACATGCATCTGCTGCATACTGACTCATAACTGCTAATATATGAAAGGTAAATAAATAAACTGACATGTGGTAGAAAAGTTATAACTGAAATAATTCAAACAGTTGAGTACTTTTCAATCACAATTATGTGCCTGATGAATTAGTATATGGTTGCTAGGCAACCACTTTGTAATCAAAGTAAATGGTACTTCTCTCTCTTTCATTCTGTTATATATTTCTGTGTTTGATCAATCTAGTCTTAAAGTAATTCATAATTTGAGCCTTTGAAATCAGATAAGCAATAGGTTGCCACTAGTTTTGTGATTGAACTAATAAACTCATCACTGTTGAACAACAGACCCTGTCCAATTCAAAATTAATCGCTTGTCTTCTTCTAACTGATGTATAGTTCATTTCAATAGATTACAATGAGTTACACAGTAGGTGTCAATGAGTTACAGTGGTTACATTACTTTATGTGAATACATGTTAGTTCAGTTGAAATAATATACATCTCAAAATCATGAGCTTTAATTATCTTAAATTCCTATTAAAGTACAACACTAATTTTTATTACTGGCACATCTAGACACTACCTCATATATAAACTTGTCTTTGAATTTCATTTCGTTAGTATATATTTTGAATAAGTGAAGGTTTGTTTTAGGATTTACATTTTATTATGAATTTAAAAACAACAATTTGTATAACCTTTTTTACACTGGAGCTACCCTTTTAATTTTAAATGAATTATTATACCTTTGCACTACTTAACATACACGGAACATATATGCTTTTACATCCAATATGGATATATTAGGTAAATTATTTGATGTTTTCAATAATTCCAGACACTTGATATAACAAATTAACTTCCCATTTGGTCTAAATCAACTATTACTATAGAAAGATATTGCTAATCACAATCTTCACAACTGCATACGTGTATGTATATATATACATATATATATATATATATATATATATATATATATATATATATATATATATATATATATGGAGATAGAGATATAAGTAGAAAGAATAATTGTACTGAAATAATAATAACTATGAACATGTTAGTGCAGTTATACTACACATAGTTATTGGCTACATCTGTATGAATGTTTTAATTCCATTAGGTAATTTGCAATGTTCTATGTAGAAAATTCAACTTCACAGAGATATGTTCATTATGTAATTTTGAGGAAGTGTCTAACACTGAAATCATAGCAATGAACTAGAGAAGGAGGAAAGAAAAATTAATACAAGTCCATAGTTTAATTAATTTGATGTGGTTTAGTAAATTAATTATACCAAGCCATACACGTTTCTAATGAGGTCATAAATTGAAAAAATTGAACATAAGTTATCACAGTCAGTCACACAGTGATGATAAAGCTAATCATGAATTCATCAGATGTCTGTTTACAGGTCTACTAATAGTGTCTAGTGAGGGCTCCTCTATTTGTATGGCTGACTGTACTAGTCTATTAACTCCACGTCCTCCCTCACTCTATGAACAATGCTGTTGTCATTCTAGTAATAATGGAAAGAAGTTTAAATTGAAAGAGTGCAATGGAGTCAAGGTCATATTATGTCCACCATCAGTACCTTCATATTGTATCAAACATAGGTTTCTATATAATTCCTGTGTACTCTACTACAGGCCATCCCTACTGCTACATCAGGATATTACAACCTCACTTTAAGTAATGGTAGTGTTGTCAATGTCTACTGTGATATGGAGGGTAGTAACTGTGATGATAAGGGAGGCTAGATGATTGTAGGCTACCTCAATATGAGATCACGGAGTTTGTGGTCTTTCTAATTATTCAACATTGCCATCAACATCGTTTTCCTATGAAGGAAATAATTACAGTGAGGTCTGTGGTCAAATAAGAGGTTACCAGTTTAACTCTCCAGATGCATTCCCATCCTTGGTTGGTGACACTGGTAGTCCAAACATTGATAAATGTCACACATATGTTGATGGTGTTACTATTACTTATCGTAGTAATCCTCGTAAACATATCTGGACTTATGCTGGTGGTTTGAGTAAGGACCATCATTGGGGACATTTTTATGTCCATGTAATACAGCTAGCTTCAACACAACATTGCCTACTTTTGTTGGTAATGATAGTTACTGTGAATCTGGATTACCTGCAGGACAAGCTTGGCAGCATGTTCTATATCCCAGTGATCCATTGTTGGATGGACAACAATGTAATGGAAATGAAAGACCATGTTGTACTAACTCTAAGATGCCATGGTTTATGAAGACTCTTTCAGAGACTACAACTGACAATATTGAATTAAGGGTGTGCGCAAATCAAGGTCATCTTGATGAAGATACTCCTCTAGATATTATTGAACTTTACATTCGTTAACTGTGATATACTTTGTTGGCTTCTTATCAGTAGATGAGTGAGATAGCATAATCAACTGCTGAGTATTTTTTGCTTTCGTTATATACATACAATTAGAATACATTTTTTAATTTGGTACTGCACAAATAATGCATTATACATAATCATTGACCATTCGCCGGGGGAGTGGCAGGAAGTATGCTTAGCAATACTTCGCTGCTAATTATAGATACCGTATTTATTGTTTATTATTTAATTACACCTACATTTCACGCTAAATTTTAATTCGCCCCTTTCTCATTTAATCTGACTGTAATTGATAATTTTCTTGAGCTTTTGGAGGTATTTCATCTTGATCTTTAGGTGATTGTTGTCTATGTGTTTATGTTAACAGTATTGTTAATAATTTTCATGTTTCTATAAATGATCTAGACAGTAAGTGCCTCAGATATATTAATAAAACTACTTTTCTTACAGTATCTACATCAATTAGTTGGTTTTAATCAGTGTATATATATTTAATGAACTTAACTAATCATTGTCTTTACTTGCAACAATATATTCCTTACAAACTATAATGTTTAATTACTCTAAATGTAATTGTTAATGAAATCTGTTTCAGGTTATATAATTATTGCAATAGTAATTAATATAATATTCCACAGGATAACAAGTCAATATATTGGTATACAGCAGAGACAATTAACGGAAAGCATAAGCCTGTTCAAAATTGAAGATATAATTCATTTATAGCAAGATAATTATTATGACAGAAAAACAATGTGGAATGTAAGATAAAGCATTTTGTTTAAAGTCATATAAGTCTAAATTACAAGTCATATATGTATCAGCTTAAAAATACAAAATTCAATAGTATAGTGCAACATACAAACTACATTACAGTTAAGTCAGCACAGAAACAAAAACATAAACATTTACTGAATAGTGTTAAAGAAACATTACTCAGGCAGTGTTGGCAGTTCAGTAGTTGTCATTGTTGCCTTTGCAAGTGACAAAGATACACTTTTATCTGCCGTACTTGCACTTTTTACATTTTGATTTGATTGCACTATCATTATAAAGACTCGTGGACAAAATAGACATACTAGAAGAGCCAAAGCACTTAGTTGAATAGCTAATGATATCACAGCTGGTTTTAACTGGACATCAATGGTACCATAACTTATGATGAATACTAACCATATTAGTACTATTGCAAACGTAGAGAATGCCACGCACTTAGATTCATTAAAGTTTTGAGGAAATTGAATTGTCAAGACTGCTAGTGTATTACATCCAATTATTAGAGCACTTAAATACAATACTTGTATAGAAATGATTATGTTATGAGGTGTGGTACATTGGACATAAATTATTGGAAAGTCATTTGTGTTTTTTGTATCATTCACTTGATTTTTCTCTACATCAGGATGAACAACAATTAGAGATATTAGTTGAAGAGCCATATGAACTCCTACCAATAGAAATGTGAAGAAAATCTGATATATAGGTGAGATAAACTTAGGTCTAGAAGAAATGTTTTTCAATAAAAATATTCGATATGTTCGTACCAATTTTATGAATACAGCACAGACAATTAATGGAAAGCATAAGCCTGTCCCTATCCTTTGAAAAGTACAGAGAGCTACTGAGGGTTTTGGGATAAATATAACTGATGTTGGAAAACAAAGAGTTATTCCACTTAGAAGAAGTATCATTTGTTCTCGTCCTGATGACTTTGCAATTGATGAGTTCCAGAAATATATAAAAAATCCACTCACTAATACTGCAGCTAATAATCCGATTATAGCTAACAATATTAGTACAATAGACCATGCATCAGAAAGTTTGAGATACCTCTCTTCAATATTTGTACAATTGCTACTGCCACTAAGAGGGTTATTACCCCACATGAATTGAGGACACATTTGGCATTGTTTTGAAGATGTAGTGTTACTGTAGTTTTGTCCAAGACAAGGGTCACAGGTACCACAACAAGAAGATATCACTTCACGTTTAATAAAACCAGGACTACAAAGTTGACACTGTGACTTGAGTTGATACACAACATCACCTGACTCATTTAGACCAAATTGCTTTGTAATATTGGGATTTAATTTAAGCTGTGGCACTTTTCCATCCCAATATCCAACATTTACTATGTTAAGTGATTTGATACAATTTTGACATGAAGATACTACCTGATAATTGTAGAATTCATAAATTGGTTTAACACTGCCATGTTCATTAAAGTTTACTTTCTTGCCGGTTGGACTGGTAAAGTTAACATTCTTTATATATTGTAAAAGATTTAAGCCATTTAATTCTTTATTTTGTCCAAGACATGTTTGATTTTCAGGATACCAAACCAATGGATTATTACAGTTATCACTTAAAAAGTTATTTATCGCATGAGCTACACTATAAACAGCATCAATAGCAGCAGCATCATAAGAATCTGAGTTAAAATTATATCTAGAATCATTTACAATGCTCATATTGTTACAGTTAATATCAATACTGCAGTTGTAATAGTGCTCATAGAATTCACGAAACCATGGATTACACATGTTAGTTGCTGGAGTTAGTTGTGAATAATAGTCAACAAAAGAAGGCACTCTCTCAGAATAAGGTGCTGTGCCCCATTTCCCTATTGTAACGTCCTTGTACTTGGTATCAAACTCTTGAGACCAGCTATCACTAGCAATCCACAGGAACCGCCTTTTAGAAGAACCAGACGTGTACAATGTTTGCACTTCTGTCAATAGCATTTCAACATGATGAGCTGAAGCAAACAATACAACAACATTAGCAGAGGAAGTTAGTAGTTTATTAGCCAGAAGAACATAATCAGAAGTATCCTCAATACCAATATTTAAATCAATGCACAAACCTTTCTCTTTTGCTAGATTGTGAAACTCATTTATACCAGGTTGACCATACAAATTATTTGAATAAATTGTTGAGACATAGTCCCAGTCAAAATATAGTATTAAGTCAATCATTGCTTGAGCCTGATATTTATCCGAAGGTACAGTACGATAAAAGTAAGTATAAAGATTACGATCACTCAAAATGGAAGAAGTTGATGCAAAACTGACTTGAGGCATGTTAAATATGCGGAAAAGAGTAGCAAGTGGAATAGATATAGAGCTATCTATAGCTCCAATAACAGCCACAACTGGAAGTTTAGTTGAAATATTTTTGTTTAACTCAGAATCTAAGCAACTGTCATATTCTAAACGACCATTTGAAAACACAAAGTCAACACTTTCATCAACAGCTATATTCTCACTTATACAAGTATCTCTGATATCATAACCAAGTGTTATATTAGGTAAAAGGTGAGGGTCACTGTTCACGAGATCTATTGCAAACAAAACAGCCTCCAAATGTTCCAAACTCTTGTCTAAAAAAATCTCACCACATTTTCCACTCTCATTATGTTTATGTACTCTTAATAACCCACCTAAAATGATGTCTTTGTCATCAAGATCTTGCATACCACTTATTCTAGCACCTCCATCAGCTCTAAGAAAAGATACAGGAGTGTCATAATGGTACTGAATTGTACACTCAGTAAGCAAAAGAAATTGAGTGAATACAACATGAAAAACAGGATTCCACTTCATGTTAAGTACTCTCTTTACCCGTTGTCATGGAAGTAAGTGAGATGATGTGATGTTTTATGTTTATATATCTTGTTATGATTTACTTAACAAAACTAATTTACATGCTGACTCTAAAATAATAATGTATACTTTTGATATGAAACACTTGCTTTGTCATGTTTGCCCATATATGGAAGCAAAGTAATGGACAATGATTTTACAGATGTTGTCTTTAATTATTGAGGTGTTTTATTGTCATGAAATTAAGTTAGTGACTTGTCATGATGGCTTTGCTAGAAATGGTGAATACAACTTATTAAGGGACATATGTGAATGTAATCATCTCACTAGCTTCGCTATATTATTAGTAAGGAATATAATAAAAGTATAAAATATAAAACGTTGTTGAAATTTTCTGGATGTGTCTCCTAAGGTTCAGCCAACTGAGACAACAGAGCTGACTCTGTTTTTCAGATTCTGTGACCTACATTGGTATTATAGTTTCTATCGTTTGTCTAACTATTACTGTCTTCTCTTATATTTCCATCAAGTAAAAACCTATCTCAGCCACTTCCATCATTCTGTTTACAGGAAACTACGTATTTCTGATCATGGTCAATTACTTCTGAACTTGTGCTTTGCTTTAATAGGTCTCTATATCACTTTCATCTTCACCATTCACAGTCAAAAAGTTTCAGGTCTCTGTGCTGTTGTGGGTGCTATATTGCAATATTTCTTTCTAGTGACATTTATGGTCATGACTACTGAGGATATCCATTTGTATATGAATTTAGTGATTGGTTGGAAAATTGAACATTTTCTTTTGAAAGCCACAGTTTTATCATGGGGTAAGTGTGATTAGTGCAACATCAATGTAACATAAAAGAATTATTTTTTCAGTGACTCAATTTTTTATTGGTTTTGCACCCAATTACAAAAACTACTTGAGGGATCATTTGTAAGATAATTAAATCTAGATCTGTTAATGATATGAATAGTGTTGACATATATTATACTTCTGTAGTTGTCGAGCTTTCATGTGCCATACTATATTGGTTTGGTAGTCCCATTTCTCATCACCTATTTCTTTAATTGGGTCATTGTAGCAGCTAATACTAACCAACAATCACATCATATTATTGAAGATTATTAGTAGATTAGCTCATGTAAATTTGCTTTGTTTGGACTTAGTTATAAATACTTATGAATACATTAGTATACTGAATGTTAGAAGTATTATTAAGTGACTATTAATTAATTAATGTTTGATTGCAACTGATAACAATATATTACTTACAAATTATGTTTAGTTATTCTTATAGTTGTTGAAGAAATTTGTTTGTAGGGTATGTCATAGTAATTAATATGATATTTCACAAGATAATGGGTTAACATTAATTTTCATTAAGCAAATATCAGGATTTGCTTGATCAATACTGACTTCAAAGTAATTCAATGTAATTCAAAATAATTAAATTATTAAAATTGTGATATCCTGTTATTAATTTACATCACATACATACCTTCATGAGTCACTTATACAAAGAATTGATTTAGGTTACTATTCACAAGAATATTGCAACAATAACACACAGATATATATATCACTGGTGGATCTAGGGGGTGCCAGGGTGTTATTCTATAATAATACTCAAGTCAATCATTCAGTTACACCCTGTGGTACATAATTATTACTTTTTCATAGCAAATTCTTGCAGCCACACCTTACAATTAAAGGGTGTGCTATGAAAAGAAATAGTTATGAAATTTATTAGGGTTTTAAATTTTGCCGCGGTCTGTGCATCCCCTATTTTAACACTCTGGATGTATATAGTGTGTATATAGACATATAAAAATCAATATAGATTATTTTTAGTATGCATAAGCATTTTACAATTTCAATGTCAATATGATTTTTATAATTTTAAAAGCCCATTTTTACCCAACTTAAATTGTTTGCGTTCCATCATTGGAAATTTGTAGTAAATTCTTTAAAATGGATCTTTAAAATTTTAAATGATAATATCTTAATTGTTATAGCTGCTAACATATACAAATAGGTATTTGTTTAGCAGCTATCTTTGGAAGACCGGACAAAATTTCAATTTTCCAACGTTTTCCCACAAATTGCCATGGTTTTTATACCAGGTATTTTCCACTTACTGATTGATGCGAACAAAAGAAAATTATACACAAGTGCAGTAGTACCTGTGTACAAGTGTACTCTGGAAATTCGTCTAGTGATTCATTGTCTACATTAACCACTATGTTGATAGAGAAGATAAAAGGTTGTTGATATCGTTTTGTTTTTTCAAAAGTTAATTACCATAGAATATCCACTTCTTGACAGCATCATACTGTGGAGGAAGCGTGGGTTCTAAGTAGAATTGTCATCTTGATTGTCCGAGGAAACGCCCAACATACTGTTATATAATAGAAAATTAAAAATTAATTAGCCATATTAGTATGTTGAGCTGTTTAGTGGTTTATATAGACAAGGAATCACTAGAGGAATTTCAAGAGTACACTTATACACAGGTACTACTGCACTTGTGTATAAAGTTTACATTCTTCATTTCAGTCAGTATAAGTGGGAAATGAGACTAACTTGATCTGATTTTCAAAATTGATACAAATCTTTTGTTTTTTATTGCCAATTAAAGAAAGTGAGGAACAAGGATAGCAAGTTTAAGTGCTCCATAGGTATTCACAAATGAAAATACAAATGTAAAAAAGTAATTAATTATAAAAGATATATACACAGAAACGTTAACACAACAAGAAAAAGGATCATTTAGATGTTAATTACTATAATTCAATTGAATGACTTAACATCAACATTTCATTGTCATACCATCCAAACTACTTATAAATTCATTATTCCTTTTATGATTGTTGTGTCAGTACTGCATGTACTTGACAATTTAAAGCTGAGGGTCTAAGCCTCCTATTTATGTTAGTTAGGGAACTGAAGCTCTCTAACTCTGCCACTCCTTCCCCACCTATGTATACTATTGTGATTGGTGTCAATTGCCTACCCAACTGGTGATAACTATTAGAGATCAGTTTGGAAATAATCAAGAAACTGAGTGATACAAATAAGAAAATCTATATGTATGATACAAAAGCAAAAAGCAACTAGTTGTCTTCAATATTTCAATAACTATCATAAATATTGTTCATAGGTCAATGTCAGTTTATATTGACAAATACAAATTTAATGTTTGAAAAAAATCAAATTTTACTTAGAAATTTTCAAAAAGTGAAAAAAGAAGAATTTAGCTCATATATAGTTATATATATAAATATTTTAAAATGACTTGTATATTTACTATTTTTGTGATTGCTGTTTTAAAAGTATGTTACCAAAACTGTAGTCTGGTTAAAAAGCCACTCTCTGCATTTTTTATATCAATAATATCGTCAGGATCATGCAAGGCAATAAACTCTATGATATGATAAGGAAGATCTAGTGACTGATAAGGTATCGATTCAGACACAATGCATCTTGCTGAAAGACAAGTCAGAGGAAGAGGAGTAGAAAAATAGTCATCAAGATGAGGATTCAATTTGATATACAAAAAATGTACATATTGGTCATCAAATGAAACAGGTTTACTAACAGCATCAAGATGAGCTCCATGAGCAAGAAGTAATGATGTAGCTTCTTTTGTCTGAGCTAATTTGAGAGGTCGATAACCAGTCAACCCAACTTTGTTCACAAATGCATCACCACCTGACTTTAGCAATAAAGACAGAAAACAATCACTTAGTCTTCTCCAATGATGTCCTAATAATACAATATCAAGAGCGTTTACGTGCCATGTTGATCTGATTAAAAACTCAGGACATTTTTCTACAACTTGACGACAAAGACTTGTCACATCAATATGATGAAATGAATTTTGAGATAGACTGTCCAACAACCTAAAGCAATCTTTCCAATTACATAAGGCAACAATGCGATCCGGCCAACTATAGAAGGTCACTTCTTTATTGTTCATAAGCATTTCCATACTCTGTCGTTGACACTCTATGAGATTACACACTATTTGTTCGAACTTAGTACTAAGATCATGTAACGTTTCAAACATCTTTATAACTTTATCCATTCTTGGCTTAATACAATAATATGGATTTCTAATAAGATAAATGAGTTCATGTTGTTCACTTCTAATAGCTTCTTTAAAACGTAATAGAAGCATTTGAGTACCTCGAAGCCACAAAGAAAGACCCTCAGTAAAGTGATCAAGTACTATCATCCATTCTCCATACATGAACAAAGAGCTAATAACAGTAAAGTCACCATAACCAAGACATCGTTCTCTGATAATAAGACATTGATAGGCTAAGTTAACTTGTGTAGTAGTGTTAGTTAAATCAGAATACTTTTCATTTAACTCTTCAATAGAAATCACCTCTGATAGACCACCATAATCTTCAATAGGTTCTGATATAATAGGTGGTGGTAGTTTTAATTTAGCTTGGAGGGTTAATCCCTCCTTGATAAGATTATAACATGCTTTAATGCTATCTGTAGGAGATGAGTTAATGTAAATATTCCAATATAATGAGAACGTAGCATTAACTAAAATGCTATCAACCTTGAGACGAGGAGGACAAAGAGGATGATTAGTGATAACGTCAGTAATCTCTTTAGGATTATTATGTGGCTCTGGTGAATTTTCATCTAAAAAATCATCTGAATCAGCAAAAAAATTTCTTTTATCAGCAAAAAATAAAGCATGTGCTTTAGATGTCGTTGAAAACAAATTAGGTGGTATTTTTGCTGATAGAAGAGCACTTAAATTACCTGTGCCTTTATAGCCACTATCTATAGCATGATGTAGTACATTGTAGCCACGTTCATCAGTTTGAGTATAATCAGCTCCTGATTTAAGAAGCAATAAGATGATGTCTTTGACAGCTTGTGCTGATCCACTAACAGCATACATTAACACAGATTGCCCCTTATTATCTTGATAGTGAACATCAGCTCCAACTTTTATTAGATAGCTAACGATATCCTTGTTTGGAGAGTACTTATTAACAGCTCTTAATAAAGGGGTGACAGAAGAACTGTCAGGTATATTAACCGATGCTCCATGAGACACTAGTAAACTTAAAATTTTAGTAGAAGTACTTTCAGCAATTGGATCATTAACAACAGCATGAACTAGAGTCTCCTCGCGCTTATCAGATGCTATTATTGTAACATTGTGATGCTGACGTTCAATAAAGTTAGGATAAGGAGGATAGGGGACAAGTTGGTTGATATCAAACTTTCCTTTATGATGTTTTAGTACAAACTTGACTAAGTTGATGTTGTTAGAGCGACAAGCTTCGTGTACTACTGATATAAACCCACTAGTAAATGTAGTAGGACCAATATACAAGTTATGTTTACTTAGAAACTGCTTTAGATCACTCACTACTTGTTTTGGTGAAGTAGTACTGGAAGGTTTACGATGTGCAGATACTTGCGTAACCCAGTGTTTAAGATCTTCAGTGGAGAGTAACCACTCCATTTTGACCTTTCGATCTACAATTACTTCCTGTTTACATAAAGTAGCCTAGCTTGTACAGTGGGAGTGACTAAGATTCCCTCTAATGAATATTCATATTTTAGTAGCACTGGCTTGGTGTAACTTGTACTATGATAATGACATCACTATGTGTCATAAGGTTTGGTTTAGGGTGTAGGTGATGGATTTAGATGATGTCATCATATATGATGACATCACAATCCGTCATTTAACGATGATGACATCACAACTTGTCATTTAATGATGATGTCATCAGAGTGAAGTTACACCAAGAACCACCCCTCATGTTGCTCAGCTCTAATAGTAAGGTTATCTTCGAAATACCTTTCCTAACATCTTAATGAGTAGTCCAGTAAATTTTAAGATGGTTTCCAAAAAACACTCAAAGTTTCAACAGTGATTATCATATTTTAGAAAAAAATAGGAGTTAGCCCGAAAATGACTTTGTAGATCAAGTGTGACAATACTAGTAAGGTAAGCTACTAAACACTGCCTTGAAGATGTTTTTAGAAGAAAGTACCTAATAATAAAAATATAAAAGTTAAAGCAACTATATTGCCACTTTAAACAAAGTTAACATTCAAAACAAGCACATGTTTGAGTGATTTGCTCTAATCGATATTAATGCAGTTTTGCTACTGCCCTTTTGCTGCTAGTCCTTGCTAGACACAATTGCTCTTTATTTTCATTGTTCTTTATTTTGTCATTCTCACCTGGTTCCCACTTGGATGATGTCATCAAATAGGACCAACTGATACTACATGAACACCAACAGTTACCAACATGGTCACCCTAATAGCATCCCAAATAACACTAGGGTCTTTGGCAACTAGTCCCTCTCGCTTTGTATGTCCCCCACCACCACTTCCAAGATTATTGCCTCCTATAAATACAGTATATTAACGTGGGGTGTGGAATACAATATTATGTTGAAGTGAATGAATGTATTTGTCCTTCTCTCTATATATATATCTCCTCAGCTAATTTTGTAATTCAGCACATTATTGAGCAAATGTTATTTGCTCTCTTTCTCTTATAGCATATTCATAGCATACACATTCCAGGAATACAGTTTATGATGTTGTGCTCACACAAATATATATAATATAGGTGGAGTCTATAATTAGACAAGAGGCTGTTGTGAGGGAGGGGGGGTTTACTGACAGTTATCACTAGGTTACTTCAAGAATTCTATAGAAGACAGCCATGAGTACCAGCTTAAGAAGAGCACAATGTAAGCAATATCATGTGATGGCTGACAGACAAACTTCCTATTACATGTACATATTACACATGTCTATTTAATGTATTTATATGTTGTTTATTAATTTACAGGAAAATTACAAGAAAGAGTTATAAAATTACTAAATGTTTAATCATTTTGTAACAACTGACTTCCTCAATAATTCAAATTCATTTCTAAAATAAAAATTAATTATAAACAATTATTATTATTGCTAAATGGACACCTGGTGGTTATATGTGTCAAAAGATAAAGGTATTAGATTTAAATACATTTATAAGATATGCAGAGTCTAGGTAGCCAGCACCATCTATGGAATTCTTCACCTTAGATAGCTGCCAGGCAGAAGTAGACAAAGGTTTTTATTGCTAAACAACCACACATTTTAATGCTACATGTTATTAATACTAATAATTATTATCACCAGGATCACTGTAATAACGATTTTTCATTAATTATTATTTGAAAAGGCATTTTTAGAGTGAAAGGTGGTTCAATACAGACATAATTATTGTTTCTTGTTTTTCCTCATTTTTTTTTTATTTTAGATCAATACTTTTGTTTCTTTTACAACAATGTTAGGCCTAAGCTTAAGAGTTTAGAGTTTAGGGTTAGGATTTAGCGTTTAGAGTCTAGGGTTTAGGCAACAGTTTCCAATGTTTTCTTCATTGTAACTTCGTTCATCGGCTACTCATGGCGGTGCGTCCTACCTGGACACCGCCTATAAGATACACATCAAATTTTATTATTCATAGTCACTTAAAAATTAGAAAAATATTAATACCACACCCTCTTACAATGGCAATAAGACTTCGTGAACTAAGTAAAAAATCACACTGTATTCACTTTACAATATTCTTCTTACATCTTATAGATGTTGGTGATTTAAAATATATCATTAAAGCTTTGAAGCAAAGTTATTTCCCTAGTCATCGTTGGTCTCCTCTTGGTCTACAACTGGGTCTATTACAACCTACTCTGTCAAGCATTAGAACCAAGTACCGAGATGATCCAGAGAGCTGTCTTCACGAGTCTTTAACTCAATGGTTGAGTAAAGCTGACAAGGTCACTGAAAGTGGAGGTCCTACATGGGATTCATTAACTGACGCTCTCAAGACAATAGAAGAAACTTTCTCTGCTGAAAAAATAAAGGAATTTAGTGAGATCTTGTAATCTTTATGTTTTAAAATACATTATTTCTTTATTTTTTAACAGATAAGCTGTCCACTCCAGCTTGTCAAATGCTACAGAAACACTATGACAGCCTCTCACCACTTACTCTTCCTATAGAGATTGTTCAGATGTTATATACAGAGAGAGTGATCTCTAAGGAGACGTTAGATGAAGTCAATAAATTGGGAGGCGTACTAGGAGATGGTCCATTGAGAGCACTGTGTACTACAGTCTATGAAGATCCTAACAAACTAAAAATGTTTGCAAGCATCTTATTTAAGTCTGAGCAAACAATATTAATTGCTCAAGATATAATCAAGGAGTTTGGTAAATAATTAAATGTTTTATATAATGTTTAATTTAAATCACTAATTTCATCCTCTATTATAGAACAAAAATTCCCTTCTCAAGTCAGTCTTCACAGGACATATCAATATGATTTTGATCAGATGAAAGTAACCTTTGGAAATCTGATTCACACTGTTGCACCTCTCATTGCTGAGGGTATCCCGTCGTTAGAAGACCTCAAAACTTATCTTCGGAGATGTTTCCGAGAGCTAAAACCTCAATTACCATCAGCCAAATCATTTAATGATGTCATGGAACTTGTAGAAGATAAATGTACTATTATTAATATTTGTTGTTTGGAAGCTATTGTCGATTATTACAATATCAAGGAAGCTAAGAGACACATTACAGAGTTTAAGACAAACGTTGATATATTTTGTCAGAAGGTGAAAACTGACATATGCATTAACCTCAAGATCACTTCTTCACATCATCTCACTTGTGAGACTATTGAGTTTGTGCTGGAGTGGGAAGCTGACAAATATACTCTTAGTCACATTAAAGATTTGCTATCAAAAGCATTTAAAGATATGGCAAAGTCGGTTCAAGTTAGAACTATAAGAGAAGGCAACTCCATCATTGTTATTTGCTATGCTCCACAATATATGATGGATAGTCTACTAGTGACAGCTAAAGAGAATCTTGAAACATTAAAAGTAATGGGAATGACCAGACTCACAATAGGCTATTGTACCATTTACAGTCACAAGGTTAGAAACAAGACAACAGTTACTAAATGTGTTGTTTGTTGATAGGAAATCAGAGCTATTGTAGAAGAGAATATAAAAGGGTTTAGAAGTCGAGTGGAACTAAAACAAACCATTAACAAAAAGATGACCATAGAAATATCATCTGTTGTCCAACAAATTGAAGGTATTTGTACATGTTCTCCTGTTTATTTAATAAATCTCTACTATTTAATATGTCTAATTTAATACTTAATGTTCTTTTTTATAGGAACAAGAGAATTAAAAGAAAAGACAATTAAACATTTAACATCACTTATGAATACAAAGGAAGGTAAATTAATACAACATCAATCACAAGTCCAATGTTGTCAGTATTTTACATAATATATTAGTGATCAATTTTCTTCTCATTTTATATATAGCTATTGAGAAGAATATACTGTCAGTGTCTGCTGAGAGACAGAAAGAGGTAGAGACACTACAAGAAATAATAACAACATTGACTTTACAAATAAGAGAGAGAGACCAACAGATAAAAGAGTTAAAGCAGAGCTTGAAAGGTAACTGGTACAAGTCGCTTCTTATTATATGACATTTTACTAGATCTAGCATTAATACCAAAGGCTCATAATTCAGTAGGATGTGAGGAGACTCAAACAAAGTCCAGTCTAGAAGAGCAGTCCACACAATTTATCAGTGAAACTACAGGTAGTAACACATAACAGTATCCATTGTATATCACAGATTAGTACTGTGGACATCATGTGTATGTGTAAATATATATTGTGATACCTGAGACTGGAAGATGATGAAGGACAAAGACATTATTTATGACCGCACCCCACAATGAATTCACATATTGCACTCTACAGTATCACTATCACAAGTGGGTGGAGTAAACTAAATATTGTTGATAAACTGTGTAAAGAGAAAATGTAGACAACATTATCATATTATTATGAAATAATGTTTATATATTGTGTACTGAACAAAACAATTATATCAGTTTTAAGATTGAATTCCCTAGTGTACCAATATTTTGTAGTTGTTTCATCCACTGAAATAATGAACTTTTTATAATATCTGGTGACCAACTTTCTCATTATTTTGGACTAGGGCATGGCTATCCTAATGTAGACGAAATACATCATATAAACTTTTCTAAATGCCACGATATGTTTGGGTTTAATGCTCGTGGAGGAGCAAAGTCTAACAGTACTTTTCGAGTTACAAGTATAATCAAGGATGGGGCTGCTGACAAAGATGGACGACTTAGAGTGAGGAACATATATCTATAATTAGTAGAGGGTGTGGTTATGAATATTATTATTATTATAGGTTGATGATGAAATATTAGAAATTAATGGTTACTCAACTGAAGGTATGTCATCTGCTATTGCTGTCGCTATCAGTAAACAAGGAGGAAACAAAATTAAACTAACTATTAAAAGGCCCAATCGTAAGTTGTATATGTTATATTAGGTTGCTAAGTCAATGTTACTCTCACTTCTAGTACAGTGGGAGGGGCTAAAGCTATACATATATTTAATTGTAACTTGTTATGAAATAGAACAATTATATTCCCCTCTAACCTCTCAGCAGCTCTGGTTATAGTATATATTACTATGTGTGTACTATACTATATACTAACTCTGTTTTATAATAGGAGACATTGGAAGTGTTCAGTGGAATTATGAAGACTATAGTGTTAGTCTCGATAAACCAAGTATCTCGCAAAGTGAAGATGTTATAAGTAAATTAATAAAAGAACAACAAACAGGAAAGCAATGGAGTATTAGTCTCTCCTCATCATATCCTGAAAGTACTGCAGTTATTATAAACAATCTTAATAAGTGTACAGTGAGGAGTGTTTATATATGGGACACTTCATTGGACAGTAAGTGTGTATCCATATTATCAGAGATGCTAAAAACTATTAAAACAATAAAGATACTAGAGCTGTTCTCCTCTTCACTTACTGGTGGTATCAAACAAATCAGTGATGATGTTACTGGTATCACAGATGAAAATATGTCATACTTATATAACATATTAGTTAGTAATACAAATTTAAAAGTCCTAGTACTCAACAACTGTAACATCACTGATAATGGTGTCCGATATATCTGTGAAGGACTTACTAAAAACCAAACACTGATTGAACTGAACATTGGAGATAATCATCGGATCACTTCAGTTAGTACCAGTACAATAGCAATTTTAATACAAACAACAGCATCACTGACAAGACTACATCTTTACAATACTTCATTGAATGATGATGATATCAAGACAATATGTACATCTCTAACTAAAAATATTACAATGCAAAGACTATACTTATCAAGACAACATGAAGAGAATTGTAAAAAGTTAGACAGTTATCAAGTTATTAAGGACAAACTGATGTTCTTGTATTAGTAAATATTTTGTTAAGAATAAGAGAGATAGAGATTATTTCTACATGTTTCAAATGTTATTACCTAACCATTATAACACTAAGCCACTAAGATTCATAGATTACCAGAAAACTCTATCAAAGGTTGTCCAAATTTTCTGTGCTGCTATTTGTATTGCCATCCCAGCTCATCACCATCTGATAATAAATGTTTCTTAAGTATTTTTATAGCTAATTGTTAACTTCATTTATCCCAACAATTTTTTATAGAGCACTAGCTAGTGAGTCAAATGTTGGACCTCCTTATTAGCAACAATGTCAGCCTTACTTAAACACAAAGTTAAACACTCTTGAAGACACCTCTGTGGATCATCTCTATACTTCCATCTAATGCTCGACAAAGTAGGTTGTAGTGGACTCAGATTTAGACCAAGAGGAGACCATCTATCATTTGGGAAGTAACCTTGTTTCAAAGCCTCAATTATATCCTTTAAATCACTAACATATAAAATGGCAATAACTCAAAATTCACTACTGTTAAACTCACACCGACTTCTTGCCATTACTGAGAGGGTGTGGTTGCACACCAAAAGTAAAAGTTGTTGATACTATAAATAACATTTCCTTATTTGAAAGTAAAGCTTACCTGTTAGTAGAGGATGTTCTACTATATGTTAAGTATTTATGGTGATTACAACATGACCATCATCCATGTTTAGTTTTTAACATGCATTTTACTGCTGGATCAGTAAGAACTTTGACAAAATGCAAATAAATAATTTTAACTGATTCAGGACTTCTAGTAGTAGTGTCTCCACTTAAATATTATAAATATTATACTGTCCTTGAATAATGTTTCACTATATATTTGTTTCATTTCATTTTTCAAGTTGTAATACTAGAAATAGCTTTATTAATGCACCTTTATAAAATTAAGAAGATGCGTACATCACTTACTAAAAACACTACAATGCAAAGACTACTTATTGAATTAGTACTGTTAGAATATTCTCACTCAATTCATTTTAACAAGACAAAAAGAACTGTAAGAAAGTAAACAGTGAGTTATCAACTTACCATATTAATTGTAACTCTTACATTGCAACTTCACAAATAGATTCAACCACATTCTATAACCATTATACAAGCAGTCATAGACATTCCTAGGAATTGTAACATTCTTCCTCTCAAATCGAAAATTGAAGGACCACATTCGTGGCAACCAGGTGTAAAGTAAACAAGACCTATTACACCATCCATGCCTCAATACATGCAACAGAAGAAGAGATTGTAATGTTTTGTCAGATTTAAAGGAAATTTAATTGAGGGAAAAACCATACTGTTATAGTTACATACCAAAACAACCTCACGTGGTCTGCTTATGTTATATAACACGCATGCTCAGATCAATTATTAAGTAATAATTATGCATCAATTAACTAGAAAATTATGTGAAAGAGGTGACCTTATAATAGGGGAGCGGTCTTGACTAAAAATTATAGTTTGTAAATATTTTTTTTGAGTTAAATTGGTCATTTCATTTTTCAAAACTAAATAAGATATGTACATCAATACAATGTAGACAATATTAATTGTAACAGTACACAAGAATATTCTCGCTCATGTTATTTAACAACATGAAGAGAATTGTAAGAAGTTAGACAGTTATCGAGTTACTGTATTATTAACTCTTCCATAGTGACTTCACCAACAGCTTGGTCCACATTCTTTGACGAACGTACACAGGTACATGGACGGTTTCACTCCCAGTCATCGCAACATTCTTCCTCTCAAAAAGAAGATTGAACGAACACAATTTAAGACCATGTGAACGGTCGGCCACACTCCCAAAGTGAATAAGTAGACGTTTTACACCAGCCATGTCTAAGTACAGCTAACAGGAGAGGAGACCTCTAATCTAACAGAGGGACACCCAAAAGTGCACATGGTCTGTGCCTCGTGTCATATAACACGCATGCCCAGATCAATTATAAATTAATAACCATGTATTAATTAACTAATATACATGTCACAGGATGACTTGTAATAGGGGCGTGTCCTTGAACTAAAATTATATACCTGTTAAGCTGTGATTCACACAACACGCGACCATGTGAACAAGCAGCTATACAATTGTACACAGGTAGTAATAGGAGTAGTGCACAGGTATTAACAGTAGGCAGTCTCAGGAATTGCAACATTCTTTCTCTCAAATCAAAAATTGAAAGATCCCATATGAAGATCACGTGAATGAGGCAGCTGCAGTCCCAAAGTAGATCTTTACACAGGCCAACTTACCCAAGCCTCAGAAATTGTTGAAATCATTGGACATTATTGAAATTGATATTATAATACTCAATATCTCCACCAAATTTTATGTTGAACATCTTGATCTTGTGATAATAATAAACTGTTGAGAAGAGAATTATGACAAAGCTTAGTAAGAAAACTTGTCACTAAACTAATAAGGGAAAGAAATAGAGATACAGACAGAGACATATTAACTGATATAGAGAGTGCAAATATTTCTCAACATTCCTCTAGCTGGTTGTGACATTAACCTAAATGAAGTAGCAATAGTCAACACAGCATGCAGTTGTCTCAGCTAGTAATGTACTAGGTATCTAAATTTCTTTTGTTAATTATAAGAAGAGTAAACAATATTTATTGGCATATTGTACAAAGTATAGCTAATAAATATATACATATATTAAAGCTGGGATATTCATAAAAATGTAAAAGTGCCTTTCAAATCACTAATTAAACAAGAATTATTTTCAATTTTCATGGAAATAGATATCTACAATTCAATCTGATACTAATCACTATAGGAGGATTGGTAGTCTTGTTACCATGGCAACTTACCTGACAGTGAGTACCATATTGTTTCCACTGAAATATTAAACTACTGAAGCTGCAAAAAGTGAAGAAACTACCTTATAAGACTGATAAATAGTCAAGTTTATGTCCTAATTACTGGATAATGAAGAATATGTAAAACTGTTGTATATTTTTCTCACTGTCTATCACAGGTTTGTACCAAGTTTGTAAAACTAGCTAGCCAAATGTCTGTGTCAAAAGGAATAGCCTGGATTTTAAATATATTTGTTAAAAATCCATTCTAGTTAATTAATGTTGTGCTGTTCTTTTTCAATTATTTTCAATATCGGTTTTGGTTCTCATTCTGAGTAAACCTTAGCCACTATGATTTGTAGATCACCAGCAAAGTCTATCAAAGGTTGTCCAGGCTTTTGTTTTCTGTGTTGCTATTTATATTGCCATTGCAGCTCATCACTGTCTGACAAAAATTATTTCACAAGTGCTTCACACAAAACATCATAATCATCTCTATCTTGGTGGCTGTTTCATCTTGGTAGCTGTGTCATCCAAGAGAGACAACAGCTCCTTTGCTCTCTTTCCTCCTGAGACTTCAGATTCCTCCAGATAGAACTAGAGTCTGCTCAGCCATTAATATCAAATGAGCATGTGAGTATATTTAACTGGAGGTCCAGCACTAACTTTCATAAATCAAACACTCTCCTCCAGCTCACTTCATTATATATGGAGATAACTGAGGGCACAGTAGTCATTGGTACATTATTAAAATAATAAAATAAACTGATGATGTGTATGTGCAGAGAACAAGAGTAAATCTGATATAATAAAACAGATAATGAATAGATGATATGACAGTGACCCTGTAAAAACTTGGAAGAAATCTTAAGAAGAAATATTGCAGAAAAGAGATAAAATAAATTCTTGCTTAAAATTATTCTTGTATTTAATTAATAAATTTAGTAAGAGGCAGAGGAGCTAGATATATTCTGTAAGAAGACATGCAGCTAAAGATTTTTGGTCCTTGATAAATATACTGCTTATTAATGTTGCATAATTTTTTAAAAAAATTATAATATTGGCAGTAAGTTGAATTTTCATATTCTCCATCACCATAGAAACAGTTGTCTTAGTAGCATTATTTATGTTTCCATAGCAACATTAGACAAAACGATAGCAAAAACTTACATGTCAACCCAATAACTATAGCAATCTTTACCATGACAACAGTTTCCACAGTAACCACATGTTTAATGAATATTATCATAATAACAATATGCCATAGTTTTAGATCCCTTTTAAGTGACATTAATATTACTTTTGTTAAACGTTGGACAAAATCTCACTTTGAATGACTCAGTACTGGCTTTTATGACTATGTACTTAAAAAATGGGACTAACAAAAAAAAAAAGTAATCCTTTTCACCTGAAGAAATTTCATCTTAATAATAGATGCAACCCTCTTGACAAGAGCATGATCCCTTTAATGACTGAGTTATAACACTCTCATTCTTCCTTCAATACTTTGAGCACAATTAAATATGTTCATTGTATGAACGAGTTCTATTAATAAAACATAACAATCTGACATAATAATACCACATATTAAATAAAGGTTTGTGGTTTGAGTAAATTTTATATAAGTGAGTATTACGATAAACATACTCATGTAGCATGTAAATTCTTGAAAAATGTCAATCCAATCATGTGTAGCCTTGATTCTTATATACAGCCCTGATTTTTATAATTATGTGTCATCATGTGTAACCTTTTTGGTGTGCTATAAATAGCCCAATCTTAGTTCTAAATACAGTGCTTTGATCTCTACCAAAAGGATGAACATAATTTACTCTGTGTTTAAAACAACCTTTTCCAGTTGTTATCTTAAGAAGCAATGGTGGTTTTTTAGAAGGCTCATTGTTCTCTCCATCTCATTCTAATGTTCATTGCTACAACATGACACTTGTGTCATCTGTGGAGGAATAATTTGTGTTGGTGCATGAAAGAGAAAGAAGCAAAGTAGCTGGAATCTCTACAGATATTGTCCCTTTTTTTCCAAATTTGGCAAGTTTTATAGAGTTCTCTATACTATATTGAGGTAAATAGACTACGTTATGAATGATAGAGCTTTCTCAATTCATTTAAGTTTTGAGTCCAGGAAGCTCAGTGATTTCAATACTGGTAGTACTCAGCTAACCCAACTCATCATATTTGTTAACATTTGTACAACCATACATTATATGCTCTAACCATACATTATGCTTTGTATACCATATATGTTGCTTTTAATTTTATTACTTTGTAAAATTTGTGTAAAATTTGATACTTTGTTGTTCTCTTATCAAATTCTTGTTACCAAACTATGATCTTCAATTTCATTTGACAGTAGTATATCAGTGTGTATTAAGGTAATAAAAAAATACACTACATAGTGAAGTGAAATATACTAGATAGTGAACAGTGGAGCTTTTTCAGTTCATTTTCATGAAGCATTAAGTTTTGAGTCCAGGTAGTTTCAGTGATTTCAAAACTGGTAGGACCCAACTAACCAACTCATCACCATAGATTTTTGAGGTTCTGTACATGCTTATTGTCCCTTAATTTTTGAATCACTGATTCAATTTTGTACTAAATTTCTAGTAATATTGATAAAGCAAGTACTCTCTCTTACCATGTCTTCTGGTTCCATTCCACTTTATCACTCTCTTTAAATTAGCTACTATTTCACTGGGGTTATAATTTGGAACATTAGTTGAATATCCAATACCAATTCTCCCAGCTCAGTGACTAGGACCATAAGAAAAATACCAATCAGATTCAATACAATTATCATCATAAAGATGAACTGATATCAAGGAAAGTTGATGCACATTGGAGCTTTTTCATGAAGAGGTGAGAATGCTTGGGATTTGAGGAGTAGAACTTGTCAGTCATTTACATCTGTACATTACACATGATACAGATCACCCTGATTAAATGGGACATTTGCTGTGGTAGTGGTCAACATGACGACAATACAGAAAGCATTAACCAATAATTGTGCCAATAGACAATGAGTATTAGTATAATAAAAAAAATGTTGTAATTTGATATAAAATTAGACATGGTTATCATGCAATAATTTATTTTTGGACAAAGTCAAACAATGGTTAAAGCAACTATATATCATGTTCTAAAGATGACGTTATTATGATGTCATCATAATAAATAGATGTGGTTTACTTTAGAAGTGATCTGTAAAGGAGTAGTTATAGTTAACAGTTACTGAGATAGGTTTAATGTGTATGTGCACTGACTATGTTAGAGATATGTTTAGATGCTTCAGATAGAAGACATTGTACTCTAAAGTGACAAATTTTAAGTTGACCATCTTGTGATGATAAAAAGTTGAGAAGAGAGTTATGACTTAAAACATTAATAAGAAAACTTGTCACTAAACTAATAAGGAAAAGAAATAAACAAGCATATAGAGAAACATGTATTATATTAACTGATGTAGACAGTCCAAATTCTTCCAACATGATTATAGCATACAGGGATGGGGTCAAATACGTACATGCTATTAGCATATTGTGACATTAACCTAACTAAACTACAACAAACCAATTGAACAAGCACTAACCATTCACATTGTCCAATAGTCAACACTGCAGTTGTCTTAGTAGTAATATGTACTAGGTATACCATATTAATTTTTTTTGTAAGAAGTAATGATATATATATTGGTAAATTGTATGAAGTATATCTAATAAATATATACATATATTAAAACATGGATATTTGTAAAAATGTGAAAACGTGTCTTTCAAATCTCTAATTAAACAAGATTTATTTCAATTTTCATGGAAATAGAAGATTCCGACAATTCCTAAATCTGACCACTATAGGAGGGATGGTACATACTCTTGATGCTGGGGATACTTACCTGACGTTAAGTACCATAGAGAAGATCCATTCTAACATGAACAAAAACTACTGACATGTTGAATTGGACATTAAATCACTGAGGTAAGAATCTATTAATAAAAGAAACAATTAATAAATTATGTTTTGTTATTTTATATCCTATTAAATAAATATGAATACCAACACACCTCTTATCTATCACTTTCCCAATTCTTTTTGAATGGTTGTCATAGCAACAGGAAGTACCACATAATGCCATCATCTCACTATATACATACAATCATGTGTATATGTACTTAGAGAAATTATGTGTATTAGTCTAGATTAGAAAACTCCACCCACTTATTATGATATAGTCTTCAAATTGAGAATGAATAGTGTCATAACTCTGGCTAAAATTGAGCTACAGAGAAATTGTTAATACTATTCAAATCACCTTGCGAGTCTGCAAATTATAACGAAAAAAACTAGAAAACTAGTTATTTGAAAAAGCCAGAAATCCCACATCAAGTGAATGGTGTGGTGTTCTTCAGATTCCACAATGACTGATGTCATACATATTTTGCATATTGTTAACAAACACTAGTGTAGGCATTCTCCAGCTTCTGCAGAAAAATTCATAAGAGTATAATCATTTTTAAATAGTATCTTCCTCTTCCTTTATGAAGCCTGGTGGTATGGTGGAAACAAGAAGCCATAATATATTTTTTTAACATTAACTTATTTTTTATGAATAACAATTGTTTAATATTATAGAAACAAATTTACCTCATAACATTCGTCAAGGTGAAGTTTACTAGATAATAAAAAAACACCATGATATAAGCATGTAGGTGTAGATTAACAGTGTTAAAGCTTATAGATAGGTGTCCTTTAATAACAGACTGAACCACTATAAAGACTTCAGTGGTTGATTTAACCAATATGTATTTATACAGGTTGCTTGTAGCAAACTTACTTTGATGCCAGAAAGTAAGCATAATATTGGTTTGATTACTAATGTACTACTGTTTATGAAGTTAATGGTTACAACCAATATAAGTGTCTACATGAATAAGCTTCTTACTTTTCTAAGAATAAAAAAATATTATTTGTTACAATAACTAGCTACATAAACAGTTAATTTCATAGCACATTAGTAATCAAAACAGTGTTATGTTTACTTTTTGCATCAAAACATTTTCTTACATACAACTTGTATAACAATATATTAGTTAAATCAACCAATTAATCTTTACTGAGTCCAAGCATTTCACAGCTTCTAGATCAACCACCATTTCAATCATAAAATTGTTATAACATTATATTTAGAGTTGTGAATCTTAAATATAGTAACGTAATAATCAATAACATAACGTTAGCATGTTATAACAAAAGGAAATAGTTACATGAAGAAAAATCTCATGAAGGAAAGTGAAAGCATATTACACATCATAGTCATATTTATAACAGAATCACTATCTATTGTTAGATAACATGCAACAATTCCAATTAATTGAAATACGTATGATATATTAATAAACTTTGTATTGACTGAATGAACACGAATTCCTCTAGACTATTGAAACAAACCGTATCCTTCAAGTAATCTCACAGCAGTCATGTCTATATCGTTAATATCCTCTTGATCATGTAAGGCAATAAACTCTATGATATGAGGAGGAAGATCTATTGATCGATAAGGAATGGATTGAGAAAGAATACATCTTGCTGAAAGACATGTGAGGCAACAAGGAGTACGAAAGTAGTCATCAAGATGGGGGTTGGTAGAGATGCGCATGTATTGGTCGTATAAACGTGGTCTGTTCAATAAAACAGGTTTACTAACAGCATCAAGATGAGCTCCATGAGCAAGAAGCAATGATGTAGCTTCTTTTGTCTGAGCTAATTTGAGAGGTCGATAACCAGTCCATCCAACTTTGTTCACAAATGCATCACCACCTGAGTCTAGTAATATAGATAAAAAGTGATCACTCAGTGATCTTCTATATAATCCTGTTAATGCAATATCAAGAACATTAACATGCAATGTTGACCCAATTGGGAATTCAGGACATTTTTTCAAGACTTCACAACAAAGACTACTCAAATCAACAATGTGAAATGGATTTTTGGATAAATTGTTAAGCAAACTTAAACAATTTTTCCAATTGTCAAAGAAAACACGATCATCTATACTAGAGAGGTCTACCTCTTTATTGTTCAGAAGCATTTCTGTACTCTGTCGTTGACACTCTATGAGATTAAAGATTATTTGTTCAAACTTAGTGCTAAGATCATGAAACATTTGAAGAAATTCTATGACTATATCCATTCTTGGTTTAATACAATGATATCCATTTTTAATAAGGGAAATAAGTTTGTGTTGTTCACTTCTATTACCTTCTTTAAAACGTGAAAGAAGCATCTGAGTACCTCGAAGCCACAAAGAAAGACCCTCAGGAACTTGATCAAGCACTATCACCCATCCTCCATACATGAACAAAGAGCTAATAACAGTAACATCACCATAACCAAGACATCGTTCTCTGATAATAAGACATTGATAAGCTAGATTAACTTGTATAGAAGTGTTAGTTAAATCAGAGTACTTCTCATTTAACTCTTCAATAGAAATTACCTCTGATAGACCACTATAGTCTTCAATAGGCTCTGATATAATAGGTGGTGGTAGCATCAATTTGGCTTGGAGGATTAATCCTTCCTTGATAAGATCATAACATGCTCTGATGCTATCTATAGGAGGTGAGTTAATATAAATATTCCGATATAATGAGAATGTAGCATTTACTAAAATGCTATCAACCTTGAGACGAGGAGGACAAAAAAGATGCTTAGTGATAACATTAGTAATCTCTTTAGGATTATTGCTGAGTTTTCGTGAATATTTAGACAAAATAAAAAATTTTTGATCTGCAAAAAATAAGGCTTTAGATGTTGGTGGAAACAAACTAGGTGGTAAGTTTGCAGACAAAAGCCCATTTAAACTATCGACACAGTTATAGCTATTGCCTATAGCAACATGTATTACATTGTAGCCACGTTTATCAGTCATGGTAGGATCAGCACCTGCTTGAAGAAGCAATGTGACTTTGTTTTTGACATCTTGTGCCGATCCACTAACAGCATACATTAACACAGATTGCCCCTTATTATCTTGATAGTGAACATCAGCTCCAACTTTTATTAGATAGTTAATAATATTCTCACTTTGAGAAAAATTCTTCACAGCTCTTAATAAAGGAGTGACAGATGAACTGTCAGGTATATTAACTGATGCTCCGTGAGATACTAATAAACTTAGAATTTTAGTTGAGAAACTTTCAACAGCAGCATGAACTAGAGTCTCCTCACGTTTTGGACAGGAAGTATAGAGGATAAGTTGATTGATATCAAACTTTCCTCTATAATGTTTTAGTACAAAGTTAACAAAATAGATATTGTCAGAGCGACAGGCTTCATGTACTACTGATATAAACCCACTAGTAAATGTAGCAGGACTAATATATAAGTTATGTTTAATTAGAAACTGATAAAAATCACTCACTACTTGTTTTGGTGAAGTAGTACTTGAAAGTTTACGATGTGCAGAGACTCGAGTAACCCAGTACTTGACTTCTGTAGTTGCTAGTAACCACTCCATTTCTATTGTGACTCTCTGGTAGCGAAATAATTACTTTTTAAAGTGGCCATTCCTCTTCCTGTCATGATTATTCATTTTGTGGTTAATTGATAATATATAGGTGTGCTTTAAAAGAATTTCCATTCCTTTGTGAACTTCAAACTGTTATCGGACATTTTTTAGAGTTTAACCTAAGACCTTGAATATTATAAAACTCCTAAAGAGAAATGATAATACGAATATTACTTAATATTAATAAGAATAGGATAGTAATAGACATAACAGCTAACTGAAATCTACTGTTGAATAAACAACAAATCTACTAAATTAATAAAATTTTAAAAATAATCAGTTAATTACATCTTGTAGTCTAATACAACAAATACCACCAAGTCCATCATCAAAATACACATAAGTACCACCAGGTTCTTTATCATTATTAGTTGACTCCATAGTAGTACTTAATGGACCTCTTCTTTGGTATTGTGGAGACAAAGTAACAGAGAAGAAACTACGATGATCAGGACCTAAACAAGGGAGTAGTCCCAATAGTGTACCCACTGGTGATAACCAATAGAGATCCATTCGGAAAAAACCAGGAAATTGACTGGTACAAACAAGAAAACCTAATGTATGAAAGTAAATAGTGTCAGACATACTTAATATCTTAATGTATAATTATATAATTATTGTACATAGCAATCCTGATTAGTCATGCAATCTAAATATATATCAATACTTTTAGAACAAATCAGTCAACACTTTTATAATACGGTGTATATTTCTTTGAATTGTATATTTTAAAATAATTCTAACACAATATATTGTATATTAGTGAAGGGACAAAGACAGAAGAAAGTACAAACTACTTCTATACATTTAACCTTTTTCAAGTCTTCATTATAAAAATTGCTTGCAAGTCAACATGTTGACTGAAGATGACATTCCTCAATTAAGCTGTACTGACAATGTGCCAGCTCCCATCATGCAATGCTCGATCACTAACTAAATGTTATAGCTTTCATATAACAATTGCTTCTCAATATGCTATTTATACTCATTCAAATTAAATTTTCTTTTATTTATATATACCTGAACCTGCTGGTAGTACGTGGAATTGTCTGTATACAGGTTTACCAGGTAGACTAACATCAAATACCACACTAACTTCCGTAGTTCTATATAAAAAGCCACTATATTTTCAATATCACAAAAAGCAGAATAATGTAAAATGAATTAGTAAAGACACCTACATATACAATATATGTATTTACGCAAAGCACATAATAAATAAAACACAACCACATGATCAAATCATGAACCTAAGCTGATGTCTCTACATATAACAGATATGTATCTGTGCATGTTTACTCAATTACTACTTGTTGGACATCAACGATAACTCAATGACAAAACTCTTATGTAAGTGTTTGTATAATATAGTATTACTAAGACATACCTAGGAGTACATTTCAGGACAATGACACGTTCATTAACACTAATAGCAACTTTACAAGATCCATAATCAGTAATATCATCAGGTAATAGGTCATCATCATCTACTGAAGTAACAACAGATCTACTATCATTATAATCAGATATAGATACATCATATACTGACATAACAAATACACTGTTAGCATCAAAAGCTGGAAATTGAGGATAAATAAAACCATCTTGTGGAGGATCAATGCCATCTGTTGATCTGAGACCTATTATATTCAGTCGTTCCAATGTTCCAGGATGAAGTATAGTTAGACCATCTTCACATATTACAAGTAACAAACCAGGTACTGTAACTAATCTTGATGGAAATTGAAGTGGATATCCTCGATGAGACTTGTCATGATTCATGATATCACTACTTATTACACTGTATGGATGAGAAGAGACAAAATATTAATGTATTTGATAAATTAATCATAATAAAAAGCTAGAAATATAGTTAGAGAAGTATATAGCAAGCCCAATTTGAGCATTATCAGTCAAACCAATTGTCATAGCACTTAGACAGTTAATAGTTGAATAATAAAACAAAATAAAATAATAAAAATGGTGAGCTACTCCCAAGGTATGTATTGTATGATCAAGTTTGGTAATACTATTTAATTGTAGAAAAAGTGTTGGCATTACCCATCAAGGTGATTTTTAAGAATTCACCTTACTACTCTCCAGTACTCAAAAACAAAGATTGGAAACATGTGCAGCTTAAAGTTAGTTCTTTCCAGTTACATAAACTATTACACTTATATCACAAAAATTCAAAGAGAAAATATGGTAATATTTCAGTCCTGCAACACAAATTTAAATTAAAATTAGGTTTACATATAATTAGTTAGTCTAAGGCTCAGATTGTCCTACTGGGCCTCCATACATAAGGATGTGATCAATCATTACAGGTATGTAGCATTATTACAAACTAAATGGTAATCTGTGGCCAGTGCTATTGGTAAGATGTTCTATAATTTAGTAAATATTCCATCAGGTTATGAAATAAAATAAAATGATTGTGTATTAATTTACACATAGCACTAAATACAATACTAAGTCTGTTCGTGTTCACCTTGCTGGTAAAAAAAATTATCATAACTTTCTAATAATTTTAACAAATTCAAAATTTCAAAGTCAAGTGGTTTCCTGACGATCATCCGGTTCCTTTGATGTCATTTTTATATGATAGGACCCACAAGAACAAGATTTGTTGTACTTTGCATAAGCAAAGTATAGGAGATGCCATTGACCACGAGGAATGTGATCTCGTGAATTTCGTTAATCAATAAATGGGTGTCGTTTGAAGAGTATGGCCAGAAATTCATTCTAACTGTAAAATTTTAATCATAATAAGACATAGGTAAAAGTACTATACTACTGTAGCTAATAAATTTGAACAGAAGAGAAAATCAACTCTGTACAAGCAGACATGTGGGCTTTATTTTCATGAAATATAAGAATAACACCACAAATATTTAATTTATGATCTGTGGTATGTGTTATGTATACTGCTTACACCCACTACTAATTTTCGGCGGCAAGGTGAACGTGAACAGACTTTAGACTATTATAGAAGTAATATGTGACACTTAATATATTAATATCTATGATTTAACAAACCATTTATCATCAGAGTCTAGACGAAATAATCGATGTCCTAAGACCTCATAGTCAATTGGTCGTAGTACACGTCCTATTGTAGTCCATCTATTAATAATATCACCATCCTCATTAAATATTAGATATGATTTTGTACTGATTACAGAGCATTTGGTCCATTCATTATGAAATACTACTGCATATCTGTCATAAATAATATTGTATTTATTGAAGAGACAAATTATATAATAAAATTCATACATAAGTTATAAGTCTGAATATTTAAGGGACAAATTTTGCGTGAAAGTAAAATTGTAGATTGTTCTCTTACAATATTGCAACCAAAAATATGTTTCCCTCTCAAAAATCATTAAAACATTGAAGTACTTCCAGAAACATGTCATAATTACATCATCCAAGCAATTTAACACCATTTTAATATTGTACTTTTGATATGCATAACATTCGACCCAAAAAATCTCATGATAAAACCGTGAGTATCATGATATAAGTCTAAAACCAAGTTATAAAGTTAGTTATTATAATGTGAGGACAAACATATAAAATATATATAATTGGGTATTATGAAGATGCCTTTGAAGTGGCTTAATTTATGAATAATATAACATTAATACTGTATTCTATTTAATGTCTCTATAGCAATGTAATATACTCACTTAATGTGATGTAGACTTTTGGTTACATAATCAGATGCCATATCAGGAGTAGGCCAAATATTAGAAAATCCACTTGAATTAACAACACAATGGATTTTTGGATGAAGAAAAGACTCCAAACTAGTACAGTTAATAAACTATAATATGAATAAAATTATAATAATATCATGATTGAAAAAATCTATCACAAGATTTAGTGACCAATATTTTGAGCTTTAAGGTTTTTAAATTACAACATCGGAGGGTAATAATTCTAGAATATCAAGACATTAGCTTTTATTTCAATTGAATATTTGTTTGCACAAGGTACATGTACATATAGATGGTTATTTCAGTATTTCAGTAACAAAGCCAGGCCTTTAATCAGTGTACATTGTATTATACCATAGTTGAATTATGTAGATACAATTTATATAATGAATGTATTGATCATTTCTTACCATTATTATGTTGGCCTTACGATCAGCTTTGACATCCTTCTCTAGTTTAAATGTTAACATGAGTGTTCCTTTGCCAAATACAACATGTGATTGGAGACACAATATAAAGAGTGGACAAGTACGAGCTCCTTTATCAGTATACTTTGTGATTGGAATATTTGTACGATAGAACTATATGTAGAAAATAGATGATTACATATAACATGAACATTACACTATATATTGGTATACATGTCCATGACTAATCATTACATGTATATGTATATTCATTATATATATTAATGTACTACACAATGTATCACTAGGTATGGTCAGATCAAGAGCATATTAGTTTTATGAATAGACTCAAAGTACTGTTTCCTGTCAATGATTTATTTATTTGATCCAAAAACATTTTTTAAATCTAATGTAATACAAATTGGTGACAAAGGTACTGCTTTTTATCAGTAACAAATGTACAATTTGATCAAGATACTAATCTATCCATGAAATAGCTAGAAATGTACTTGTGACTAATGACCAGTGAAATATCAGCATTCCCTCACTATTATAAGACATAATATACATGTATATTATTATCAACTGGCAAAGGAACTTCAGTTGCCGGTTATTTTGATCTCCTCTCAAAGTACTAGTCCATCATAACAATGCTTTGCTTTAAGGGATTTCTAGTTTATTACAATTTAGAACAAGTAGCTCTCTAATTTTTAAAGAACATTTGTAGAGTTATAAGACCAATTGAATGATGCAAACCAGCTTTCTAGCTTATTCTTAGCCAGAGATATAACATAGTTTCATTCTCAAATGACTAACATCTATTAATATATGTAGTAGAAGACATGATAATTTTAGTTGTCCAATCGTAATTATTAGTACAGTGTTTAGAGAACAAATCCCTCAATGATCAACTCACATAGTTTATGGACATGGCTAGTCCTTGTTCCATCATTTTGTCTAAATACTCAGTTGCTGTTTCAGGACTCAATGTGAGATCTGTTCTTTTTTCTATTGTCCTCAATATCTCCTATAATAATACAGTAAAATTAACTAACCAACAATTTATACACAATGATTGAATATTTATAACCACTAATTTAATAAACTATTTATAATACTAGTAAATATAAAATATCAAATTATAGCTCAAAGTAAATGTATTTGTAAACCATATTATAAATGACTGGGCAATATAATACAGACACTAGTAAATGTATTATACATATATATTATATCATTTACCTTCCGGTATTCTTTTCTAATAAGTTTCCTTAGATCTAGTTTATAATGAGACCCATCACTACCATACCAATGAAGGAGAGCCATATAGTTGACTTTAGACTCAGTGCGGTGTTCTAAATCAACTCGATAAGCCATACATAATTCTATAACACAATCTGAAGACTCATAAACTCTAAGTGGCCAAGGTAAGTGTTGTCTGACTGTAAGAATAGGAAGATAGAAGGTACATATTAGTACTTTAATATATATATATATACATACATGCATTGTGAGCAAAAGTCGTTAGAATTAAAGACACAGAAAGAAGAGGAATGTGAATCAAATACATAAATAACTGAATTTTTCCACATTAACTATATAGCTGCTTCTATTTTAACACTCACACCTACACACATGATATAAAAGCATTCCTTGAAAACAGAGGGAAAGTAATCACATACATATACAAGTACATATACTTTTTGGCCAGCAATGTGTAGATATTTTTGTGTAGATAGCAACAGAACATAACTATATGTAAAAAAAATAGCTAAAGGAGTTCTTTGGACTCTAATTTAACATGAAGACACATTACCAAAGCCATCAATGTAGACTTAAATAGATGTACAACATATTAAATTTAACTAGCTATTTTTAATGCGAGAATATTTTTATCATTCCACAAACTCTGTCTATCTGTTATAGGTCAGGTTATTGTGACTACTATGTGTGGTATCCATAGTTTATAAGTAAACTTACCTGAATGACTCTCAATATTTAGTGAGTAATGTTGTAGAGATGATACTCTTTCAAAATGTAGACTCCTACAAAAGTATATACAATGAATGTGTTATCGTTGACTATACTCTGTCCATATTAAGTTTAATCCATGACTATATTTCAGGTTATAAATTGCTATGGAAAATGATTTATACCATTTAATTTAATTTAATTACACTTATAAAAGCATTTAAAATATCCAAAACATGAGGTAATACCTTCAAAGAAAAGTTGTGAAATGACTATGCATTTTAAAATATATTAGTACTAGTTTTAATGATTATATTGATAGAAAGTTTGATTTATAGCATCAGTACACATACTTGTACATGAATATTTTCCTCATAATAAAGTTTAAGTAGATAAAACACCTTCTAAGTATATATTCATTGAAAGCATGCTTTAATTATTAATGAATGTTGATAAACTATTTCCTGTAGTCCTATAGTAAGTTGCAGGTTCTAAAGAAATAATAGAGGGTCCAAAAAAGAGTCAGGAAAAATTTGTGTTTAACAATCCATTCAATAATAAAACTTTATTGATAGAATAGTACAATAATTTAATGTGAACATACTCAGTGGGAGTAGGTTAACCACACCTACTAATACACAACAAAATGTGCTTTGGGGAAAACCTTAATGTACCAACACAATTTAACATTTACAAATTCAAGCATGATAGCAAAATGCTAGAGGATAGAATGTATGCATTAGATGTAACTACTTTGTCTGCTACACAAATTGGACAGTAAAGTCATAATCCTTCCTTACCCATTATAAGGATCAATAAGAACTGATCTCATTGGTGGTAGGTCCATTACTAGATCACCTGTGAGATAACCAGTAGATGTTAGACGTAAGTTGATGCTTTCTCTATCAGGACTATGATCAGCAATCATGGAGTATGGATTACATCTAAAATAATACACAAAATGTTATAAAATGTCCATTTAAAATTTTTAATACTATTAATGAGTAATAAGCAGCTATAGAAATGTATACTGTAGATATTATATATTATATGTGTATATGTTCTTACACGTACATACAAAATCTCTGCATACAAACCAAGTGGACTAAAACCTTACTAATTCATAGAATTATCTAACATCAATTTTTATAGTGAAATAAGCTTGACTTATTGGTCAATTAGATCTGGCATTGGAGGGTATGTACTAATCTATCAATCAAAAAGCCTAATACAAGATTATAATTATAAAATTGTCCTAAGATTAATTTGATAATAATACATGACGGACTATGCTTGCCAAATCTGAAGATTGAAAAGATAGAAAGCTATGGTGCTTTTTGAAACATTTCTCCAGTAACAAAAATTTTACTCAGTTTAAAGTAATTGTGGTTGCAGTAATTAAATTCATTGGTTGCAAAGTATGAGAATGGTTATTTTATTTGTTGGCTCTGAAAGTTGCATAAAATAATATATAGAATATATACATGTTATGATAAACTATTATCGTTATAGGAAATACTCATGGTGGCTAAGTTAAGGCTTCTAATTGATAACTGTCTGTGTATTCCAGTAATGACCATAACAATCTGTGGAACATTTGGCATGTGCAGTGCAACAAGAAGAAAATACCTTAAGGCAAATTTTTATATGTTATACGTATATATGTTATTAAATATTACATTAATTTTAATGATATATACTGATATATTGTTACTACTAATATAAACTTACGGAGCATAAGGATGCATTGAATGGAGTAGTTGTACTCTCCAGTGAAGTGGTAATATTGGAACTTGACTAAGTTGTTGAGTTAAAGCAAACAGGTTTTGCCAGGGATGTGGACGTTGGCGTTGTGGTATATGTATATCTTGAAATAAATGACCTGGTAACAATACGTTAAATCGAGCAGAGCTAGAGAATGAAATATTTTTATTATTAATGTCAGCTTGTATCACATTAACACCGCTAAAGGACTACCTTATATGGCATTGTCATCAGTATATTATATTAAAATGTGCAAATATTTTTACAATTTCTTTCATTAACATAATTTGTAGCCATATCACAGTGTGGTTACTACTAAATATCATTTGCTTTGATTGTTGCATTTTATAATTTCTACTTTTTTATTTCACAACACTATTAATCTATAATTATGACTTTCCATAAGAATGCATTTAATGGACACACATACATGGTTACCATATTTTCTATTTGAAGGATTTTATTTCAGTTCATAAAACAGTATATGTCAGTCTACAGATATATTTGTACTTACTTATTTAAAAAGCTGTCAAAGCTCTCTTTGATGAATCAGTCATTCCTTTGAGGGCATAGACCAGTGATAAATGATAGTACAATATAGGAAACTGATCAAGTAAATTATATGATTTAATGAGCCTCTCACAATCATTAAGCCATTTAGTAACTACACTCACTGAGCCTAAAAAATAATATTATACAATGAATGTACTTATAAATACTATATATAGGAGCATACTGTAATAAACGTATCATTTTCATTTAAACACATTTCAAAATATTATAATAAATCCTTACTTGTTCCATGTACTTTTTTGACTTCAGGTGTAAGAGAAGGTACATGTTTTCCAGCATGTACTCTTAGTTTAGATTCAATAGCAGCTACATGGAGAAAGCATTTATCAGTGGGAAAGTCTACCTCAGAACACTCTATTAAGAACCAGTTCCAACTAGAACTAGCATTAGCAGCTGTTGATACATCCAGTATCCTTGAAGAGAGAGAGAAAAGACAGGGATAACAGGGAGAGAAGGACACACACACACAGATAGATAAAATAGATAGATAGGGGAGAGAGAGAGAGAGAGTGAGAATGAAAGAAAGAGAGAGAGAGAGTGATCATACCAGACACATTCCTTACCCCGTATCCCATACTCCTGCCTGTGATGCTTTAGAACATACGTGTATCTAAAAAAATAATGAGAAAATAATGTGTTTAATAAAAAATAATGTGTTTAATGAGTTACTGTAAAATGAATTAAGTATGCATTAGAGTGTAGTCTTACTAAGAGAGGTTGAAATCTCTGATGAATGTCTTCTCCATCTTTAAGAGGTAAAGCAATCTCACCACTTTTCATATATGATGATACAGCTGAGCTACGATCTCCAAAATATAGAAACATTCTAGCCATCTCATTCAAAAGAACAGCTCTATCAAATACTATAACAGAAAATGACAAGTGAAAAAGAGATGATGTTTTTAAGTCACTAAAGCAGGTAATCAATCAATAGTGGAATATAGGTGGTTCAAATGACACTAAACTTAAAGAAAGAATACAAACAACTTTAAAACAACATAGAAACACCTTCTAATAAAATAGCATATACAATTTATAGTTTACCTACATTGCAATTTATATTTACTAACAATAGTTCTCACCTTCACAAGTTTCAATTTCAGATGCGAATGCATTAGCAGCAAGAAGTAAGTTACCTCTAGCCCAATGAATATAAGCTGGCCATATCTTGAGAGACTTTGAATAAATATGACTAATTTTAGCATAACTATAACAGAAAATATAGTATAAAATATTGAAAGATAAAATTGTAATATAGAAATGTCCATTACAAGGAGCATAGATTTATTCAACTTAATGGATGCAAAGATACTCACCGTGTTTTTATCCAATAGTCAACTCTATCAATGGCTACTCTTTGCATTGGATGTATTATTGGACTAGATAGTGGACTTGACTTAGTCTTCTTACTAACATGATCATCTAATGTCACAGGATAAAAGTAATTAGTATAATGAAGTAAGTGTCTTAACACTTCTCCTACAGCAACTGGTCTAAATAATAAGATTATAATAACATATATGTGCATGTGTACATATACATGTACATGTATACGTATGCTGTGTACATATATACATGGATTGTAAACATGGACTGTAACAAGTAATGACAAATATACCTAAAGTTATATTCCCAAGGTGACATTAAGTTGTTGTAAATGTATTTGTTCTCTTTTATAACAGCTTTCTTGCCATCTTTTTTTACTGCTGCCTTCTCTTCCTTAATAAAGTACTTTTCTAACTCTCCTAGAAATTTCTCTAACCACTGAACATGACCAGATACAACACTACTGAGCTGTCGATCATTACTGACCAATGAAGAAATTAAGAAAGGGAAATCAAGTTCTAGTTGATCTAGACAATGTAGAGAATGTAAACAAAGTACAATATGTACATTATCACATGATACTCAATGTCATTACTTATATTTATTTAAGTACATAACTCAAGGTAAAATATGTAAGAAAAACTATGTCATGAAATGACAATACTAATGTATATAGGTAAGTATAGATATTCATAGACACACAATCATCTACTCACATATTAAAAATGACTTACCAATGGGCATTTTCTTAATAGTCCAGAGACATATCTCAGAGAGAGAAGGTATTGATGAGTAATTAGAGAGATCCATACTTTGTATATCAAGTGAGAATGACTCATCAACTAGATCACATAATGGTTGAAAGAAATCTAACCGTGCCATTCTTTGAATCTGTCTATGTTTCTTTTTCTTCCTTTTAGAAAGCCTATATGAAACTACTATAATAATATAATTGTCCTATTACTTATAATATATAGATGTAGAATCATCTTGAAAAACTGGACCACATGAATAAGTGGTCACAAAACACTAAACCCTAAACCCTAGACCCTGAACCTTAAAAAACAACAAGGATTCGTTCTTTTAGTTAACTCCAGATGTATATAACAATATTTCTACATCAATATATTTTTCATGTACCTGCTTTTAATAACATCTTGTTGAGGTAGTTCTACCGATTTCTCCATAAAAGCCACTCCCACTTCAGAAAGTTGGTCAGACATGTTTTCCTCATCTTCACTAGTAACAGGTGACTCTGGAGCTGAATAAAATACTTCTTCCTCACCATCACTGTTGACTACTAAATACCCAGTAGTGTCATGATGTTTGCTTTCATCCAATGAGTCTATAGTGTCTGATTGTTTAAGTATTATCTCAAGACTATCTCCATCAGTTTTATCACTAAGTTTGTGTTTGTGACGTTTTTGTTTTTTACGAGAAGTTGAAGATGACTCGAGCTGTTCTTGAACTTGTGAAAGCTGCCAAGATATCATCCGACGAAATTCAATTGGTCCCTGCGTTTCAGCCATATTTTGTAAGTGAGCTAAGGTATTAATATATACGAGTGACTAAATTACTGAACCAGAAGTATGCCTGTATTCCCAAGTGAGTTTTTACATTATAATCTAGTAAAACGAAACAAAAACAGCCAAACCATTGATAAATCTGTATATGTATTAATATTATAATTAATAACTAGAAATAGATCTATAATTGTATGTCTGCTAAATTATATATTATGTCTATAAAATTGTATACATCATTCTGTCACGAAAAATTTGGTCCTGGTGCAAAATTTGGACCTAGGTCCAAATTTTGGAACGAAAAGGCTGCAAAATTAATTTCATCTGGCAATACTTGGACCCAAAGGTGTCAGACTTGGTGAAGAGAGTGGAACTTGACACATACAAATCATTTTATCACTTTTTAGGCTGTGTCTACTTAAATGGAGAGCTTTAGCTAGCTGGGGAACTTTTCAAGCGTCAAAAAGGCAATGTCACAGCAGAGAGAAGATGGGAACCGGACTAATGAAGCAATAAACTACATAGAAAATTCAACTTATGCCTCAGATTGTCCTGCTAACAGGAAGAGAACCATTACAAAAAAGGCTGGCAAACTAGCATTGAGAGAAGGAGAAATGTGCTATGAGAAAAAGTCAAGACAAGCTTGTAACATTTTTTTCAGTTTCTTTTTATTGTCTTACAATAAGTTATAATAGTGTTTCTACGAATTGTGCACTATTGCCATGCTGACCCAACATTGGGACATCTTGGTGTGTCCTATGTCATTGATCAAGGAGGTAAGTGGGTAAATGTCATATGATATTATTGATATCTCATGTGCAGTATCACCTGGTTACTCTATCACTGATTTTAATATTACTTCAATGTCTTTTAAAAACCAAGTAGAACAATCTTTAAAACGATATAAGTATGAAACCACACCCACTACTATACACAACAAAACAAGAAATTATTGATTTATTAGCATTACAAGGACATTGGATTACAACTCAACCTGATTTACAAGTAAACATGTTTGTTATATGTTCCATATCTCTCTCTCTCTCTCTTGAACCCCCAGAGACTAAACTATTACTCCTAAAGGGGAACACCCTTCATTTTCTCTTTGATCCCATATGGACAGTCTCTGTTTCGTAACAAGGCAAATATTTACATATCGTTTTGCTAGTAAATAATTTAATAGGATTGAGCGGTTGTATTCTCAAAAATTAAGTCGCTAGCATTAAGTAAAATGCTATCAACTTTAAGTTGAGGTGGACAAAGTGGATGGTTAATAACAAAGTCAGTAATATCATACAGACTTGGTCTTCTGGGACAAGGACACAATCCTTTTCTAATAAATTCTTTTCTGTTCAATATCTAGTATATTTCACTTCACTATGTAGTATATTTTATTACCTTAATACACACTGATATACTACTGTCAAATGAAATTGAAGAGCATAGTATATGGTAACATGACAAAGAATATGAGAATAATAAAGTAGCAAATTTTACACAAATTTTACAAAGTAATAAAATTAAAAACACATATATGGTATACAGGGCATAATGTATGGTTAGAGCATATGAGTACTACCAGTATTGAAATCACTGAGCTTCCTGGACTCAAAAGAAATGAAATGAGAAAGCTCCACCATTCATTACGTGGTCAATTTACCTCTAAAGTGGCCTTCCTCTTACTTTTATGATTATTAATTTTGTGGTCAATTGATAATAGGTGTGCTTTAAAAGAATTTCCATTCCTTTGTGAACTTCAAACTGTTATTGGACATTTATTAGAGTTTAACCAAAGACCTTGAATATTATTAAACTCCTAAAGAGAAATGACAATACGAATATTACATAATATTAATAAGAATAGGATAGTAATAGACACAACAGCTGTTGAATAAAACAACAAATCTACATTAAAAATCATTAATAAAATTTAAAAAATAATCAGTTAACTACATCTTGTAGTCTAATACAACAAATACCACCAAGTCCATCATCAAAATACACATAAGTACCACCAGGTTCTTTATCATTATTAGTTGACTCCATAGTAGTACTTAATGGACCTCTTCTTTGATATTGTGGAGACAAAGTAACAGAGAAGAAACTACGATGATCAGGTCCTAAATAAGGGAGTAGTCCCAATAGTGTACCCACTGGTGATAACCAATAGAGATCCATTCGGAGATAATCAGGAAATTGACTGGTACAAACAAGAAAACCTAATGTACGAAAATAAATAGTGTCAGACTTACTTAATATCTTAATGTATAATTATATAATTATTGTACATAACAAACCTAATTAATCATGCAATCTAAAATATATATCAATTCTTTTAGAACAAATCAGTCAACACTTTTATAATACAGTGTATATTTCTATGAATTGTTATATTTTACAATAATTCTAACACAATATATTGTATATTAGTGAAGGGACAAAGACGGAAGAAAGTACAAACTACTTCTATACATTTAACCTTTTTCAAGTCTTCATTATAAAAATTGCTTGCAAGTCAACATGTTGACTGAAGATGACATAATAATGTTGGGTTATCATTTATTGCTAAATGTAATGGCAATTTAATCTTAATGTTTAAAATTACCTTATTCTTTCATATTGTTATGCTACTACGCAAAAATTTGAAAGTAGCATTACAGTGTTAGGAATGGCATCATTATCCATATTCTTTTCTCAGATCTGACAAGCATACCATCTAAAATAATGATTGGTTGATTTAAACATGTATGATTAAAGAGGTTGCATGTAAATACATATCAAATTATGTGATATTATAAAGTAAACATCATGTACAATTTTCATTAGTAATGTAACAATGTACTATGGAATTGACTATTCATGTAAATAATTGTATAATACAAGTACAATGGATTGCACAGGACATTCACCTTTGGAGGAAGTTTACAATTGAGTCAAACATTTAGTAAGTAAAGGTTGAAAAAAGTATGGTTACTATAAAGATATCATTAATGTGAAGGTCTTATTAAGTCATTCTGTAGGTGATTATGAAATCAACTATATCTGGTAAAATAAACTAAGAGGTTCTCCGGTTTGTAATGGAAAGAGGAATATATTTCTAAAGGACTTCATTGAACGTCAGCAACAACCCAATAATCATCTTACACAGTACTAGTGCATTATTTGAACTGATGAACATGACTTTATGAGTCATTAACACAACGATCTATTAGCAATACTTCACTGAAAGATAACGATATTATAACAATTTGTTATGCAATCACTGCAAATACACAATAAGGAATTGAAGCTGCAGTTATCCATAGAGCATAATGAGAATTGTGAAAAGTTTAACATTTATTAAGTTATTGAAGATAAACTTCGATTTTTGTAATTATGGTATTCTGTGTTGCTATGCATTTCACTTGTATTTTGATTAAATGTTAAGTCATAAGTGTCATGCAATACATAGAGGAGCATGCATTATCAGGTAAAAAGACCATGGGAAAAATAATATGCTGTATTATGAGTACTATAGGATTTTGGAAGAAAAGAAGCAATTGATGACAAAGAACAGCCTACTTCATATTGAGTCTTAAAATATCCAACTGTATCAATTGTGAGCATTACTATTATTGTTGTACATGGGTAATACCAAATCTCTAAGAGGATTAATAAGGACATACTGTAAAAGTCTGAACATGATATTAAAATTTTGTATGCAAATTAGCAGCAAGTAGCCTGGACAATATAAACTATTCCAACTATTCACGGCATGTTAATTAGCGGTGTATAAGCAATAACGCAATGTTATATTTCACCAATCGTTTCTGGTAGGAACTAGAAAAAGCCTATAATGAATATAACTGTTTTTTGTTGTCTAATTGCTGGTCTACAAATTGTGGCTAGTAAGGGCTCCTCTGATTGTATGGCTGACTGTACTAGTCTACTAATTCCACGTCCTACCTCACTCTACGAACAATACTGTTGTATTCCTAGTAACAATAGAAAGAAATTTACTGTGAGAGAAAATAATCGAGTGAAGATAATACTTTGTCCATCTACAATACCAACATCTTGTAGTAAATATACATATGCTTCTTGTAACTCCTTGCTCCAAGCATTCCCTACTGCTACGTCAGGACATTACAATGTCACTTTAAGTAATGGTAGTATAATTTCTGTCTATTGTAATATGGAGGGTAGTAACTGTGATAGTAAAGGAGGCTGGATGAGAGTTGGATATCTCAACACAAGTGAATCTGGTGCTTCTTGTCCTTCTGGATTAACTCTACGACAATTTAACAACATAAATCATTGGCTTTGTGGTCGACCTATGTCTTCATCTATAATTTATTCTGCTTACGGTTTTAATTACAGCAAAGTCTGTGGTCAAATAAGAGGTTATCAGTTTGGTGCACCAGATGCATTTCCACCTTTACATGGTAGTAATGCCATTCCAAATATTGATAATTGTAACACATATGTTGATGGTGTTACGATTACTTATGGTAGTAATCCTCGTAAACACATCTGGACTTATGCTTGTGGTACCAAAGAGACAAATGATGAGTATACGCCTCGTAATTGTCCATGTAATACTAACAGTAGTGGTACATCTGTACCAGAATGGGTAGGTAGTGATTACTATTGTGAATCTGGATTAATTTCAGATGAATTTCAGCAATTGGTCTTACACTCCAATGATATATTATGGGATGGACAACAATGTGGAAGAAATGAAGGACCATGTTGTACTAACCCTAAGATGCCATGGTTTATAAAGTCTCTCAATGAGACTACCAATAAAGATATCGAATTAAGAATATGTGGTAATGAAGACCCATCAAATGATGAAGATACACCACTAGATATTATTGAACTTTATATTCGCTAACTACTTTAAACTTTTACACTTTTAGGTTTATCAATTGTTTTTACTGTTACTGATATTTTACTGATTATTGTTTGGATTCATATATTTGCTGAGGTTTTCTAAAGAACATTATACTAATTATAATTAGTATAATTACAAAACTTCATATAAACTGTATTTGTGTTGTATTTTTATTTTAATTATGACTTGTTTTCAAGTTAAGACCTATCATGAAAGTGTGTGTTCATCGCACAATAACTGTAGGTTAATTTGTTGACTGAAATGTGCCTTGATTGTTACTATATGCAGGTATTTTATTTCTTATTTTAAAAGTCACATACAGCAATATAATAAATGGACATAGTTGTGTATGTCTTACTTATAACAAGTATTCCAAAGTAATCTTATGATTATCTGAAATGTATAGATAATAATATTGGGTTATCATTTATTGCTAAATGTAATGTCAATTTAATCGTTGTAAGGATTAACTCAGATGAGTAAAAGTCGTGCAAAGGTTTTCTAGGTGATTTGAGCAATAGGCATGCATCAGCAAGTATGCATCTGATCAAGGTGGTGTTAATAGTTCGGTATACATCACTGTCAGCACATGTACAAATGTTGGTGACACAGAACAATTAAATTAATTACTCATGTGTCTAATTGAATTGATATTAACACTAACTTATAACCTAATTGGGTTGATAATAGTATTTTGAATTTCAATGTTCCTGTTACTGTAATAAATTCACTTCTTTTTATGCTACATGTATACATGTACGTAACTTGACTCATGCCACATGCTCAACCCCCTTTTTAAAATCTGCCTGCAGATTCAGAGACAATAGTTCTCAATTTTCACAATATGGTTGGGCTTTACCATGTATAGGATGGGTTGTGGTACATCATGTCTGTATTTCAGTTGCTGTAGTTTCAGGAGGATAGGTAATCTTTGCCACATATATGGTGTGACTTTTCTTGAGCCTTAACTGGTTAAACACATTTACTATGTAATATTACATCCTTATAATTAATAGGGTAATAATATGTGATATGTGATGCCACAAGACTTTATGATAAAACAATAACACAAAAGATTGAATCATAAGTATACAATATTAGTAGTCATTTTTCTTGCTAAAAGTGGCAGCTTGACATACTTTTTTTAACATGATAACTGCACCTAATATCCCTGCACCTACAACTACAACTACACTCCCTGTATTTGCAACTAGACCTAGCATTTTTGTAATTATAAAGCGATCTAACAAATGCTTTTTATCATCATCACATTGTTTATAACAAACACGCCACAACTCTACAAGCCAGTTTTCAGCAGCAGCTAAAACATTTTGTTCTGCATCATTTGAGTTTATAACTTCTGTGTCGTCATTACGTATTAGTTGTCTTTGTTTTATTGTACCTGCCAAAACAAATGGTATCCTGTCAAAAGTTTCCTCAATTAACGATCCATTAGCATAATCTTTTACATTTTCCTTCAAAGCATTAAGAGCAGCTATCTTTTGGTCTTTATTGAGGTCACATATGTCATTGTTTTGCAGCCAGAAATCGGTAAATGTGAGAACAAAAACACATCGTTTCCATAAATCTTCACTAAAGTTTCTGCAAACATTGATACGTACTTCGATCAACTTTATCTGTCATCTTCAGACATAAGACTGAATCCATCGGTACACTCCTGAGTAATGCCACTCAAAATGTCAAGAATCCTTGGGATTTGAGGAGTAGAGCTTGTCAGTCATGGTACAGTATCTATAATACATGATGTTGATCATCCTGATTATTAAATGGGACATTCCTTGCCATAGTGGTCACCATGACAACAAAACAGAGTATTAACAGTGCAATAGACAACGAGTATTAATAAGTGCAATAAAAATGATGTCATATGATATAAAATTAGACACGGTTATCCTGCAATTAATTTATTTTTGGACAAAGTTAAATAATGGCTGAAGCAACTATATAACATGTTCTAAAGAGTAACATCATTATGATGTCATCATATTAAATAGTGTGGTTTACTTTTAGAAGTGATCTGTAAAGGAGTAGTTATAGTTAATGGCTACTGAGATAAATGTTATGTAATGTAATGTAATGTAATTTAAATGTATGTAATCTAATGACTATATTAGAGGTAAGACATGTTTTGATGGTCCAGAAAGAAGACATTGTAGTCAAGAGTGACAAATTTTAAGTGATAATAAAGAGTTGAGAAGAGAATTAAAACTTAAAACATTAATAAGAAAAATTCTCACCATACTACATTAATTGATTAGAGAGTCCAAATGCTTCCAACATGTCTATAGCAAATTGTGATGTAACCTAACTAAAAGACACTAAACCAATTAAAGAAGTATTAATCATTCACAATGTGTAACAGTCAACACAGTAGTTATGTTAATTAGCAATGTACTAGGTATGCTGTCTTAATTTCTTTTTGTAAGAACTTTGACATATTATTATTGTTAACTTGTATGAAGTATACCTGATAAATATAATATATTATATATATATATATATATAACATGGATATTTGTAAAAATGTAAAAATGTACCTTTCAAATCTCTAATTAAACAAGAAGTATTTCGATTTTCATAGAAATAAAAGATTTTGACAATTCCTAAATCTGACCAATATTAAAGGAGGGATGGTACATTGTCTTGGTGTCATTGATGCTTACCTGACAATAAGTACCATGGACAAGATCAATTCTAACATGAAGAAGAATTGCTGACATGTTGAATTGGACATTAACAATGAGAAATCTATCACTAAAAGAAATAATTAATAAGTGATATTAGTTATTTTATTTCTTACCAAATAAATAACAAATACCAGCACACCACTTTTATCTACCAGTTCCCAAAATTCTTTTTGAATGGTTGTCATAGCAACAATAAGTATCACCTCATCCATCACATGATGTCATCATCTCACTATATACAAATAATACTTTGTGGTTCAATGTACATATGTACTTAGAGAAATTCTGCTTATTAGTCTTTAATCTTATTTTTACTGGATTAGAAAACTCCACCCACTTATTACGATACATATTCTTCAATTCCAGTTGAGAATGAACAATAATTCAGTATTATTACTCTCGCTAGGAATGAGCTAGAGAGAAATGGTCAACACCATTCAAAACACTTTGCAAGTCTACAAATTGAACATTAGCTATTTGACAAGCCAGAAATACATATCAAGTGAACAAAGTCCTTCACATTTCAAATATACAAAGAACTTATATCGTAATAATTACATTACAGGATCATTATATACATACCCATCCAAGCAAAGACCAATTTAAGTTGTCATTAGAACAAGTTCATTTAGTCAGTAGAGTAGCTGCTTGGATGGGTATGTATATAATGATCCTGTAATGTAATTATTACGATATAAGTTCTTTGTATATTTGAAATGTGAAGGACTTTGTTCACTTGATATGTATTTCTGGAAACAAGATTATAATGTAGGCTGATGTCACACGTATTTTACATATTGTTAACAAACACTAGTGCAGGTATTATACTTGCAGCTTCTACAGAAATGTTCATAAATTGTCAGAAACATCTTTAATAATCAAGTAAAATAAAACAAAAGATAGTAATAAAATAACTACAAAAAACTTCAGTATTACTCACCAAAACTTGTAACTATGACTCCACGTCAAAGTTAGGTTGCTAATGTCATAATAGAAATTCCACTTAATCATAGTCATAGAGACTCGAATAACCCAATGCTTAACTTCTGCAGTTAAAAGTAACCACTCTATATTCTATTGTGACTCTCTAGTAGCGAAATAATTACTTTTTAAAGTGGCCATTCCTCTTCCTTTTATGATTATTCATTTTGTGGTTAATTGACAATATACGTGATATACGTAATTTAATAGCTATATATTCCATTTCTTTGTGAACCAATCAATCTTCAAACTGTTATCAGACATTTTTTTTAGAATTTAACCAAAGACCTTGCATATTATTGAACTCCTAAAGAGAAATGATGATACAAATATTACATAATATTAATAAGAATAGAATAGTAATAGACATAACAGCTAACTAAAATCTACTATTGAATAAAGCAAATCTACTAAATTAAAAATCATTAATAATTTTTTAAAAATAATCAGTTAACTACATCTTGTAGTCTAATACAACAAATACCACCAAGTCCATCATCAAAATACACATAAGTACCACCAGGTTCTTTATCATTATTAGTTGACTCCATAGTAGTACTTAACGGATCTCTTCTTTGATATTGTGGAGACAAAGTAACAGAAAAGAAACTACGATGATCAGGACCCAAACAAGGGAGTAGTCCCAATAGTGTACCCACTGGTGATAACCAATAAAGATCCATTCGGAGATAATCAGGAAATTGACTGGTACAAACAAGAAAACCTAATGTATGAAAGTAAATAGTGTCAGACTTACTTAATATCTTAATGTATAATTATATAATTATTGTACATAACAAACCTGATTAATCATGCAATCTAAAATATATATCAATACTTTTAGAACAAATCAGTCAACACTTTTATAATACAGTGTATATTTCTATGAATTGTTATATTTTATAATAATTCTAACACAATACATTGTATATTAGTGAAGGGACAAAGACGGAAGAAAGTACAAACTACTTCTATACATTTAACCTTTTTCAAGTCTTCATTATAAAAATTGCTTGCAAGTCAACATGTTGACTGAAGATGACATTCCTCAATTAAGTTATACTGACAATGTACCAGCTCCCATCATGCAATGCTCGATCACTAACTAAATGTTATAGCTTTCATATAACAATTGCTTCTCAAAATGCTATTTATACTCATTCAAATTAAATTTTCTTTTATTTATATATACCTGAACCTGCTGGTAGTACGTGGAATTGTCTGTATACAGGTCTACCAGGTAAACTAACATCAAATACCACACTAACTTCAGTAGTTCTATATAAGAAAAAAAGACACTATAATCTCAATATCACAAAATACAGAATAATGTAAAATGAATTAGTAAAGATACCTACATATACAATATATGTATTTATGCAAAGCACATAATGAATAAAAAACACTTAACCACATGATCAAATCATGAACCTAAGCTGATGTACAACAGAGATGTATCTGTGTATGTTTAGTTAATTATTACTTGTTGGACGTTAACAATAACTCTATGACAATACTCTTATATAAGTATTTGTATAATATAGTATTACTAAGACATACTTAGGAGTACATTTCAGGATAATGACACGTTCATTAACACTAATGGCAACTTTACAAGATCCATAATCAGTAATATCATCAGGTAATAGTTCATCATCATCTATTGAAGTAACAACAGATCTACTATCATTATCATCAGATATAGATACGTCATATACTGACATAACAAATACACTGTCAGCATTAAAAGCTGGAAATTGAGGATAAATAAAACCATCTTGTGGAGGATCAACGCCATCTGTTGATCTGAGACCTATTATATTCAGTCGTTCCAATGTCCCAGGATGAAGTATAGTTAGACCATCTTCACATATTACAAGTAACAAACCAGGTACTGTAACTAATCTTGATGGAAATTGAAGTGGATATCCTCGATGAGACTTGTCATGATTCATGATATCACTACTTATTACACTGTATGGATGAGAAGAGACAAAATATTAATGTATTTGATAAATTAATCATAATAAAAAGCTAGAAATATAGTTAGAGAAGTATATAGCAAGCCCAATTTGAGCATTATCAGTCAAACCAATTGTCATAGGACTTAGACAGTTAATAGTTGAATAATAAAACAAAATAAAATAATAAAAATGGCAAGCTACTCCCAAGGTATGTATTGTATGATTAAGTTTGGTAATACTATTTAATTATAGAAAATGTTTTGGCATTACCCATCAAGGTGATTTTTAAGAATTCACCTTATTACTCTCCAGTACTCAAAAACAAAGATTGGAAACATGTGCAGCTTAAAGTCAGTTCTTTCCAGTTACATAAACTATTACACTTATATCACAAAAATTCCAAGAGAAAATATGGTAATATTTCAGTCCTGCAACACAAATTAAAATTAAAATTAGGTTTACATATAATCAGTTAGTCTAAGGCTCAGATTGTCCTACTGGGCCTCCATACATAAGGATGTGATCAATCATTACAGGTATGTAGCATTATTGCAAAATAAATAGTAATCTGTGCCCAATGCTATTGGTAAGAAAGATGTTCTAAAATTTAGTAAATATTCCATCAGGTTATAAAATAAAATAAAGTGATTGTGTACTAATTTACACATAAGACTAAATACAATAATAGACTATTATAGAAGTAATATGTGACACTTAATGTAAAAAATGATTAATATCTATGATTTAACAAACCATTTATCATCAGAGTCTAGACGAAATAATCGATGTCCTAGGACCTCATAGTCAATTGGTTGTAGCACACGTCCTATTGTAGTCCATCTATTAATAATATCACCATCCTCAGTAAATATTAGATATGATTTTGTACTGTTTGTATCTGTTGAGCGGTTGGTCCTTTCATTATGAAATATTACTGCATATCTGTCATAAATAATATTGTATTTATTGAAGAGACCAAAAATAATATAATAAAATTTGTACATAAGTTACAAGTCTGAATGTTTAAGGGACAAATTTTGCGTGAAAGTAAAATTGTAGATTGTTCTCTTACAATATTGCAACCAAAAATATGTTTCCCTCTCAAAAACCATTTAAAAATTGAAGTACTTCCAGACACATAGTAGACACATGTCATAATTACATCATCTAAGCAATGTAACACCACTTTAATATTGTACTTTTGATATGCATAACACTGGACCCAAAAAATCTCACAAACCAAACCCTGACTATCATGATATAAGTCTACAACTAAGTTATAAAGTTAGTTATTATAATGTGAGGACATACATATAATTGGGTATTATGAAGACACCTTTGAAGTGGCTAAATTTATGATTCAATGAATAATATAATTTTTAATATTGTATTCTATTTACCGTCTCTATAGCAATGCAATATACTTACTTAATGTGATGTAGACGTTTGGTTACATAATCAGATGCCATATCAGGAGTAGGCCAAATATTAGAAAATCCACTTGAATGAACAACACAATGGATTTTTGGATGAAGAAAAGACTCCAAACTACTACAGTTAATAAACTATAATATGAATAAAATTATAATATCATGATTGAAAAAAGAAACATTAGTGACCAATATTTTTGAGTTTTAAGGTTTTTGCATTACAACATAGGAGGGTAATAATTCTAGAATAGCAAGTCAGTAGCTTTTATTTCAATTGAATATTTGTTTGCTCAAGGTACATGTACATATAGATGGTTATTTCAGTATTCCAGTAACAAAGACAAGCCTTTAATCAGCATACATTGTATCATACTGTAGTTGAATTATGTAGATACAATTTATATAATGAATGTATTGATCATTTCTTACCATTATTATGTTGGCCTTACGATCAGCTTTGACATCTGTCTCTAGTGTAAATGTTAACATGAGTGTTCCTTTGCCAAATACAACATGTGATTTGAGATACAATATAAAGAGTGGACAAGTACGAGCTCCTTTATCATTATACTTTGTGATTGGAACATTTGTACGATAGAACTATAATGTAGAAAATAGATGATTACATATAACATAAACTGAATTCACCATCACACTATATTTTGTATACATGTCCATGACTAATCATTACATGTTTATGTATATTCATTATATACATTAATATACTACACAATGTATCACTAAGTATGGTCAGATCAAGAGCATATTGGTCATCATCCTATTTTGGGTGTGGACTCATAGGTAACTTTTTACAACTCTCATTGGAGATACTGTTTGCAGCTATATTTTTTTTCTTTCATGCTGTTGTTTTAAATTATATTTTTTACTGTTTCTAAACACTTTTATTGCAGCTAGTTTATGCCTGTGCAAGAGTTTGTTAATGATATGAAAATTATGTGTGATGTAATGTCATGATGAAATGCAAAAAATGATGTTCACCATATAAGGAATTTCTAGTTCACTACAATTTGGAATAAGTAACACTCTAATTTTTAAAGAACATTTGTAGAGTTATAAGACTAATTGAATGATGCAAACCATTTCTTTCTAGCTTATTCTTAGCCAGAGATATAACATAGTGTCATTCTCAAATGACTAACATCTATTAATATATGTAGTAGAAAACATGATAATTTTAGTCGTGCAATCGTGATGATTAGTACAGTGTTTAGAGATCACATCCTTCATACTACTCACATAGTCTATGGACATAGTCAACTCACATAGTCTATGGACATGGGTAGGCCTTGTTCCATCATTTTGTCTAAATACTCAGTTGCTGTTTCAGGACTCAATGTGAGGTCTGTTCTTTTTTCTATTGTCCTCAATATCTCCTATAATAATACAGCAAAAATTAAATCTGCCACCAACCCACAATTTATACAAAATAATTGAATAGTTTTAACAACTAATTCAATAAACTATTTATAATACTAGTAAATATGACAAAATATCAAATTATAGCTCAAAGTAAATGTATTTGTAAACCATATTATAAATGACTGGGCAATATAATACAGACACTAGTAAATGTATAATACATATATATTATATCATTTACCTTCCGGTATTCTTTTCTAATAAGTCTCCTTAAATCTAGTTTATAATGAGACCCATCACTACCATACCAATGAAGGAGAGCCATATAGTTGACTTCAGAATTAGTGTGGTATTCTAAATCAACTCGATAAGCCATACATAATTCTATAACACAATCTGAAGACTCATAAACTCTAAGTGGCCATGGTAAGTGTTGTCTGACTGTAAGAATAGGAAAAAAGAAGGTACATATTAGTATTTTAATATATATATACATATACATACATACATTGTGAGCAAATGTCATTAGAATTAAAGACAGAGAAAGAAGAGGAATGTGAATCAAATACATAAATAACTGAATTTTTCTACATTAACTACATAGCTGCTTCTATTTTAACACTCACACACACATGCATGCTATAAAAGCATTCCTTGAAAACAGAGGCGAAGTAATCACATACATGTACATGTACATATACTTTTTGGCCAGCAATGTGTAGATATTTTTGTGTAGGTTGCAACAGAACTAATAAAAAGTATGTCTAAAACACATATACATATTTATGATATAAAAGTTAAAAGAAGATCTCAGTTAATTGTAAGCATGTCTAATAATTAAGGCTGGGACGAATGTTCGAATGGTTCATATAATCAAATTCTGAGTCATATTCAAAGCGGATTAGTGATAATTTGAAGCTTTGCAACGCTTTGTGCATGCGCAGTTATTATCACGTGCCACTTGTGTTATTGAATAATGATGGCAGCTTGTGATGACAATGGACCTTCTACTTCTACTTCCACATCTACTGGTCGACTTACTTCAGATGTGTGGAAGCATTTCACCAAATATGATGGCCAACCGAAGGTGATCTGTTCATTGTGTGGAAAAGGGATCGCTTATCGTGGAGAGAATACTAATTTGAGAAATCATTTACTCTATAAACATCCACTTATCTACTCTCCAAAAGACAAAACTGCTAAAGGCATAGGAAAGAAACAGAGTAATCTTGACACAGTCGTTAAGGCTCGTGTCTGTTCCAAAGCAAAGGCAAAGGAGATTAACAACTGCATTTTTTTTTGAACTTAATTTGTATGGATATTCGGCCAGTTAGAATGGTTGAATGTGAAGGTTTTAAGTGACTGCTGTCTTACTTGGAGCCAGGATATACTACTCCTTCTAGGAAACACTTTACAAAGCTGCTGAGAATGAAGCATGCCAGTTGCACTGAGAAGTTAGTCAAACAGTTACAGGATGAAGCGACTGGTATAGCTCTGACAACGGATATATGGACCAGTACAGCAGTGGAAGCTTACATAACTGTCACAGCTCACTATCTTGATCCTTCCTGGACTATGAAATCTTACGTTTTAGAAACATCTGTCTTTCCTGAAAGGCATACTGGAATAGAGATATCTGGTAAGTTGAAAGAAATTTCAGATTGTTTTGGTATCACTTCAAAGATATCCCTTGTTGTACATGATCAGGCAGCAAACATGATCTGCTCACTTAATATTTTAAAAAAAGAACTCGGCTGGAAGAGTCTGAGTTGTACAACCCACACACTTCAGCTGTGTTTGAAACGTGGATTTGATATCCCAGTGATTAGCAGACTTTGGCAGCAGCACGAAAGTTAGCAGGACACTTTAACCATAGTGTCATTGCCACTGAAGCTTTGAAAAAGAAGCAAGAGCAGATTGGTGATGGAGATAAGTTCAAAAAACTTATTAGAGACTGCCAAACTAGATGGAACTCTTCTTTTTTCATGCTTCAGCGTCTTCTAAAGCTGTGATGGCCGATCACAGCTGTTCTTTCAGATCCAACAGTAACCAAACGAAGTGATCAGTATCTAGATCTCAAGACTGATCAGTGGAACCTAGTTTCTGAGTTAGTAACAGTTCTTGAGCCATTTGATGTAGCCACAACTTTTCTGAGTTATGAGCAAAATCCATCATTATCCTGTGTGCTACCAGTCCTTCAAGGACTTATAGAGAGCCTTGGTCAGTTTGGTGATGAACAGCCATGTGTGTGTCAATTTAAAAAGGTGGTAATTGAAGAAATCAAAATTAGGTGGTCATTTGGTATGTTTAACAGTGATAATATTTTAGTAATTGGAGCATTAGTAGACCCTAGATTTAAGCAGCTCAAGTTTATAGATGATGAAATTAAAGAAGCAGTTAAAGAGGAGGTAATAAGAAGAATGGAACCAAAGAATCATGGTGATTCCGATAATGCTGAAGAGTTTGCAAGCAAAAGACAGAAAATAACTGCTCTTGATTATCTGTTATGACCTGAAGATGTTTTGTCTACATTGACTCCTAGTCAGGAGCTTGAAGCTTACTTAGCCGAGAGCCCATCTCCTCGATCAGTTTCTCTACAATTCTGGTGGGAAAGCAACTATGCAAGATTCCCTTTACTAAGCGAAGTTGCCAGATCTATTCTCACAGTGCCTGCCACTTCAACGCCTTCTGAACGCGTGTTCTCAAATGCTGAAAATATAGTTACTCAACAGTGGAGTAGTCTGAAACCATCAAATGTGAACTCTATTATTTTTTTAAACAAAAACAGTGATCTTTTTTGTTAAATAGAAATAAAATAAGACAATACTATGTAAACTGGGAGTGGCTACTTGTGTGTTTTCCTTAATTAAGTTAAGTAGGGGATGGTTTCGTGGTGAAGCTTCGAATTATTCCGTTATTTTAGTAACAAAGCTTTGAATTGGGATAAACAGGCTTCGTCCCAGCCTTACTAATAATAGTAAAATGATACTTAGGAATGCTTAGATATTTCAGTGTGACTAGTTTCCATTCTTCCCCTGACTTTTTGTCACAAACAACATAACTATATGTAAAAAAATAGCTAAAGGAGTTTTTCTGGACTCTAATTTAACATGAAGACACATTACCAAAGCCATCAATGTACACTTAAATAGATGTACAACCTATTAAATTTAACTAGCTATTTTTAATGTTTGTCTATCTGTTATAGGTCAGGTTATTGTGAGTACTATATGTGGTATCCATAGTTTATAAGTAAACTTACCTGAATGACTCTCAATATTTAGTGAGTAATGTTGTAGAGATGATATTCTTTCAAAATGTAGACTCCTAAAAAAGTACATATAATGAATGTGTTATCGTTGACTATACTCTGTCCATATTAAGTTTAATCCATGACTATATTTCAGGTTATAAAATGCTATGGAAAATGATTTACACCATTTAATTTAATTTAATTACACTTATAAAAGCATTTAAAATATCCAAACATGAGGTAATACCTTCAAAGAAAAGTTGTGAAACACCTATGCACTTTTAAATATATTAGTACTAATTTTAATGATTATATTGATAGAAAGTTTGATTTGTAGCATCAGTACACACACTTGTATATTAATATTTTCCTCATAATAAAGTTTAAGTATATATAACACCTTCTAAGTATATATTCATTGAAAGCATGCTTTAATTATTAATGAATGTTGATAAACTATTTCCTGTAGTCCTATAATAAGTTGCAGGTTCTAAAGAAATAATAGAGGATCCAAAGAAGAGTCAGGAAAAATTTGTGTTTAACAATCCATTCAATAATAAAACTTTATTGATAGAATAGTACAATAGTTTAATGTGAGCATACTCAGTGGGAGTAGGTTAACCACACCTACTAATACACAAAAAATATACTTAATGTGCTTTGGGAAATCCTAATGTACAAACACAATTTAACATTTACAAATTCTAGCATGATAGCAAAATGCTAGAGGATAGAATGTATGCATTAAATGTAACTACTTTGTCTGCTACACAAATTGGACAGTAAAGTCATAATCCCTCCTTACCCATTATAAGGATCAATAAGAACTGATCTCATTGGTGGTAGGTCCATTACTAGATCACCTGTGAGATAACCAGTAGATGTTAGACGTAAGTTGATGCTTTCTCTATCAGGACTATGATCAGCAATCATTGAGTATGGATTACATCTAACATAATACACAAAATGTTATAAAATGTCCATTTAAAATTTTTAATACTATTAATGAGTAATAAGCAGCTATAGAAATGTATACTGTAGATATTATATATTATATGTGTATATGTTCTTACACGTACATACAAAATCTATGCATACAAACCAAGTGGACTAAAACCTTATTAATTTATATAATTATCTAACATCAATTTTTATAGTGAAATAAGCTTGATTTATTGGTCAATTAGATCTGGCATTGGAGGGTATGTACTAATCTATCAATCAAAAAGCCTAATACAAGATTATAATTAAAAAATTGTCCTAAGATTAATTTGATAATAATACATGACGGACTATGCTTGCCAAATCTGAAGATTGAAGAGATAGAAAGCTATGGTGTTTTTTGAAACATTTCTCCAGTAACAAAAATTTTACCCAGTTTAAAGTAATTGTGGTTGCAGTAATTAAATTCATTGGCTGCAAAGTATGAGAATGGTTATTTTATTTGTTGGCTCTGAAAGTTGCATAAAATAATATATAGAATACATACATGTTATGATAAACTATTATCGTTATAGGAAATACTCATGGTGGCTAAGTTAAGGCTTCTAATTGATAACTGTCTGTGTATTCCAGTAATGACCATAACAATCTGTGGAACATTTGGCATGTGCAGTGCAACAAGAAGAAAATACCTTAAGGCAAATTTTTATATGTTATAAGTATATTTGTTATTATATATTACATTTAATGATATATACTGATATATTGTTACTACTAATATAAACTTACGGAGCATAAGGATGCATTGAATGGAGTAGTTGTACTCTCCAGTGAAGTGGTAATATTGGAACATGACTAAGTTGTTGAGTTAAAGCAAACAGGTTTTGCCAGGGATGTGGACGTTGGCGTTGTGGTAGATGTATATCTTGAAATAAATGACCTGGTAATCCAATGCTGCCCCATTCGTGAAAACCAGCAAAGCTAGAGAATAAAACAGTTTTATTATTAATGTCAGTTCGTATCACATTAACACCGTTAAAAGAATACCTTATATGGTATTGTCATCAGTATATTATATTATATTATATTAAAATGTTTTTAGAATTTCTTTCATTAACATAATTTGTAGCCATATCACAGTGTGGTTACTACTAAATATCATTTGCTTAGATTGTTGCATTTTATAATTTCTACTTTTTTATTTCACAACACTATTATAAAAATCTATAACTATGACTTTCCATAAGAATGCATTTAATAGACACACATACATGGTTACCATATTTTCTATTTGAAGGATATTATTTCAGTTCATAAAACAACATATGTCAATCTACAGATATATTTGTACTTACTCATTTAAAAAGCTGTCAAAAGCTCTCTTTGATGAATCAGTCATTCCATTGAGGGCATAGACCAGTGATAAATGATAGTACAATATAGGAAACTGATCAAGTAAATTATATGATTTAATGAGCTTCTCACAATCATTAAGCCATTTAGTAACTACACTCTCTGAGCCTAAAAAATAATATTATACAATGAATGTACTTATAAATACTATATACAGGAGCATACTGTAATAAACCTATCATTTCATTTAAATACAATTTAAAATAACATAATAAATCCTTACTTGTTCCATGTACTTTTTTGACTTCAGGTGTAGTAGAAAGTACATGTTTTCCAGCATGTACTCTTAGTTTAGATTCAATAGCAGCTACATGAAGAAACCATATATCAGTGGGAAAGTCCACCTCAGAACACTCTCTTAAGAACCAGTTCCAACTAGAACTAGCATTAGCAGCTGTTGATACATCCAGTATCCTTGAAGAGAGAGAGAAAAGACAGGGATAACAGGGAGAGAAGGACACACACACACAGATAGATAAAATAGATAGATAGGGGAGAGAGAGAGAGAGTGAGAATGAAAGAAAGAGAGAGAGAGAGTGATCATACCAGACACATTCCTTACCCCGTATCCCATACTCCTGCCTGTGATGCTTTAGAACATACGTGTATCTAAAAAAATAAATGAGAATATAATAATGTAATAATAATATAATAATGTTTAATAAAAAATAATGTGTTTAATGAGTTACTGTAAAATGAATTAAGTATGCATTAGAGTGTAGTCTTACTAAGAGAGGTTGAAATCTCTGATGAATGTCTTCTCCATCTTTAAGAGGTAAAGCAATCTCACCACTTTTCATATATGATGATAAAGCTGAACTACGATCTCCAAAATATAGAAACATTCTAGCCATCTCATTCAAAAGAACAGCTCTATCAAATACTATAACAGAAAATGACAAGTGAAAAAAAGATGATGTTTTTAAGTCACTAAAGCTGGTAATCAATCAATAGTGGAATATAGGTGGTTCAAATGACACTAAACTTAAAGAAAGAATACAAACAACTTTAAAACAACATAGAAACACCTTCTAATATAATAGCATATACAATTTATTGTATACCTACATTGCAATTTATATTTACTAACAATAGTTCTCACCTTCACAAGTTTCAATTTTAGATGCAAATGCATTAGCAGCAAGAAGTAAGTTACCTCTAGCCCAATGTATATAAGCTGGCCATATCTTGAGAAACTTTGAATAAACATGACTAATTTTGACATAACTATAACAGAAAATATAGTATAAAATATTGAAAGATAAAATTGTAATGTAGAAATGTCCGTTAAAGGAGCATAGATTTATTCAACTTAATGGATGCAAAGATACTCACCGTGTTTTTATCCAATAGTTAACTCTATCAATGGCTACTCTTTGCATTGGATGTATTATTGGACTAGATAGTGGACTTGACTTAGTCTTCTTACTAACATGATCATCTAATGTCACAGGATAAAAGTAATTAGTATAATGAAGTAAGTGTCTTATAGCTTCTCCTCTTGTCATAAATTCATCAGCAAAGATTGTCCGTCTCAAATATGGACCAGGAACAAGATCATGTGGACTCCTTTCAAGACTTAAGTCTTCTACAGCAACTGGTCTAAATAATAAGATTATAATAACATATATCTGCATGTGTACATATACATGTACATGTATATGTATACGTTTACTGAGTACATATGTACATGGATTGTAAACATGGACTGTAACAAGTAATGACAAATATACCTAAAGTTATATTCCCAAGGTGACATTAAATTGTTGTAAATGTATTTGTTCTCTTTTATAACAGCTTTCTTGCCATCTTTTTTTACTGCTGCCTTCTCTTCCTTAATAAAGTACTTTTCTAACTCTCCTAGAAATTTCTCTAACCACTGAACATGACCAGATACAACACTACTGAGCTGTCGATCATTACTGACCAATGAAGAAATTAAGAAAGGGAGATCAAGTTCTAGTTGATCTAGACAATGTAGAGAATGTAAGCAAAGTACAATATGTACATTATCACATGACACTCAATGTCATTACTTATATTTATTTAAGTACATTACTCAAGGTAAAATATGTAAGAAAAACTATGTCATGTAATGACAAAATTAATGTATATAGGTAAGTATAAATATTCATAGACACACAATCATCTACTCGCATATTAAAAATGACTTACTAATGGGCATTTTCTTAATAGTCCAGAGACATATCTCAGAGAGAGAAGGTATCGATGAATAATTAGAGAGATCCATACTTTGTATATCAAGTGAGAATGACTCATCAACTAGATCACATAATGGTTGAAAGAAATCTAACCGTGCCATTCTTTGAATCTGTCTATGTTTCTTTTTCTTCTTTTTAGAAAGCCTATATGAAACCACTAAAATAATATAATCGTGCTATTATTTATAATATATAGATATAGAATCATCCTAAAAAACTAGACCACGTGAGTAAAAGTGGTCACAAAACACTAAACCCTAAACCCTAGACCCTAAACCTTAAAAAACAACAAGGATTCATTCTTTTAGTTAACTCCAGATGTATATAACAATATTTCTACATCAATATATTTTTCATGTACCTGCTTTTAATAACATCTTGTTGAGGTAGTTCTACCGATTTCTCCATAAAAGCCACTCCCACTTCAGAAAGTTGGTCAGACATGTTTTCCTCATCTTCACTAGTAACAGGTGACTCTGGAGCTGAATAAAATACTTCTTCCTCACCATCACTGTTGACTACTAAATACCCAGTAGTGTCATGATGTTTGCTTTCATCCCACGAGTTTGTTGTATCTGGTTGTTTCGATATTAGCTCAACACTATCTTCATCAGTTTTATCACTAAGTTTGTGTTTGTGACGTTTTTGTTTCTTGCGATAAGTTGAAGATGACTCGAGTTGTTCTTGAACTTGTGAGAGCTGCCAAGATATCATCCGACGAAATTCAAATGGTCTCTGCTTTTCAGCCATATTTGTAAACGAGGATGTTCCTAAGGTATTAATGATAATAACATATGCGAGTGACTAAATTACTGTACTATAAGTATGCCTGTATTTTCAACTGAGTTTTTAAATAACATAATCTAGTAAAATAAAAAATAGTCAAACCATTGACAAATCAGTATATGTATTAATATAACTATTAAAAACAAGAAATAGATCTATAATTGTATGTGTGCAAGTACGGTCAAATAAGTAATGAGCTGAAACAATTAAAATTATATAATGTTAATAAAATTATATACATGGTTCAATCACACGAAATAAAATAATACAATGAACGTAGTTTCTTGTCTATAGCTAAGTTTAATCCATTTTGTAGTGTGGCTATAATTAATGGAACAAAATATGTGTAATGACTGATTGATTGTAGTTTTATTTCCTGTTCTCTCCAGCACCTCTCTGATTGCTCTATATATTTTAGGAAATGTTATCTAATAAATATTCTGATAGTCTTTTGTGTATTGCCTTGCACTGTGTATACAAAGTTGTATAATGGTTGTGGCAGATAGAGTATGCCTGTATATAGCTAATAACATACACTATTGAGACATCTTAATATGTGTATCGCAACTGCCAAGTATAATTATGTAGAACTGATTTCTCTTTTAGTTTTCCTCCTACAATAATATAGTATATATATACTAATATAGCAGAAGACCCAAGCAAACCCTAGTTTCATTCTTTTTAATGTGCAATGTATTGATGAAAACTTGGGTAGTTAATATGAACTGATACAAGGGAATCATGATTGTTAGTATCAAGTGTACTAGTGGACAACATATCCTAATTGTAGTGCAAATTGTTACTTTGAACATTACATAATAAAGGAAGATCCCTTGACATTGAAAACCTTTAAAACATAGGAACAGTAGTAGCAATTAAAAGAGATTCTTTACGTCCACCTGAATATTAATGCTATAATTTACAAGCTATAAGTAGATTATTAATGGTCAATATAAAGCTACTACCACCTTTAATACACTAAGAACTTACTTTTGATTGGTAAGCTTACTTGTATATGCTTTTAAAATAGCTCATGACATATGTACATGTCTATGGAATGTTTCTTCATATATACCATCAAGTCCACTGATAAGTAATATTTCTGTTTTATTATTAGCAGATAGAAAAAAGCTTTATTAAAAAAATCTTGTTTATGTCTTAGAGGACCAAATCCGAATGTTATTACTGACTCTGTTACTAAAATCCACTTTGTCCTAATTTCCTCATAAATTGCAACACATAGTAGTTTATTCTCCACGCTTGCATTTCCTAGTGCCTACCTTCTTCAGTTGATAGTAACTCAATTTGTGCATTTGCCTTTGAAATGCTTACTTTTTGGATAAAATACCTATTTCTTTTCTTTTCTTTTCATGATTATTCATTTTGCAATTTAATTGAATTTTATTAACAATCAGCATGTGGTTTAGTAGCACTAAACATAAACATTTCACACCTTTTAATTAGACAATAACTGCATAAATTTTGAATATAGTAACATTCTATGAATATTAGTAAATTTCTAATGGAAAGTGAAAGCAAAAGTATTTAATAATATAAATAAGTACAGGATAGTCAGAAATAAAAATGGATAAAATAATCATGGATTAAAATAGATAAAAACAATCATAAATAAAGCTGTTGAATGAAACATAACAAATACACAAGATTTAAAAAAATATATTTATTGAAAAAATAATCAGTTAACTACATCTTGCAGTCTAATACAACAAATACCACCAAGTCCATCATCAAAATACACATAAGTACCACCAGGTTCTTTATCATTATTAGTTGACTCCATAGTAGTACTTAATGGACCTCTTCTTTGGTATTGTGGAGACAAAGTAACAGACAAGAAACTACGATGATCAGGTCCTAAACAAGGGAGTAGTCCCAATAGTGTACCCACTGGTGATAACCAATAGAGATCCATTCGGAGACAATCAGGAAATTGACTGGTACAAACAAGAAAACCTAATGTATGAAGATAAATAGTGTCAGACTTACTTAATATCTTAATGTATAATTATATAATTATTTTACATGGCAATCCTGATTAGTGATATATGTCAATATATTTAAAATTATTTTGTGATTTTAATATCTACTACATTTTTTGAGATGCTAATTCTGCCGATATTTTCACATTTTGTTAGGTGGCCTAGAAATGTTCAAACATAAATTGTTTATTTAATTATTTAATCCATTATTTATTTATGAAAATATCATTTATCCATCGTAGTGAGGTAAATATATACCTAAATCTTCTGGTAGTACATGGAATTGTCTGTATACTGGTCTACCAGGTAGACTAACATCAAATACCACACTAACATCAGTAGTTCTATATAAGGAAAAACAAAATTATACTTGTAACATCACAAAACACATATTAATACAAAATAACTAGGTAAAGATACTTACACATACAGTACATGTATTTATACAATGCACATTGAGACAACAGTAAATAGTCATGACAATCTGAACCAAATGCTCTATAATTATTGATTAAATCATGAGCCTTGGGTGTGTGTACAAGAAATTTGCTTGACCCCTGATTTAATTGTAAAGTAATAAAAAAACTTCTACCATTTCATAAGGTGTAGTCAATAATTAGTAATACCTGCTAAACACTAGCTAGTAATAACTCTATGGCTATATGGGTATCTGTATAATATATTATTATTAAGACATACCTAGGGGTACATTTCAGGACAATGACACGTTCATTAACACTAATAGCAACTTTACAAGATCCATAATCAGTAATATCATCAGGTAATAGTTCATCATCATCATCTACTGAAGTAACAACAGATCTACTATCATTATCATCAGATATAGATACGTCATATATCAACATAACAAATACACTGTCAGCATTAAAAGCTAGAAATTGAGGATATATAAAACCATCTTGTGGAGGATCAACGCCATCTGTTGATCTGAGACCTATTATATTCAGTCGTTCCAATGTCCCAGGATGAAGTATAGTTAGACCATCTTCACATATTACAAGTAACAAACCAGGTACTGTAACTAATCTTGATGGAAATTGAATTGGATATCCTCGATGAGACTTGTCATGATTCATGATGTCACAACTTATACTATATGGATGAGAAGAGACAAAATATTAACACATTATATAATTATAATAAAAATGTTAGCAATGAAATGCCAAGTTTCAACTTTCATGTGCTATACTAAAACTATACTACTATATATATACTATACTACTGTTTATACTATACAGTTATAACATTTAAAGTACAGAAGGCAACTAAATAAAATCTACCTGTACATGTATATGCTGCTATTTATGGTCTTAATTTGTGAAGTGACAAACCATGTATTATCAGAGTCTAGATAAAATAATCGATGTCCTAGGACCTCATGATCAACTGGCTGTACATGTCCTTTAACAGTCCATCTATTAATGATATCACCATCCTCATTAAATAATAGATAGGAATTTGTATTGTTTGCATCTGTTAAGTGTTCTGTCCTTTCAGTATGAAATAGTACTGCATATCTGTACATGTTATAAAGAATGTTGTATTAATAAAAGAATATTGTATTTATTGAAGAGACAAAATAATGATATAACAAAACGTACATAGGTTACAAGTCTAAATGATAAAGAAGACAACTTTGGTCATGACAGTAAAATGGTGGAATGTTTACTTACAACATAACTTTGATATATAATCATAAAATGTCTCTCATTTTAATGAGTACTACCAGGGTATTAACTGGGAGGAGACCAGGCTATGTTCCTCTCCCCACCAAAAGCATATGTTTCCCTTTCTTAAAATGTAAGTCTACACTCAGATATGTTACAAATTAATGAGAACACACATGTGAATATTTGCCCTCAGGTATTATGAAGACATTATTAAAGTGGTCAAATTTAACACTTTACTCTAAGCTTTATTTTGCTGTGAACATAAATTTTGTATTTTATTTACTGTGTTAATAACAATGTGATATATTTACTTAATGTGATGTAGACATTTGGTTATGTAATCAGATGCTATGTCAGGAGTAGGCCAAATATTAGAAAATCCACTTGAATGACAATCACAATAGATTTTTGGATTAAGAAAAGACTCCAAACTAGCACAGTTGATAAACTATAATATGAACAAAATTATAATAATGTTATAAGATTGGCAACTGAACTTCAAAGCATTTGCATTATAACATGGGACAGTCATAATTCTAACATACCTAGTTGTTAGTTTTTATTTGGATCAAGAATTTGTTTGCTTAAGGTACATGTACATATACATGAATACTTTCAGATCTCAGTCATAAACCCAAGACCTTATTCAGCATACATTGTATTACCGTAAATGTCAAAATTTTTGAGGTAGTTATATTTTCGCGGTTGACACAAAACGCAAAAATTAGACTCACGAATAATTAATAATTAATAATCAAATTTTCGCGATTGACACAAAACTCGAAATTAAGAGTTCGGGAAAATTTTACGCGCGAAAGTTTGAGCGGTGAAAATTTTGACATTTACGGTATATTGTAGTTGTATTATGCAGATACAATTTATATAAATGTATATATAATTATATTTATATAATTTATATAGATGTATGAATATTCTTACCAATATTACATTGGCCATATGATGATCACCAATGATATCCTTCTCCAGTGTAAATGTTAACATGAGTGTTCCTTTGCCAAATACAACATGTGAATTAAGATATAAAATAAAGAGTGGACATGTACGAGCTCCTTTATCATCATACTTTGTGAGTGGAACATTTGTACAATAGAACTATATGTAGAAAATAGATAATTACATATAACATGAGCTGGATCAAACATTATACTAATATAAAATCTGTCCTTGTTGTCAAAGTCTGGAGAATTCTCTTGTAATCCACTCCAAGCTAACCTGACAAAAGCTGGGGAAACAAAGGCAATTGCTATCACTTGATGGATGTACAACTTGAACTCCATTGATTTAATATGTTGTATGTATGAAATGGCTCCTCTTAAGACTCTGTCTTTAAAGATATCAAAGCCTTTTTAGAATTCCATCACCTTTACTGGCCTTAATCCACTTATCTTAGACCTTTTACACTATTAGACACTATTAGACAAAATGGGACAAAAGTCCATTTTGTTAGACAAAATGGGGTTAGTCAAAATGGCATGGCACCATATTTGCATACATCTTCATTACTAATTACTACATGTACATGTGTATATATTATGTACTTCAATATATTACACAATGTATTACTAAGTATGGTCAGATCAAGAGCACAAATGTTGTGAATAAACTGAAAGTACTGTTTCCTACAGAAGCCAAGGACAGACATTCTGTGTTCTAAAATTCTAATTAATGACCAGTTGGTACAGAAGCCAAGGGTAGAGATTACAATATACACCTAAAATCAGGAACCCAACCAAACTAGAAACATTCGCTGACACTTGGTTCTAAGAGACAGTTTGTGGTACTCATGGTCTATGTTTTATTACGTAACAAAAACAATAAATATTAGAAATGGTACACATACCAAGATGAAATAAAGAATAAGCAATTGAAACTTATCAATTCGATTGTTAATTGGAATTTTCCAATAGGTGAAGGTGTGCAGAAAAATAGGAAGCAGAAATCATAATGTTTGTCCTAGGCCTCTGTAGCTTCCTGTTAATGACTTATTTGATCAAAGCTTATTTATTTAAACTACCATAATATTACAAATTGGTAACCAGGATTGCCTGATATTAGTAACAAATGTATGAGTTTGATTCAGACACTAATCAATTCATAAAAATAGTTTGAACTGTTCTTTGTGGCTAATGGATTTAGTAAAGTATATTACCAAAGAGTTTCTTTGTTATGTCACAAAGAGTCTTTTTAACAATACACTTACAAGTACTCATCAAAGTATTACATATAGAGGAGGCATTACTTTTAATATAAATGAATGGCATGCATGACACCATTAATATTTGTATAACAAGGGCATAGGAATTCTAACTTTTACACTCAATAAGTCTATGACAACAATTACATTATAGTATATGAATAGAATTTGAGTTTTACAGCAATTTTGTGGAATTTCAATAACAAATAATGTCATCAATCTCTGTTGGGTGTGGCCTCCCAGCTTACTTCTTTTATGCATGTCTCATTATGTTTCTCTTTGCTCTTTGCCTCCTTCTTAATCTTTCTATAATAGACATTTTCTAATGTTTCTACACTTTTTTGCTACGGCTAGTGGATGCTTGTGTGGGAACTCATTATAATGTCCTAACTTGTGACATCACATTATGATGGATTCAGATATTGGGATTATTCCTAGCCAGAGATATAAAATAGAGATATATGTCAATCTCATATGAGTATCTTTGTCATTAATACCAATGAGATGATGATTCAGTCATTTTGTCATCATGGCAATTAGTTGATACTACATATATTATAGTACATGTACATTGTGTTAGAGATCAAATACTTCATTAATCAACTCACATGGTCTATAGACAAAGATAGTCCTTGTTCCATCATTTTGTCTAAATATTTTGCTGCTGTTTCAGGACTCAATGAGATATCTGTTCTCTTTTCTATTGTTTTCATTATCTCCTAAAATAATGAGTAAAATTACATGTAAATTGCCCATTCAAGATAATAAACACACAATGTAAAATGTACAGACAATAACGGCTTTATTAACTAACAATATAATATAGAGCACTTTTAAATGATATTATGCAGACATGTTATATCATTTTACCTTCTTGTATTCCTTTCTAATAAGTCTCCTTAGATCTAGTTTATAATGAGACCCATCACTACCATACCAATGAAGGAGAGACATATAGTTGACTTCAGAATTAGTGTGGTATTCTAAATCAACTCTATGAGCCATACATAATTCTATAACACAATCTGAAGACTCATATACTCTAAGTGGCCATGGTAGGTGTTGTCTAACTGTAAGTGTAGAAAGAATGTTTTTTAAATGTGAGAATGTTTTTACCATTCTACAAACTCTGCCTATCTGTTGCGTGCATAGTGAGATTATTACTATATATGGTATCAATACTCTATAAGTAAACTTACCTGATTGACCATTAGCGTTTAGTGAGTAATGTTGTAGAGATGACATTCTCTCAAAGTGTAGATTCCTAGAAGAGAACACACAATAAAGGAGTTATTATTTTTCTATTCTCTGTTAAGTTTGATCTTTGATTATATTTCTGGTTAGAAATATCAAAAAATAAGGCAATATAGAAAGAAAGTGGTAAAACAGAATCTTACATATAATTTAATGACGATTTTTATATTTCAAAGTTATACACAATAAAAACATCTAATAATAGTTTGAAATGTCTAAGATAAAACCAAGAAATAATCAGAGCAAACAATTATAAAGTATTATAAAAACGTTCAGAGTTATGTGGCCACACCTATGGTTTGCTGTGTAGCAACTTTATTGCATTGTATTTGAAATTCCGTAATCTGCTAGCTCAACACAAACAGAATATACAGTACATATGTAAATGTTTAATATATTACTATTGCTTGTACTAATTTTGCTGATTACCCTGACAAGCTTTTCAATCAGTTGATATGTACATGTCCAGACAAAAATTCACACCTTCTAATTATGCATTCATTGAAAATCATATCATAATACTTAATGAACCAAAGATAATAAGATTTGTTTAGTAGAGTTCAGTGGAGTAAACTAGCACAAACACAGTTCATAAAGTTATATTTCCTCCTTACCCATTATAAGGGTCAATAAGAACTGATCTCATTGGTGGTAGGTCCATTACTAGATCACCTGTGAGATAACCAGTAGATGTTAGACGAAAGTTAATATCTTCTTTATCAGGACTATGATCCGCAATCATTGAGTATTGATTATATCTACCACAATAAACAATATGTTATAGTAATATATCATTTACAAGTTATAGAAATGCAGATGTATGTTGTATGTATGTGTACATGTTCTTATACATACACATACAAAAGCATGCACACGATACAAGTGGTTGAAAACACTACTAATTTATAGCATTCTCTAACATCAATTTCATTGGTAAGTAAGCTTTATATTATTGGTCAAACAGGTGTGGGAATGAAGAATATATACTAATCTAAGGTAATTTGAGAGGAATAATATGACAGACTATATTTCCAAGTCTGAAAACAAGGTAATTGGACCAAAGCTATAGTCATATTTGAAAGGTTTACCCATTCATTGAAGCTTTGACTAGCTTTGAACTCTGTCCAGTTTTGAAATGCTTGTGGTAGCAGTAATTAAATTCATTGGTTGGTATGTGTGAGGGGGTTACTATATGTGCATTAGTTAACTTGAAAGTCACATACAATATTATAATAAAAACATAAAAGTGGGCATATATATATAATAGATAAACTATAGTATATTAAAGGCATACATATGATGGTTAAGCTGAGGTTTCTCATTAATAACAGCATTTGTATTTTCAGTAATACTCACTAGACTATGGCTTGTACAAGGCATGGATATTACAAAGGCACCAATTAATGTTGTGTGCAATTGTGCATTTGTGTTTAAGATAATTTAGGTTTTCATCACTATTTTAATGCTGTACTCTATTTTTAATTATTGGAATGTAGACAACATGCATACTACATTAATGTTAGTTTGTGCCTTTAGTAAACCCACATATTGTATTACAAATGTATTACAAATATAGCATATAAATATATAGCAGATATAACTTATACAGGTCCAAAACAATTTTTCTATTGTCTGGCATCAGCAGTACGCTAAGAGAAAAAATTAAAAATTCCTTAGGATCAAATTTATACAATGTATTGGATTGTATATTTATATCGTTACTATTAATAGTAACATACGGAGTATAAGGATGCATTGAATGGACCAGTTGTACTCTCCAGTGAAGTGGTAATATTGGAACTTGACTAACTTGTTGAGTTAAAGCAAACAGGTTATGCCAGGGGTGTGGATGTTGCTGATGTGGTACACGTATACTTTGAAATAAGCGTCCTGGCAGGCCAATGTTACCCCATTGATGAAATCCAGCAAAGCTAAAAAGAATAGAACAGTTTTATTATTAATATCAGTTCCTTTTATATTAATACCAGAAAGGACTACCTTATAGTCAATATATCTTATTTAAAAGTATTCTCTCTACTTGATTATTGCATTGACATACTTTACTATCAATACAAAGTCATTCTTGAAGATTACTGTTATGTTTATCATTCTTATATAGTTGGGTATTTTCTTTTTTGCAACCCTCTAAACAAATTAATCAGTATAACTTCTCATAACCAGTTGAAAAAACAAAATGAAGGGCATTAAAGTGATGATTCGAGATTATACTATCGTAAAGGCCTTGATGATTTTTAGTAATATTGTCTGACATATTGTATATCAATATACATATATGGTGACATAATTTCTATATGAAAGATAATTATTATTTCAATTCACTAAAGAACAAATGTCAGTGTACAATTACTATATCTGTACTAACTCATTTAAAAAGCTGTCAAAAGCTAATTCTGATGAATCAGTCTTTCCTTTGAGGGCATAAATCAGTGATAAATGATAGTACAATATAGGAAACTGATCAAGTAAATTATGTGATGTAAGGAGCTTCTCACAGTCATTGAGCCATTCAGTAACTACACTCTCTGAGCCTAAAAAATAAGAATAAAAGGATACTTACATGTGTACTTGAACATATACTACAAACTTATTAATTTATTTTACATGTTGTATCATTTCATATACTTTAAGATATTATAATAAATCCTTACTTGTTCCATGTACTTTTTTGACTTCAGGTGTAGTAGAAAGTATATGTTTTCCAGCATGTACCCTTAGTTTAGATTCAATAGCAGCTACATGGAGAAACCATATATCAGTGGGGAAGTCCACCTCAGAACACTCTCTTAAGAAACAATTCCAACCATAACTAGCTTTAGCAGCTGTTGATATGTCTAGTATTCTAAATGAAAGAAAGAGAGAGAAAGACAAACACAGACAGAGAGAATACTCTCATACTAGACACATACAATTACTATTTCTTACCCTGTGTCCCATACTCCTGCCTGTGATGCTTTAGAACATAAGCGTATCTAAAAAATATATAACAGTGATGTGTTTAATTACTTAATGTAAAGTAAAATGAGTATGCATTATAGTGTAGTTAATAATGTCTTACTAAGAGAGGTTTAAATCTCTGATGAACGTTTTCTCCATCTTTAAGAGGTAAAACAATCTCAGCACTTTTCATATATGATGATACAGCTGAGCTACGATCTCCAAAATATAGAAACATTCTAGCCATCTCATTCAAAAGAACAGGTCTGTCAAATACTATAACAGAAAATGACAAGTGAAAAAGAGGTGATGCTTTTAAGTCACTAAAGCAGGTAATCAATCAATAGTGGAATATAGGTAGTTCAAATGACACTAAACTTAAAGAAAGAATACAAACAACTTTAAAACAACATAGAAACACCTTCTAATATAATAGCATATACAATTTATTGTATACCTACATTGCAATTTATATTTACTAACAATAGTTCTCACCTTCACAAGTTTCAATTTCAGATGCAAATGCATTAGCAGCAAGAAGTAAGTTACCTCTAGCCCAATGAATATAAGCTGGCCATATCTTGAGAGACTTTGAATAAATATGACTAATTTTAGCATATCTATAACAAAAAATATATCATAATTATGGATATATTTATAACATACGTGTAAATGTTTCTTACAAAAGGTATTAAGAATACAAAAATAGTTACCAAGATACTTACCGATTTTTTATCCTATAGTTAACTCTATCAATGGCTGATCTTTGCATTGGATGTATTACTGTACTAGATAGTGGACCTGACTTAGTCTTCTTACTAACATGATCATCTAATGTCACAGGATAAAAAAAATTACTATAATGAAGTAAATGTCTTAAGGCTTCTCCTCCAATAATAAATTCATGAACAAAGATCGTCCGTCTCAAATATGGACCAGGAACAAGATCATGTGGACTGTTTTCCAGTCTTAAGTCATCTACTCCAACTGGTCTAAATAATTATTATTGGATAACATTAACACGCGTGTGCAGGTGTATACACACACATACATACATATAAGTATGTATATACATAAACATAGCTGTGAACATAATATCAATGACAAATATACCTTGATTTATATTCCCAAGGTGACATTAAATTGTTGTAAATGTATTTGTTCTCTTTCATAACAGCTTTCTTGCCATCTTTTTTTACTGTTGCCTTTTCCATCCTAATAATATACTTTTCTAACTCTCCTAGAAATTTCTCTAACCACTGAACATGACCAGATACAACACTACTGAGCAGTCGATCATTACTGACCAATGAAGAAATTAAGAAAGGGAGATCAAGTTCTAGTTGATCTAGACAATGTAGAGAATTAAACAAAGTACAATATGTACATTATCACATGACACTTAATATAATTACTTAAGTTTATTTAAGTACATAACTCAAGGTGTAGTCAAAATGATGTAAGAATAAGTATGTCATGAATCTAAGTGGGTAGATCTAGTGTAGCTATAGGTCCAATGTAATGACAACACTAATGTAAATATATTAATGTAAGTATAGGTATTCACAGACATAAAATCATCTACTCACATATTATAAATAACTTACCAATGGGCATTTTCTTAATAGTCCAGAGACATATCTCAGAGAGAGAAGGTACTGATGAATAATTAGAGAGATCCATACTTTGTATATCAGGTGAGAATGACTCATCAAATAGATCACATAATGGTTGAAAGAAATCTAGTCGTGCCATTCTTTGAGTCCGTCTACATCTCTTTTTCTTTTTTTTAGAAAGCCTAAAACAAAACCATTAATATAAGATATTAAGTAATGAAAATATTATTTTATCATAGGTAAATTAAATGTATACACATTATTACATTACAAAATATCAATACACTGAGTCTAATAATATATTACAAATGAGATATTTGTGATAATTATTCTTTCAGATTGACTCCAAAAGTACATAGTCTCACATCAACATCAAATATGTCTATTACGTACCTCTTTTTAGTACAATCTTCTTGAGTTAGTTTTATTGACTTCACTGCCACTTCAGAATGTTTATCATACATGTTCTCCTCATCTTCACTAATAACAGGTGACTCTGGAGCTGAATAGAATACTTCTTCCTCACCATCACTGTTGACTACTAAATACCCAGTAGTGTCATGATGTTTGCTTTCATCTGATGAGTCTATAGTGTCTGGTTGTTTAAGTATTATCTCAAAACTATCTCCATCAGTTTTATCACTAAGTTTGTGTTTGTGACGTTTTTGTTTTTTACGAGAAGTTGAAGATGACTCGAGCTGTTCTTGATCTTGTGAAAGCTGCCAAGATATCATCCGACGAAATTCAAATGGTCCTTGCGTTTCAGCCATATTGTGAACAATGATGCTCCTTAGTCTGGCTAGGCCAGCCCCTTTGCTTTGACAGGAAGGATTAATAGTGCACACACAATAAAGTTTTCGCCTTCCCTGGTATGAAACTCTATATAACCTTTTGAACTAGTGCCAACAAACCGCATTGTTTTTATAGTTGGGTGTGGCTGCAAAAACTTAGATCAATCAATGCAGGATCTACAAATAAATTATTCTCCAGACATTTCCTACTGGATAACGTTCTTTCTTCTTGCATTTTGGTTTGTGTTACAATCTTTTTGATTTATTCATCCTCACTAAAGCGTTGTGTTATATTAAAGTTGCATAGAGAGGAAAAGGGGCAGGGCTGGGTTATTGTTATTAACATTAACTAAAAAAGTTTACATTAATTTAAATTCCTTCTTGACAATTATTATCAAGTAAAAGGAAACCAAAACAGCTAAGCACATTGACAAAACAGTATATACACTAATATAAGTAATAACAAGAAATAAACTTACAATTGTACATGTGCAAGTGTCATAGTAGTCAATAGTATGTAAGTACTGAGCTGAAATAATTAAAAGAATACAATGACAAAATCTTTGCCTAATTTTTATCCATTCTGCTGCTTTAATTTTTAAGTTATTGATGTGGATTGTGTTACAATACATACGAAGAGGCCACTAAACACTAAAAAATGTGTGTTCAATGCATGCTCTACACCTACATTTGAATACTAACAGAACATAATGATGGTGGTACATTTCCACTGAAGGAAGGATTCAACTATTATTTATGAGTGAACTACAGGAAGTGTAATGACTAATCGTATTTACTGTTCTCTCCAGCACCTTTCTCATTACTCCTCTATATATTTGTGGAAATTTTCATGACTATCAAATTTTAAAGAAATATTTCAATAGTCCTTTCTGTAATGCCTTTATATATTTAAAAAGTCTTGTGGTTGAAGTATCTATATATAACTAATATATAGTACACATTCAGTTTTGACAACTATTGTCCTATTGAATTGACTGATTACAAAATGACAATTATTTTTTTCCTAAAAGATCTAGATATTATTAGTTATAATATTTTGTAAACAGTTTACGTCTGTATAATGCTTGTATTGATTAAATCAACCAATCAGATTTACAGTGATTAAGTATAGTTTTAGTTACTTTCTCAGCACCTTTCTGATTATGTCATATCACTGCAAAAACTGATTGATTGATTTAATCAATATAGTTATGGTTATACAAGTTGCATGATACAAACTGAAAGTGAACATAATATACTATTGTCTTATAGAATATATTATTTATTATTAAATGAAAACGTTTTATTTTTTTAAAACATCATATATTAGCTCTAACATTTTGTAAACAATTTACATCATTCTATCTGAATGATCATATATTTATAAAATGAACCAATCAGATGTATATCTGGGGAAATGTTAATCAACTTTTAAATAAATTTTCCAAAAGTCCTTTCTGTAATGCCTTGCATTGTAGATACAAAACCAAATAATGTTTGTGGCAAAGTAGCCCATTCATACGTAACTATCATATAGACTATTGAGACATTGTAGTACGTGTAAATGTCAAGGATGTATGGAACTGACTTTTAGATCTCTTTTAGTTCTTTTCCTAATTCCAGTAGTTGGCAATGAAGCAGACAAAGCAAGCATAGCCCCAGTGTCATTCAATTTAAGGATACTAGGAATGTATTACGAAATCTTGGATAGATAATATGAACTGATACAAAGGAATCATAATTGTTGGTATCAAGTTAAATGACAGATCATAATTGTAGAACAAATTTTTACTTTCAACTAAACAAATATTGCTTGATTGAAGACTATCAATTGATTTTGAACATGCTACAAAGAATAGCAACAGTGTTAGTAATCAAAGCACAGATTTTAGATTTACCTGAATGTTAATATAAACTATAGTTTACATGCTAAAAGTATATTATTTTAATAGTAGAGCTATTGTAGAGTATACATGTATGATTGGTTTTTAAATAATATTTGCACATCAATTTTGTTAATCCATATCACTCATTAGTATGTTGTGACATTTATTTGAAAGTACTTCCATATCGATTGTTCTGGCATGTCACAAGTCTATTCATAAACATCTCAAACAAATGCATCAATATTTTTCAAAACTCAATAAATGTACTCAATAACCTGCTAATATGCTGCATCATATATGTATACAGAGTCATAGTCATATATGACACTCTTAAAATAATCATATGTTAAAGTGACATATAACTTTTAGCAGTGTATAGTTGGTTAATATAAAGGCCCCAACACTTTTAAAGCAATAAAAAGCTTTCGTTTGATTGGTAATTAAGACAGTTATATATGCTTCTGAAATACAAGGAGGATAGCTCATGATATGTCTAGGAGATTTTTCTCCATTTGATGTAAATGGATTAATGAAATAAAAAATGGCAGCTTTCAGTCGATTGATTTGATCATTGCCAATTAAATGGAATAAAGACCAAACAAACATATTGCATCTTTCATGAGAAAGTCAATTTTACATGACGAGGAAGGTCTATTGTTCAATATTGGATTGATTCAGATACTATCTTGCTGAGAAACAAACACGTAGAAGAAGTGTACAGACATAAACTTTAAAGTGAAGGTTGACAACTTGTTAAAACACAATGTGTAGGCCTTAACAGCATCAGAATGAGCTAAAAGAGCAATCAAGTGACTTCTTTAGTCTGAGATTTTCTAAGAGGTTAGATCCAACTTCATTCACAAAGATATGTGTTCATCTGACTCTAACAGTAGTGATAAAATGTCAATATTTCGATAAAAAAATGTTAATGCAAGATCAAGCAGGCTAGAATGCAGTTGAGAATGAGTACAACACTTATCTATGGCTTCATAAGAAAAAACAACACATCATTATAGTGGTCTGAATTCTTATATAGGTGTTCCAGTAGTCGTAGTAACAACATGGAACTACGCATGTGATCTTTATTATCATTCAGGCTATTTGTACATGAGGTTCAATGGTTGTATAAATGAACACTGACTAAGTTTAAAATGAACTAAAACATATAATTAGAAAACAGCATCATACTTAACTTTATAATTATAATAAAATGAAACACTTTCATTATTTGATAAGCCAATATCAGTTGGATCATGTAAGGCAATGAAATCTTTAATATGAGGAGGAAGGTCTATTGATTGATATGTGATTGACTCTGATACAATAGATCTTGCTGAGAGACAAGCAAGTGGAAAAGGTGTGGAAAATAATCATCAAGATGAGGATTGGCAAATTGTTCTGGTTGAAGTGTAGGTCTACTAACAGCATCAGAATGAGCTCCATGAGCAAGGAGTAATGATGTGACTTCTTTATTTTTGGATAATTTAAGAGGTCTAAAACCATCACATCCAACTTCATTCACAAATATATGACCACCTGACTCAAGCAATAGTGACAAAAAGTCAGTAGTTACACCAAAAAATGTTAATACAAGATCAAGTAGGTTAGAATATAGTGGAGAAAGAGTAGGAAATTTAGGACACCTATCTATGGCTTCACGACAAAGAATAGAAACATCATTGTGAAGATTTGTATTCTTGTATAGGTATTGTAGTAGTCTTATTAAACATATGAAACTAATTTTGTGATCATAATGGTATAAGCTATGTACATGAGGTTCAATGGTTGTATATAACTGAACACTGAGTTGTTGACACATTATAAGATTTCTCAAAACAGGTAAAAAACTGTTTTGGCAAATGTTGATATCATCAAAGACGCTTTGAGTCTCTGAAGAGGAGGTTGTTATACTAGTACAAGATTGATACCCATTTTCAATAAGGCTAATAAGTTCCCCATGATCGCTTGTAATACATACTTGAAGACGTGAGAGAAAGCATCTTTGTAGCTCGAACCCACAAAAGCAGACCATGAGTACAAAAGTTGGTAGAAATCATCCATTTCCCAATTGCAAATAAACATTCAATAACAGTACTGTCACCATAACCAAGACATCGTTCTCTAATAATTAAGCTAAGTTGACTTGTGTAGTGATATTAGTTAATCAGAGTACTTTTCTTCAAACTCTTTAATGGATATTTCTTAGCTGAGGCTGCCATAAGTTTCAATAGGTTCAGATAATGTAGGAGGTGGTAGCTTTAATTGAACTCTGAGGATAAGTCTTTCTTTAAATTTATCATGACATATTTGGTAAATTGGTGTTTGATATGCTGTATTTTTAAAAAATAAGTAGCTAACATTAAGTAAAATGCTATCAACTTTAAGTTGAGGAGGACAAAGTGGATTGTTAGTAACAAAGTCAGTAATAACATTTGGATTTAGTTCTCTGAGACAAAGACAAGATTCTTTTTTAATAAAATCTTTTCTGTCTGCCAAAAATAAAGCAGAAATTGTATTTGTAGATAATCAAAGATTTAATTTTGGTGGTATAATTCAAATGAGAAAAGTATTTTTATTGCATTCAAATCTTTTCTTAATACAGCATGATGTAGTACAGTGTAGCCTTCAACATCAGTTAGAGTAGGATCAGCACCTGCTTTAAGTAATAGTGATATGATATCTTTGTCTGTATAACTCATAGTAGCATACATAAGTACTGTTTGTCCCTTCATATCTCGATAATGAACATCAGCTCCAACTTTGAGTAGATAGCTTACAATCTCTTCACTGGGATCATATCTTGACACAGCCCTTAATAAAGGTGTCACAGAACAACAGTCTGGTATGTTAACTGATGCTCCATGAGATACCAATAGTTTTAAAAGCTTAGGTGATGGACTTTCAACAGCAGCATGTACAAGAGTCTGTCTGCGAATCAGTGGGCTAGAAACCTGTATTTTGTCTGGTACTAGCTGGTTGATATCAAATTGTCCACTATGATGATCTAACACATACTGGACTATGTTGACATAATCAGATCGACAGGCTTCAAGTAACACTGATATAAATCCACTAGTAAATGTAGCTGGACCAATATATAAGTTATTGTTAGCTAGATACTTCTTTAGATCTTCTAGTATCTTTTTTGCCAAAGTATTTGAAGATTTAAGTTGCGGAAATACTCGTCCAACTTCTTCTTCTGACAATAACCACTCCATGTTAGGTTATATATTGTAACAAAAGTGGGCTAGCAGATCAAATGGAGGAAGTTCATGATCAATAAATAATGGACCAATCAGATTCATTGTATTTTAGTTTCCCACACTACATTAACCAATCATATTGTTTTAGTCATGAGACCGCTAAGTTCACTATTTAAACCATTCACATTCATTTTCGGTCAGTCTTGAGTCTGGATATTATATTTAACTTATTATTAAAATCAAAGATTATTTTAACCCAGACGGGGTTCAATTAGCTAGCGTTGTGAGGCGCATCTGACATATATATTTCCTGCTTTCCTATAAATTTCTGATTTGGCAAATACTATAAATATCTAAACTACTACTAATAAATTAAGCATGTGCTCAGAAGGGATTGTATGAGTTGTCTAAATGAACATGTAAATTAAAGATGTCACTGTAAAAATGTGCTGACTGATTTCACCAATTCTTGATCATTACAGATACACAAACTACATGGTGGATACTGTGAAGTAATAAACGTCTGTATAGTAGTGCTCTTATTACTAATATATTATTTCAGTTGCCTACAAGGTGCAAACAATCAACAGCGATCTAGACTTTCCCAAGAGGAAAGACCAGCTGCCCTAGCCTTGTGTAGCACTGAAGTGTAAATAGACTACAATATAAGAATATAAACTACACTGTACACATGGCTAAGTAATAATAACACATTACACAGAATTTCATAGCTCTCACAATTATAATTACATGAAAATACATGACTTATCATTAGTTAATTATTACAAAGTCAGGGATTTACTATTTTCATCATCTCATTCTTATTGTATGCAATGAAATGAATACAAATTGGTAGATCAATCAATCAACTTTTGTAGTAATAGACATTCACACAAGCAATTATCCAACAGGACACAAATTTATGTAAGAAATATCAAATAATGATTTCAATGTATAGCACATATTCCTGCTTTGTATAATTATACATTAATTGATATACTAAGTCATTGTGTCACATCAACAGAGGCTTTGGTTGTTATAATTTCATCAAGGTGCACAAAACTCGTGATATTTCTATAATCTTTATAGGAGAGAGAACCCAATAATCTTTTACCCACAAAATAAGAACTATAATAGAACAACAACTACAATAACTGACTACAACAAGAAATGCATGCTCTTATATATCAACAAAACCATACAACTGTAACTAGTTATGACAAGTTATTACAGATCTCCCCTCTCTTATTCCCAAGATTCTTCAGCAAAACATTGAGGAGGTTGTATGTTTCTAGTTGGATATCTTCTTTCATTATTGGAATGTGTCACTGGTGTAGGCATTTGGTCAAGTGAGACTTCGATATCAGGAAAGTAATCAGAAATACGTTGACGCATTTGATTCTTGTGCCTTTTTACATAATTATTTGAATCTTCTAGATGTATGATAAATGTAACATTTTCACGATGTTCTACAACAGTACCAGAGAAGTTGCATACATACACAAGATCACCAATAACAAAATCTCTATTTTTAATTTGTCTATCAAATGATTGCTTTGTTTCTCCTGTTTTTTAAAAACTTTATAGTTCAACTGAGGTTGTAATAAATCAAAACGAGTGTTTAATTGTCTGCCAAACATTAACTCTGAGGGAGACATGCCTTTGGTACTATGAGGCGTTATTCGATAGTTAAATAAGAATCTAGCTAATTTCAAATCTACTGTACCTTCAGATATTTTTTTCATTCCACCTTAGAAAGCTTGAACCATTCTTTCAGCCAGGCCATTTGATTGGGGATGGTATGGTGCTGTCAATAAATGAGCAATACCATTGAGCTTGAGAAACTCCTCAAATTCACTACTTGTGAAGCAGCTACCGTTATCAGACACAATCGTTTGAGGAATACTAAATCTAGCGAATGTGCTTCTTAACAACTGAATAGTGGCAGCTGATGTAGTTGAAGAGGTTTTAAATATCTCCACCCACTTCGAATGGCCATCAATAATGAGTGTAAACATGGAGTTCATGAGTGGACCCACATAATCGATGTGTAGTCTATTCCATGGTCTACTTGGCCAAGACTATGGTTTCAGAGGTACTGATGGTACATCCCTCTGGTTCTCTTGGCATTTAGAACATTCTTTTACTAATTTCTCTATCTCTGAGTCCATTCCAGGCCACCAAAGATACATTCGTGCGAGACTTTTCATTCTACTAATTCCTGGATGTCCCTGGTGTAACTCCAACAACAACTGTATCCTCCTTGGTGGTGGTACTAAGACCCTTGAGCCAAATACTATACAACCATTCGAGGTCGATAGCTCTGACTTCCATCTTACAAATTGTTTCAGCTCTTCTGAACACTGGTTTGGCCAGCCATTTTGTATATAATTGTAGATGCGAGATAAGGTTGGATCCTTCTGTGTCCAATCCTTGATACTTTCTTTAGTAATTGGCATCTTCTCTATTGCTTCCATTAATATTAGTTCTGTTGGTACCAGTTCTTTCACTGACGTTGTAAAACCTGGTAATCTGCTTAGAGCATCAGCATTACTATGCTTATGTGTTGGATGAAATAATATCTTGTACTTGTAATTTGCAAGAGTCAGTGCCCATCTCTGAATTCGTCCTGCAGCTTGTGCAGGTACAGTTTGCTTCCACCAAAGAGTGACTTCAAATGTAAATTATCTGTGTAAATAGTAAAGGGATGTCCAAATAGATACCAATAATACTTTTAATTCCAAATATGCTGACTAGTCCTTTCGTTTCCAATTGAGAATACCGTTTTTCAGTTCTGTGAGAGTACGAGATGCGAAACCTATAGGTTTCTCCGAACCGTCTGTAAGACGATGTGCCAGAACAGCTCCATTACTGTAGTTGGAGGCATCACATGCTAATATTAGTTCAAGAAATGGGTCAAAATGGACTAATAGCTTGGATGACATCAAAAATTTTCTTAGAGTTCTGAAATGTTTCTTCTTCTGTTTTCGACCATGTCCATGGAGTCTGCCTTCTGAGTAACCTATATAAAGGAAAAAAAGAACATTTGACAAAATTAGGTAAAAAATCTGCCATAATATGATAGCAGTCCTAAATATGACTTCAGTTGAGTTAAGTTTTTAGGGCTGGGGCGTCTTGAATAGCTTGTAGCTTCTCTTTAGTGCGGTGTAAACCCTCTGCATCAATGATATATCCAAGGTATGATACTGACTTAATCATGAAACAACACTTGTCTTTCTTTAATAACATCCCAGCATCCTCCATTACTGTCTCTAATGACTATAAATGGTCTTCGTTTGTCTTGCCTATAATTAAGACGTCATCAATGTAGACAACAACTCCTGGAATATTTTGGAGAAGTCCCTCCATCACCCGTTGAAATATAGCAGGTGCAGAAGAGATGCCAAATGGTAATCAGGTGTACTCAAATAACCGCTTTTGTATATTTATAACTGTAAATTTCTTTGATGATTCTTCTAATTCGACTTGTTGATATGTTTGACTCATATCTAGTTTTGTAAACGATTTACCTCCTCTGAGAGTTGCCAGGTCTTCTATACGAGGGATAGGGTAGCGGTCCAATTTAGCCACTGGATTGACCACTAGTGACCTTAAAATCAACGCAAGTCCTCACTGAACGGTCTGATTTCAAGACAGGTACAATTGGTGTAGCCCACTCAGAAAATTGTACTGGCTTATATATACCTAATGATAATAATTTGTCCAATTCTTCTTCTATTTTTACTTTCATTGAGTAGGGTACTGGTCGTGCTTTACAAAACTTCGAAGTAGCATCTGGCTCGACAAGAATCTTGGTTCTTTCACTTTTCCTAATCTCTCTTGAAATATCTTGTCGTGATGAGCCAACATTGTTTGCAATTTGTCCTCCTCTACTTAGTGCATACTCTGCCTGTTGATCCAAATGTGTTTGAACCAATTTCGTCCAAATATGTTAGGTCCTTCACCTTCTGGGATTAATATGAATAGGGTGACAGATTGAGATTTGTACTGAACTTTATAACATCAGCTCTGTCAATTGGTTGAAGTTGTTCCTCTGAGAATGTTTTAAGTACTGTGTTAGTCCTTTTTAACTCTCGTCCAGGGAACAATCTAGTTCAGGTTGATAATGAGAGAATGGAGACAGAAGCTCCTGTGTCTAGTTCCATAAGTACAGGTTTCCTTTCGATATAAACTATCAATTTCATAGCATTATTGTCCTCACCAAAATGGTTTAAAAAGAGTTCAATAGGCTCTCAGTTTGATGGGCTGAGGCTTGTGGTCTCGAGATCTCCTTGGAGTGGTCCTGACTGGTTTTGGGGCGGTTCTGCAAACTCTTTGGATGTGGCCAACTTTACCACAACTGATATATCAACAAAACAATAGAACTGTAACTAGTTATGACAAGTTATTACAATACTCAGTTGCTATTCTTTATTTGGCTCAGTGCACTCAGAACATAATTTGAGAACGAGTCTCAATTTAAGAAGGGCTCAATCGAGGAAATACAGTATCCTATCATGTTTAGATTACACAAAATTTTTAACAATTGATGTCATTGCAAATTCATAGTATCACTTGATATATAGGAAATAAACCTTAAAAATCACGCACTACAAAGCACAAGTTAATGTACAAATATTATAGTCTTTTTATGAGAAATACATGCTACATGAATGATGGTTAAGCAAAAATTAAAGTCAATTAGTCTAATGGTTGTTGCAAACACTATTATTTATATTATTCCAATGACAATTTCTTGTTTATGATTACTATACATTATACAAATAATTCATAATATTATTTGTAGGAAATCCCAAGACATTTATAACAGACAAGTTAAATTATTCTGTTTTGGGAATTATATTCATCTTAAAATTTTATTAAACTATTTAATTTCAGAATGAAGTCTCAAGTTCTCACAACAGTCATGATGATGAGCAACTAAATGATTTCTGTGATAGCAAAATGTTTCATTCATTGGAATTAATGAATTTATGATATTTGATGATGGCATAAATACCATGCTCTGTAATAAAATAAAGTTCTTATTAGTTGTATATCATGTTGGACTTGTGTATTATTGATAGGTCAACTTCTTGAATATCATTTTATATCTTACAGTCTGCTCTCTATTATGGAAAAATCCCAGTTTTCTTTGGAGCTCGTGGACGATAACATGGAATATATAATTAAAAGGCTATGATTCTCCAATGTTGATGATAATCCCACAACCTGTATTTGGAGAGTATACATATCTACAATGCATAAAAATGGCTGCATACATTTAATTGAAGGCAATGCCTATTTGTTTGGCAGGAACTGCATACTTTGTTGCATACCAAAATACATTTGCACTCCAAAAGCAAACATTAATAATACACAGCAAAAGGCAAATCTATCATAATACACTCTGGCTATAAGTGACTTGATGAGTACACAAAGGTTTATATGTACATGTGTCCATCAATCCATCTCCTTTATTTCCATCTGTCTACTAAGACTGATGATAACTCCACAAACTACATTTGTTAAATAATTTTTTAAAAGAAATACAAAACTTAGAAAAAAATAACATCACGCTATATATTCAAAAAATTGTCGATTTCTTTCAATACTTGGGAAGCCAATATCAGAAGGATCATGTAAGACAATGAAACCTTTAATATGAGGAGGAAGTTCTAGCGATTGATATGGGATTGACCCTGATACTATAGATCTTGCTGAGAGACAAGCAAGTGGAAGAGGTGTGGAGAAATAGTCATCAAGATGAGGATTGACAAATTGTTCATCTTCAGATGTAGGTCTACTAACAGCATCAGGATGAGCTCCATGAGCAAGGAGTAATGATGTGATTTCTTTACTCTTGGATAATTTAAGAGGTCGAAAACCATAATTTCCAACTTCATTCACAAATATATGACCACCTGACTCAAGCAATAATGACAAAAAGTCAGTAGTTACATCAAAATATGTTAATGCAAGATTAAGTAGGTTAGAATGTAGTGAAGTATAAGTATGAAATGTAGGACACCTATCTATCGCTTCATGACAAAGACTAGACACATCATTGTGAAGCTCTGAATTCTTCCATAGGTATTCCAATAGTTGTAGTAAAAGCTTAAAACTAATTACATGATCAACACGGCTAAAGATATGCAAATTGGGTTCAATGGGTCTATATATCTGAATACTTAGTTGCTGACATGTTATCAGATTTCTCAAGACAGGTAAAAACTCATTTTGGCAAAGTTTAGTATCATTAAAAAGGTTTTCAGCATCTGAAGAGATTCTTATGTTAAGACAACATAAATACCCATTTTGAATAAGGCTAATAATTTCATAATGATCGCTTGTAATACATACTTGAAGACATGAGAGAAGCATCTCTGTAGCTCGAACCCACAAAAGTAGACCTTGTGTGGGATAGTTTTGGGTAGAAATCATCCATTTCCCAATTGCAAATAAACATTTTATAACAGTACTCTCACCATAACCAAGACATCGTTCTCTGATAAGAAGGCATTGATAAGCTAAGTTGACTTGTGTAGTGATATTTGTTAAATCAGAGTAGTTTTCTTCAAACTCTTTAATAGATGTTATTTCAGTGAGACCACCATAAGTTTCAACAGCTATAGGATCAGACAATTTAGGAGGTGGTAGCTTTAATTGAGCTCTGAGGATAAGTCCTTCTTTAAATCTATCGTGACATAATTGGTAATTTGGTATTCGAATTGTCGTATTCTGAAAAAATAAGTAGCTAGCATTAAGTAAAACGCTATCAACTTTAAGTTGAGGAGAACAATATGGATGTTTACTAACAAAGTCAGTAATATCATTTGGATTTGTTTCATTGAAACTACGAGGTACGTTATTTTCAAAAAAATTTCCTTTGTCAGCTAAGAAAAAAGCAGAAATCTTACTTGTAGATGAACAAAGGCTTAGTGATATTTTACATTTGAAAAGTATTTTAATAGCCTTCAAATTCTTTCTTAATACAGCATGATGTAGTACAGTGTAGCCTTCAACATCAGTTAGAGTAGGATCAGCACCTGCTTTAAGTAATACTGATATGATATCTTTGTCTGTCTGACTCATAACAGCATACATAAGTACTGTTTGCCCCTTCATATCTCGATAATGAACATCAGCTCCAACTTTGAGTAGATAGCTTACAATCTCTTTACTGGGATCACGTGTAGACACTGATTTTAACAAAGGTGTTACAGAATGGCAGTCTGGAATATTAACTGATGCTCCATGAGATACTAGTATTTTTAAAATCTCAACTTGTTTTTTTTTATTTCTACCAAACATATCGTATCCAACCGCAGCATGTACAAGAGTCTCTTTGTTAATCACTGAACTAGAAACTTGTATCTCGTCTGGTACGAAGTCATTCCACGAAATAAGCTGGTTGATATCAAATTGTTCACTATGATGTTCTAACACATACTGGACTATGTCGACATAATCATATTTACAGGCTTCAAGTAACACCATTTATCTATGGCTTCAAGACAAAGACTGGACACATCATTGTGAAGGTCTGAATTCTTGTATAGGTATTCCAATAGTTGTAGTAATGACATGAAAGTAATGAAGTGATCATTATAGTACAAGCTATGTACATGAGGTTCAATGGTTGTGCATAGTTATTAACATGTTATCAGATTTCTTAAAACAGGCACAATTTTATTTTGCCAAGTATGACTAAAATCAAAAAGGTTTAGATCTTTGAAGTTGTTATACTAGTACAAGATTGATAGCCACTGGAATAAGACTAATTAGTTCATCATGATCACTTTAAGTACACACTTGAAGATAGCGTTTCTGTGGCTCAAAGCCACAAAAGCAGACTTTGAGTCCAAAAGCTGGTCAAAATCATCCGTTTTCCAATTACACAGAATTTAGTAGCTCCCACAATTATAATTACATGAAAATACATGACTTATCATTAGTTAATTATTACAAAGTCAGGCATTTACTATTTTCATCATCTCATTCTTATTGTATGCAATGAAATGAACACAAATTGGTAGATCAATCAATCAATTTTTGTAGTAATAGACATTCACACAAGCAATTATCCAACAGGACACAAATTTATATAAGAAATATCAAATAATGATTTCAATGTATAGCACATATTCCTGCTTTGTATAATTATACATTAATTCATATACTAACTAAGTCATTGTGTCACGTCAATTGAGGCTTTGGTTGTTATAATTTCATCAATATGACATGGTGCACGTTACTCAGTTACCATAAAGCTATTCCTTATTTGGCTCAGTGCACTCAGGACATAATTTGAGAATGGGTCTTGATTTTAAGAAGGGCTCAATCGAGGAAATACAGTATCCTATCATGTTTAGATTACACAAATTTTTAACAATTGATGTCATTGTAAATTAATAGCATCACTTGATATATAGAAAATAAATTCTCTGAGGAACACTTTAAAAAATCACACACATAAAGTTACAAAGTACAAGTTAATGTACAAATTATTATAGTCTTTTTATGAGAAATACATTCTACATGAATGATGGTTAACCAAAAAATAAAAGTCAAAATTAATGGTTGTTGCAAATACTACTACTTACATTATTCCAATGACAATCTCTTGTTTATGATTACTATACATTATACAAATAATTCATAATATTATTTGTAGGAAATCCCAAGACATTTATAACAGACAAGTTGGATTAGTCTGTTATGGGAGCTATAATATGCATCTTAAAATTTTATTAAACTATTTAATTTTCAGCATGAAGTCTCAAATCCTCACAACAGTCACGATGATGAGCAACTAAATGATTTCTGTGATGGCAAAATATTTCATCATACCCATGCATTGTTTAGTTCAAATGCAATGTCTTGTGTATTAGACATAGAAAATTCTCTCATTTCATATGTCCAATAACACATGTTCGTTTGTGTTTTTATTTTAGCTTATGTAAGGCCAAAACATGATTCTACTCTAAAAACAATACAACTAATTTTCCTGTTGTTTGAAGATATGAGAACATTGGAAATGATGAATTTATGAAATTATTTGATGATGATATATATAGTCTGTAATGAAATAAAGTTCTTATTAGTTGATATATATATATATATGTTGGACCTGTGTATTATTGACAGGTCCACTTCTTGAATATCATTTTACATCTTACAGTCTGCTCTCTATTATGGAAAATCCCAGTTTTCTTTGTAGCTAGTGGATGATCACATGACATTATACATGCCATGCACATTATACCATATCACTTCATGTTCATGAAAATATTATTATATTCTAAGAACTAAACCAAAGAATTTGAGCTACATTTTAAATAATGAATTAAAATTTTCTCATTGACTCTAATATAGTGTACTAAAAGCAAAGTAAAACACTATCTCTCTCTCTCTTATGATCTCAATCTCTTATAATAATCAAAGTAGTTGTTTATGTAGAGCTTCAAAGTAATCTCTCTTAGAAACACCATTTTTAGGATTTATTTACATAATGTATTTCCTTTTGCAAGTCTTATTTCAAGCAATTTTAAGAAACACAAACTTAGAAAAAAATAACATTACACTTCATCTTTAAAAATATGTTGAACAGTTTCTTTATTTGGGATGACAATATCAGCTGGATCATGTAAAGCAATGAAACCTTTAATATGAGGAGGAAGATCTAGCAATTGATATGGGATTGACTCTGATCCTATAGATCTTGCTGAGAGACAAGCAAGTGGAAGAGGTGTGGAGAAATAGTCATCAAGATGAGGATTGACAAATTGTTCACCTTTTGATATAGGTCTACTAACAGCATCAGGATGAGCTCCATAAGCAAGAAGCAATGATGTGATTTCTTTACTCCTGGATAATTTAAGAGGTCGAAAACCATTATGTCCAAATTCATTCACAAATATATGACCACCTGACTCAAGCAATAATGACAAAAAGTCAGTAGTTACATCAAAAGATGTTAAGACAAGATCAAGTAGATTAGAATGCAGCAGAGAACAAGTAGGAAATGTAAGACACTTATCTATGGCTTTACTACAAAGACTGGATACCAGTGTCAAAATGGCACAAGGGTCTATATTATTATTATTACTTTTTTATACTATGATAATTATAAAAGTAGAATTATTTTAGGATTGTTTTTAAAAAGAAAGATATGTTCTTACATGATTTATCTGCTTTATTCATTATACTCAATCATAGCAATTACAATTCTAAAGACATTATACATAGACAAAGACATATAACTAAAGCTAGTTTGCACTATAAAAGTTGAATATTTATAATATTACTCATTGCACATGTATGTTGCTAAGATTTACATTGGATCTCTATCATGCAATGCAGTAATAAAAATGGAAAACTTTCAGTTGACAATTATTCATGTGGGTGATTTTATTTTTAATATATATATAGTTAGTCATATCCTACATAGCTGATTAATTCAGTATAACAGAGACATAGATGCATTACTCACAAGACTAGCCTCTCAGTAGATATGTAGATATTACTTTAAAAATATGGCATTACTCTTTTACATAATATAATTAAAAGGCTTAGCTTATTATAGATTGTTAATTGAATGATCACAAATCTATTCATATCCAGTAAATCCAGTGACAATTTTAACCTGTATTGATAGATTTTCCATAACTTATTATGTTTTTACAAAATTATTGAATTATATCTAAGTCAAATACTGTTACATTATGATTCTCCAATGTTGATGATAATCCCGCAACCTGTATTTGGAGAGTATACATATCTACAATGCATAAAAATGGCTGCATACATTTAATTGAAGGCAATGGCTATTTGTTTGGCAGGAACTGCAAACTTTGTTGCATACCAAAATACATTTGCACTCCAGAAGCAAACATTAACAATACACAGCAAAAGGCAAATCTATCATAATACACTCTGGCTATAAGTGACTTGATGAGTACACAAAGGTTTATATGTGTATGTGTGTCCATCAATCCATCTCTATTATTTCCATCTGTCTACTAAGACTGATGATAACTCCACAAACTACATTTGTTATATAATTTTTTAAAAGAAACACAAAACTTAGAAAGTAAATAACATCACGCTATATATTCAAAAAATTGTCGATTTCTTTCAATACTTGGGAAGCCAATATCAGAAGGATCATGTAAGACAATGAAACCTTTAATATGAGGAGGAAGTTCTAGCGATTGATATGGGATTGACTCTGATACTATAGATCTTGCTGAGAGACAAGCAAGTGGAAGAGGTGTGGAGAAATAGTCATCAAGATGAGGATTGAGAAATTGTTCATCTTCAGATGTAGGTCTACTAACACCATCAGGATGAGCTCCATGAGCAAGGAGTAATGATGTGATTTCTTTACTCTGGGATAATTTAAGAGGTCGAAAACCATAATTTCCAACTTCATTCACAAATATATGACCACCTGACTCAAGCAATAATGACAAAAAGTCAGTAGTTACATCAAAATAGGTTAATGCAAGATTAAGTAAGTTAGAATGTAGTGACGTATAAGTATGAAATGTAGGACACCTATCTATTGCTTCATGACAAAGATTAGACACATCATTGTGAAGCTCTGAATTCTTCCATAGGTATTCCAATAGTTGTAGTAAAAGCTTAAAACTACCTACATGATCAACACGGCTAAAGATTTGTAAATTGGGTTCAATGGGTCTATATATCTGAATACTTAGTTGCTGACATGTTATAAGATTTCTCAAGACAGGTAAAAACTCATTTTGGCAAAGTTTAGTATCATTAAAAAGGTTTTCAGTATCTGAAGAGATTCTTATGTCAAGACAACATAAATACCCATTTCGAATAAGGCTAATAAGTTCATAATGATCACTTGTAATACATACTTGAAGACATGAGAGAAGCATCTCTGTAGCTCGAACCCACAAAAGTAGACCTTGCGTGGGATAGTTTTGGGTAGAAATCATCCATTTCCCAATTGCAAATAAACATTTTATAACAGTACTCTCACCATAACCAAGACATCGTTCTCTGATAAGAAGACATTGATAAGCTAAGTTGACTTGTGTAGTGATATTTGTTAAATCAGAGTAGTTTTCTTCAAACTCTTTAATGGATGTTATTTCAGTGAGACCACCATAAGTTTCAATAGCTATAGGATCAGACAATTTAGGAGGTGGTAGTTTTAATTGAGCTCTGAGGATAAGTCCTTCTTTAAATCTATCGTGACATAATTGGTAATTTGGTATTCGAATTGTCGTATTCTGAAAAATTAAGTAGCTAGCATTAAGTAAAACGCTATCAACTTTAACTTGAGGAGGACAATATGGATGTTTAGTAACAAAGTCAGTAATATTATTTGGATTTGTTTCATTGAAACTACGAGGTACGTTATTTTCAAAAAAATTTCCTTTGTCAGCTAAGAAAAAAGCAGAAATCTTACTTGTAGATGAACAAAGGCTTAGTGATATTTTACATTTGAAAAGTATTTTAATAGCCTTCAAATTCTTTCTTAATACAGCATGATGTAGTACAGTGTAGCCTTCAACATCAGTTAGAGTAGGATCAGCACCTGCTTTAAGTAATACTGATATGATATCTTTGTCTGTGTAACTCATAACAGCATACATAAGTACTGTTTGCCCCTTCATATCTCGATAGTGAACATCAGCTCCAACTTTGAGTAGATAGCTTACAATCTCTTTACTGGGATCACGTGTAGACACTGATTTTAACAAAGGTGTTACAGAATGGCAGTCTGGAATATTAACTGATGCTCCATGAGATACTAGTATTTTTAAAATCTCAACTTGTTTTTTTTTATTTCTACCAAACATATCGTATCCAACCGCAGCATGTACAAAAGTCTCTTTGTTAATCACTGAACTAGAAACTTGTATCTCGTCTGGTACGAAGTCATTCCACGAAATAAGCTGGTTGATATCAAATTGTTCACTATGATGTTCTAACACATACAGAACAATGTCGACATAATCATATTTACAGGCTTCAAGTAACACCATTAAAAACCCACTGGTAAATGTAGCTGGACCAATATACAAGTTATTCTCAGTCAGATACTCTTTTAAATCTTTTAGTACCTTTTTCGACAAAGTAGTTGAAGACTTGGATTGTGCCAATACTCGTTTAACCCAGTATTTAGTATCTTCAATTGACATTACCCACTCCATTTTCGATTACTTCCTGTTTTCATAGTCCCGCCTATAATTACATCACATATGTACTAAGAATAGACCAACTAATAACACTAGATTAACAATAATAATTATCTAGACAAGAATTAATGTAGATATACTTTCAGTAGTTGCCATTTACTTGTTCTTGATTACTGCAGTAATACTGTTACTATCTTAGTGTGTTAATGCTTTAAAAAAGACTAAAGTCTATTAAAACCTCGTATTAGGTACCATGTAAATGTTGATGTCATTTCTTCACCAATATTCTAATTAGTAAAACATTTTCAACAGACATAGACGATAAAAGATGTTAAAAGATAAAAGATGTTAAGATAAGATCAAGTAGGTTATAATGTACTGGGTAATAAGTAGGAAATATAGAACACTTATCTATGGCTTCAAGATAAAGACATCATTGTGAAGGTCTGAATTCTTGTATAGGTATTCCAATAGATTTAATAATCACATGAAAGTAATGAAGTGATCATTATGGTACAAGCTATGTACATGAGGTTCAATGGTTGTGCATAGTTATTAACATGTTATCAGATTTCTTAAAACAGGCACAAATTCATTTTATCAAATATGACCATAATCAAAAAGGTTTAGATCTTTGAAGTTGTTATACTAGTACAAGATTGATAACCACTGTAATAAGACTAATCAGTTCATTATGATCACTTTTAGTACATACTTGAAGATGTGATTAAAGCATTTCTGTAGCTCAGAGCCACAAAAGCAGACTTTGAGTCCAAAAGTTGGTCGAAATCATCCATTTCCATTTAAAAATAAAACATTCAATAACAGTACTGTCACCATAACCAAGACATTGTTCTCTGATAAGAAGACATTGATAAGCTAAGTTGACCTGTGTAATGATATTAGTTAAATCAGAGTATTTTTCTTCAAATTCTTCTAAGAATGTTATTTTAGTGAGACCATCATAAGCTTTAATAGATTCAGATAATGTAGGAGGTGATAGTTTTAATTGAGCTCTGAGGGTAAGACCTTCTTTAAGTATATCGTGACATATTTTGTGACATAGTATTCGATTAATCATATTCTCATGATTAAAAATAAGTAGTTTGTATTAAGTAAAATGCTATCAACTTCAAATTTAGGAGGATATTGTGGATGGTTAGTAACAAAGTCATTAATAACATTTGGTTTTATGAGACAAGAACATAGATCACTTTCAAAAAATTTTCTTCTGTCTTCTAAGAATAAAGCAGAAATCTTACTTGTAAATGAACAAAGATTTGGTAGCATTTTAAATGAGAGAGCTATTGTAACAATTAAAATGATCTAAGTGTGAAGTTACTTTAATTTTAAGAACCACATTTATTAAATATTATCAAAATGACAGTGCCTATAGATCTGCCAATAGCTTTGCTGTGTACTAAAGTGATCCTCTCTCCCTAAATCCTAAAAAATTAATTATAAAGTCATGTTTGAGTGCACCCCTCAAAGACATGCGTCTGCTGGTCATTTTGCCAGTGCTGTTATATATGTTATGGCCTGCTTTCAAATGTCAGACAGCTAATCTTAAAGCCAGGTGGCCTGATTTTAAACTGGTCCAATCCTCTTTACAACTAATTCCAAGCTAGCAAAAATTTGAAGACAGTTGTAATTTATTTCATCTCAGGGGAAACTTTTTATGTTCTGATTAAGAAACCATAAGTCAGGTTGGTTTCTGACTTTCTTGATCAGTATTCACTTCCTATTTTACTATCTTATGCACTAAGACTCAGCTAAATTGATGATAATTCTACAAACCACATATGTTATAAAAATTTTAAAACATAAAAATGAACTTACTTAGAGAACAGCATAAAACTTAAATTTATAATGATAGTAAAAAGGAACATCATCATCACTTGACAAGCCAATATCAGCTGGATCATGTAAAGTAATGAAACCTTTAATATGAGGAGGAAGATCTATTGATTGATATGGAATTGACTCTGATACTATAGATCTTGCTGAGAGACAAGAGAGTGGAAGAGGTGTGGAGAAATAGTTATCAAGAAGTACCTGCTTTAAGTAACACATAATAGCATACATAAGTACTGTTTGCTCTTTTGTATCTCGATAATGAACATCAGCTCCAATTTTGAGTAGATAGCTTACAATTTCTTCACTGTGATCATATGTGGACAAAGCCCTTAACAAAGGTGTCACAGAACAACAGTCTGGTATGTTAACTGATGCTCTACGAGATACCAATAATTTTAAAAACTTAGGTGATAGACTTTGTCTAAAAAAATTGTTTTCAACAGCACCATGTACAAGAGTCTGTTTGCGAATCAGTGGACCAGAAACCTGTATTTTGTCTGGTACTAAGTGGTGCCAAGGAATTAGCTGGTTAATATCAAATTGTCTGATCTAACACATACTGGACTATGTTGACATAATCAGATCTACAGGCTTCAAGTAATACTGATAAAAATCCACTAATAAATGTAGCTGGACCAATATACAAGTTGTTCTTAGTTAGATACTTCTTTACATGTTCTAGAATCTTTTTTGCTAAAGTATTTGAAGATTTAAGTTGTGGAAATATTCGTCCAACCCAGAGTTGTTTTAAACTTATTAATAACATGAAACTAATTTTGTGATCATAATGGTATAAGCTATGTACATGAGGTTCAATGGTTGTATATAACTGAACATTGAGTTGTTGACACATTGTTACATTTCTCAAAACAGGTAAAAATTATTTTGACAAATGTTGATATCATCAAAAACGCTTTGAGTCTCTGAAGAGGAGGTTGTTATACTAGTACAAGATTGATACCCATTTTCAATAAGGCTAATCACCATGATCACTTGTAATACATACTTGAAGACGTGAGAGAAGCATCTTTGTAGCTCGAACCCACAAAAGCAGACCATGAGTCCAAAAGTTAGTAGAAATCATCCATTTCCCAATTGCAAATATACATTGAATAACAGTACTGTCACCATAACCAAGACATCGTTCTCTAATAATAAGACATTGATAAGCTAAGTTGACTTGTGTAGTGATATTAGTTAAATCAGAGTAGTTTTCTTTAAACTCTTCAATGGATGTTATTTCAGTGAGACCACCACAAGCTTCAATAGGTTCAGATAATGTAGAAGGTTGTAGCTTTAGTTCAGTTCTGAGGGTAAGACCTTCTTTAAATCTATCATGACATATTTGGTGATTTGGTGTTTGATACGCTGTATTTTTAAAAAAATAAGTAGCTAGCATTAAGTAAAATGCTATCAACTTTAAGTTGAGGAGGACAAAGTGGATGGTTAGTAATAAAGTCAGTAATAACATTTGGATTTAGTTAACTGAGACAAAGACAAGATTCTTTTTTAATAATATCTTTTTTGTCTGCCAAAAATAAAGTAGAATTGTACTTGTAGATGAACAAAGATTTGGTGGTATTTCAAATGAGAAAAGAATTTTTGCATGTAAATCTTTTCTTAATACAGCATGATCTGGTACTAAGTGGTGACAAGAAATTAGCTGGTTGATATCAAATTATCCACTATGATGATCTAACACATATTGGACTATGTTGACATAATCAGATTGACAGGCTTCAAGTAACACTGATATAAATCCACTAGTAAATGTAGCTGGACCAGTATATAAGTTGTTCTTAGCTAGATACTTCTTTAGATCTTCTAGTATCTTTTTTGCCAAAGTATTTGAAGATTTAAGTTGTCATCCAACTTCTTCCGACAATAACCACTCCATGTTAGATTATATATATTTCCTGCTTTCCTATAAATTTCTGATTTGGCAAATACTATAAATATCTAAACTACTACTAATAAATTAAGCATGTGCTCAGAAGGAATTGTATGAGTTGTCTAAATGAATATGTAAATTAAAGATGTCACTGTAAAAATGTCCTGACTGATTTCACCAATTCTTGATCATTACAGATACATAAAATACATGGTGGATACTGTGAAGTAATAAACATCTGTATAGTAGTGCTCTTATTACTAATATATTATTTCATTTGCCTACAAGGTGCAAACAATCAACAGTGATCTAGACTTTCCCAAGAGGAAAGACCAGCTGCCCTAGCCTTGTGAAGTGTAAACAGACTACAATATAAGAATATAAACTACACTGTACACATGGCTAAGTAATAACACATTACACAGAATTTCATAGCTCTCACAATTATAATCATGAAAATACATGACTTATCATTAGTTAATTATTACAAAGTCAGGCATTTACTACTTACATTATCTCATTCTTATTGTATGCAATGAAATGAACACAAATTGGTAGATCAATCAATCAACTTTTGTAGTAATAGACATTCACACAAGCAATTATCCAACAAGACACAAATTTATGTAAGAAATATCAAATAAAGATTTCAATGTATAGCACATATTCCTGCTTTGTATAATTATATATTAATTCATATACTAAGTCATTGTGTCACATCAATTGAGGCTTTGGTTGTTATAATTTCATCAATATGACATGGTGCACAATACTTGATATTTCTATAATCTTTATAGGAGAGAGAACCCACCAACAAAATAAGAACTATAATAGAACAACAACTACAATAACTGACTACAACAGGAAATGCATGCTATTATATATAAACAAAACCATACAACTGTAACTAGTTATAACAAGTTATTACAGATCTCCCTTCTTAATCCCAAGATTCTTCAGCAAAACATTGAGGAGGTTGTCTGTTTCTAGTTGGATATCTTTTTTCATTATCGGAACGTGTCACTGGTGTAAGCATTTGGTCAAGTGAGACTTCGATCGCAGGAAAGTAATCAGACATACGTTGACGTATTTGCTTCTTGTGCCTTTTTACATAATTATTTGAACCTTCTAAATGTATGCTAAAAAGTAACATTTCCACGACGTTCTACAACAGTACCAGGTATCCATTTAACATGACTCTCTTTTGAGAAGTTGCGTACATACACAAGATCACCAATAACAAAATCTCTATTCTTAGTATGTCCATCAAATAATTGCTTTTGTTTCTCCTGTTTTTTAAAACTGAAACACAGGGAAGGACTGGATACATCATTGTGAGGATTATTGTACAAGTATTCTAATAGTTTTAGTAACAACGTGAAACTATATTGGTGGTCATTATATAGTACAAGCTATAACATTCAATGGTTGTAAAAGACTGAGAACTTAGTTGTTTACATGCTATCTGAATTCTTACTATTCTGTATTAAGCAGGGCAATTGTTCTTTCTTTGGTTCATTCAGTTTTTCATCAGACAGAATTTATCAGGTAAACTGTATTACTACCTATGTCAAGATGGCACAAGTTCTATATTCTTATTATTACTGTTATTATTCTTTTTATGCTATGATCATTACAAAAGTAGAAATATTTTAGGATTGTTTTTAAACAGAAAGATATGTTCTTACATGATTTTCTGCTTTTGCAAGTCTCATTTTGAGCAATTTTAACAATCAAAGCAGTTGGTTTGTGTAAAACTTAGAGACCATTAACAGAAGTTTGTAGGGACAGTAATCTATTGTATCATAAGACCTAGAATTAACATGTATTTTCATTATTTTGTTCCAATTTCTTAAAGCGATCAGATTTGTCTTGTCTTCTAATAGTCAAGGAATGGGTATCCTTTACAGTACATGTTTTGGCTTGGTTATAAACACACACACACACACACATAGCAGGGTTTCATTTAGGAGGAGGGGTGGGGGGCATTCACCCCCCCTTGCCAGAGTCTTGCCCCCCCTTTGGAAAGTAGGTTAGCCATTTTTTTCAAGGGTCTAATGAATACAGAACTGAAACTCAACACAAGGACTGTACAGCATAAGGTAACCTTAGGCTAAACACAAGGAGAACGTACAGTTTTTAACCAAAACAGCCTAGAAGCTGATGTAGATGGGTACTAGCTTCACTAAAGTAAGAGCAAATATTCATTACTCCTAAGTGCCTTATCAGCACCTGTATGGTAACTTAGTCTATAGATGTTAAGTGCCTTATCTGCACCAGAAATATGATCATCTCATTATGTTATTTGAAAACCACAAATGGTCTGAAATGTTCCAGAAGCGATCTCAGAGTGCCTAAAATTCAAAAAATTTCTGGGGGGCATGCCTCCAGACCCAGAGGGGATGCTGTCATGCACAGTCCCTTCACCTCCCAAAAAATTTTTCTCCAAGTATTATTTTGCCACCCTTGTCTATTTTACTAAATGAAATCCTGCATAGTATACATGTACATAAATACATACATACATATGTGTGTGTGCATATATATACCGTAAGGGTATAAATTTTCGTGGGGATTTAATTTCGCTGTATTCGTGGGTTGTTGTTTTATCACGAAATTTAACTTTTATTCCACCCACGCATAATCACGCAAAGGGATTCATGTCGGTCACTTCTTTCTCTTTTACACTGTCTGAAGTACTTCTCCATCAACTGCCTCCCAGATTTTCTTGTATATATGATACCCTCTCACCATGGATTTATAGGAATAGGTAGCCATATTTTGCGAAAATCACGCTTGTGATCACAACACGTGCCTGATACCACACCCATTATTAATACTTCACACCCACTAAACACGAAAATTAATACCCAAGAAATTTAAATAATAAAGCAAAATTTAAAAAACAGGAAAATTTAAACCCTAGAAAATTTGTACCCTTACGGTATATATATATACATATATATATATACATATATATATATATATATATATATATATATATATATATATATACACACACACGAAAGTCATTCTTTCTGATCCATAAACAACATTATACATAGACAGAGGAGACATATGACTAAAGCTAGTTTGCACACTAAAAGTAGAATATTTATAATATCACTCATTGCGCATGTATCTTGCTAAGACTTACATTGAATCTCTATCATGCAATGCAGTAATAAAAATGGAAAACTTTCAGTTGACAATTATTCATGTGGGTGATTTTATTTTTAATATATATATAGTTTGTCATATCCTACATAGCTGATTAATTCAGTATAACAGTGACATAGATGCATTACTCACAAGACTAGCCTCTCAGTAGATATGTAGATATTACTTTTAAAATATGGCATTAATCTTTTACATAATATAATTAAAAGGCCTGGCTTATTATATAGAATGTTAATTGAAAGATCACAAATCTATTCATATCCAGTAAATCTAGTGACAATTTTAACCTGTATTGATAGCTTTCTATAGCTTGTTATGTTCTTACAAAATTATTGAATTATATCTAAGTCAAATACAGTTACATTATGATTCTCCAATGTTGATGATAATCCCACAACCTGAGTATACATATTTACAATGCATAAAAATGGCTACATACATTTAATTGAAGGCAATGCTTATTTGTTTGGTAGGAACTGCATACTTTGTTGCATATCAAAATTCATTTCCACTCCAAAAGCAAACATTAACTATACACAGCAAAAGTATGACTTCCTGGCAAATCTATAACTATCATAATACACTCTGGCTATAAGTGACATAATGTGTATACAAAGGTTTTTATGTGTATGTGTGTCCATCAATCCATCTCCTTTATTTCCATCTGTCTACTAAGACTGATGATAACTCCACAAACTACATTTGTTATATATATATTTTTTTAAAATTGAAAAGAAACACAAAACTTAGAAAGAAAATAACATCACAACATTATATATTCAAAAAATGTCAATTTCTTTCAATATTTGGGAAGCCAATATCAGCTGGATCATGTAAGGCAATGAAATCTTTAATATGAGGAGGAAGGTCTAGTGATTGATATGGGATTGACTCTGATACTATAGATCTTGCTGAGAGACAAGTAAGTGGAAGAGGTGTGGAGAAATAGTCGTCAAGATAAGGATTGACAAATTGTTCATCTTCAGATATAGGTCTACTAACAGCATCAGGATGAGCTCCATGAGCAAGGAGTAATGATGTGATTTCTTTACTCTTGGATAATTTAAGAGGTCGAAAACCATCACATCCAACTTCATTCACAAATATATGACCACCTGACTCAAGAAATAATGACAAAAAGTCAGTAGTTACATTAAAAGATCCTAAGAAAAATTCAAGTAGATTACAATGCAGCGGACAATAAGTAGGAAATGTAGGACACTTATCTATGGCTTCACGACAGAGACTGGACACATCATTGTGAAAGTCTGAATTCTTCCATAGGTATACCAATAGTTGTTGTAATAACCAAAAAATAATTATATAATCAACACTGCTAAAGATATGTAAATTGGGTTCAATGGCTCTATATATCTGAATACTTAGTTGCTGACATGTTATCAGATTTCTCAAGACAGGTAAAAACTCATTTTGGCAACGTTTAGTATCATTAAAAAGGTTTTGAGTATCTGAAGAGGTTGTTATTTTTAAACAATATTCATAGCCATTTTGAATAAGCCTACTTAGTTCATAATGATTACTTTTAATACATACTTGAAGACGTGAGAGAAGCATCTCTGTAGCTCGAACCCACAAATGTAGACCTTGTGTGGAATAGTTTTGGGTAGATATCATCCATTTCCCGATTTCAAATAAACATTCAATAACAGTACTGTCACCATAACCAAGACATCGTTCTCTGATAAGAAGACATTGATAAGCTAAGTTGACTTGTGTAGTGATATTAGTTAAATCAGAGTAGTTTTCTTCAAACTCTTTAATGGATGTTATTTCAGTAAGACCACCATAAGCTTCAATAGGTTCAGATAATGTAGGAGGTGATAGCTTTAATTTAGCTCTGAGTCTAAGTCCTTCTTTAAATCTATCGTGACATAATTGGTAATTTTGTATTCGAATTGTCTGAAAAAAGAAGTAGCTAGCATTAAGTAAAATGCTATCAACTTTAAGTAGAGGAGCACAATATGGATGGTTAGTAACAAAGTCAGTAATATAATTAGGACTTGGTTCAAATATAAAAATAGCTTCATCCTTTTCTAAAAAATTTACTTTGTCAGCTAAGAATAAAGCAGAAATCTTACTTGTAGATGAACAAAGGCTTAGTGATATTTTACATTTGAAAAGTATTTTAATAGCCTTCAAATTCTTTCTTAATACAGCATGATGTAGTACAGTGTAGCCACGTTCATCAGTTAGAGTAGGATCAGCACCTGCTTTAAGTAATAGTGATATGATATCTTTGTCTGTGTCAAACATAACAGCATACATAAGTACTGTTTGCCCCTTCATATCTCGATAGTGAACATCAGCTCCAACTTTGAGTAGATAATTTACAATCTCTTTACTGGGATCACGTGTAGACACTGATTTTAACAAAGGTGTTACAGAATGGCAGTCTGGAATATTAACTGATGCTCCATGAGATACTAGTATTTTTAAAATCTCAACTTGATTTTTTTTATTTCTACCAAACATATCGTATTCAACCGCAGCATGTACAAGAGTCTCTTTGTTAAGTATCTTGAAGTCATTCCAAGAAATAAGCTGGTTGATATCAAATTGTTCACTATGATGTTCTAGCACATACTGGACAATGTCGACATAATCAGATTTACAGGCTTTGAGTAACACCATTAAAAACCCACTAGTAAATGTAGCTGGACCAATATACAAGTTATTCTCACTCATATACTCTTTTAAATCTTTTAGTGCCTTTTTCGACAAAGTAGTTGAAGACTTGGATTGTAGCAATACTTCTTTAACCCAGTATTTAGTATCTTCAATTGACATTACCCACTCCATCTTGGATTACTTCCTGTTTTCATAGTCCCGCCTATAATTACATCACATATGTACTAAGAATAGACCAACTGATAACACTAGATTAACAATAATGATTATCTAGACAAGAATTAATGTAGATATACTTTCAGTAGTTGCCATTTACTTGTTCTTGATTACTGCAGTAATACTGTTACTATCTGAGTGTGTTAATGCTTTAAAAAAGACTAAAGTTTATTAAAACCTCGTAATAGGTGGCATGTAAATGTTGATGTCATTTCCTCACCAATATTCTAATTAGTAAAACATTTTCAACAGACATAGACGATAAAAGATGTTAAAAGATAAAAGATGTTAAGATAAGATCAAGTAGGTTATAATGTACTGGGTAATAAGTAGGAAATATAGAACACTTATCTATGGCTTCAAGACAAAGACTGGACACATCATTGTGAAGGTCTGAATTCTTGTATAGGTATTCCAATAGTTGTAGTAATGACATGAAAGTAATGAAGTGATCATTATGGTACAAGCTATGTACATGAGGTTCAATGGTTGTGCATAGTTATTAACATGTTATCAGATTTCTTAAAACAGGCACAAATTTATTTTGCCAAATATGACTATAATCAAAAAGGTTAGATCTTTGAAGTTGTTATACTAGTACAAGATTGATAGCCACTGAATAACACTAATTAGTTCATCATGATCACTTTTAGTACATACTTGAAGATGTGATAAAAGCATTTCTGTAGCTCAAAGCCACAAAAACAGACTTTGAGTCCAAAAGCTGGTCAAAATCATCCATTTTCCAATTGCAAATAAACATTCAATAACAGTACTGTCACCATAACCAAGACATCGTTCTCTAATAATAAGACATTGATAAGGTAAGTTGACTTGTGTAATGATATCAGTTAAATCAGAGGATTTTTCTTCAAATTCTTCAATGGATGTTATTTTAGTGAGACCACCATAAGCTTCAATAGGTTCAGATAATGTAGGAAGTGATAGCTTTAATTGAGCTCTGGGAATAAGATCTTTTTTAAGTATATCATGACATATTTGGTGACATAGTATTTGATTAATCGTATTCTCAAAAAATAAGTAGCTAGTATTAAGTAAAATGCTATCAACTTCAAATTTAGGAGGACAATGTGAATGGTTAGTAACAAATCAGTAATAACATTTGGATTTGGTTTTATGAGACAAGAACATAAATTCCATTCAAATAATTTTCTTCAGTCTTCTAAGAATAAAGCAGAAATCTTACTTGCAAATGAACAAAGATTTGATAGTACTTTAAATGAGAAAGTGTGGTAGTTAAGATTCTAAAATTCCCTTATAGTTTAATCAATAATCTACATTTTACAGGGGTATGGATGAACTGATTTGCAATAAGGGATGACTTCTGGCAAAACATTTGTGACCTTAAGGGGACAACTGTTAAAACTTTAACAGTGGTCCCTTTTCACAAATCACGGCATGAATGTTTTGACAGAAGTGGTCCCTTATTGCAAATCAGTTTCTACTGAGTTACATTCTATAAACATTGCGTATTATTGTTCGAATTAGTTTATACATGACCAATTAGATGATATGCAGTACTTCAAATATACTTGCTCAATATGAAAATTAGGAGAATTGTTTCTTGCTCATCTAGAGTTTGTAAACACATACTATAATAAGTTTAGAATATGAGGGAAACTGTAAACTTGATCTCTGGACTTGATGTACACTGTGGACCAGATATTATGAGAAGCCATTGGTGTTTGAATCTACTTCTTTCTGTTTGTTAGGTTATCATTTATATACTGTTCATTTATGTTTTCTGTTAGATGTTTATGAACAATATTTTTGAACATACACATTTTTGATGAGAAGAAAAATCTAAAATGACAAAGTATAATTAATAATGACGATATTATAATTAACTACTTCCAATAATACAACCTTCAACTCATGTTTTAAAACTATGAAATTGTCATGTCCTCTTACTATATCATGTTTATTTGATATATGCTAGTCTGTTGTGCCTCACAATAAGTAGCCTATTAGTAATCAAAACAGTATGATGTTTACTATTTTACATCAAATAGTTTTGCTACGTAACCTATTTTAGTTAAATCAACATTCTACTTTTTACGGCGATATATGTATGATACATATAACATTAAACAGCAAGCATCATTATATTTCATACATATATAGTTTATGCACACAATGAAGATTACAAGATCAGCAAATCAATCAAACTTTATGCCTTACTTTGAAATTTATCAGTTACTTTAATAGTGATGTATTTTTTGGCTATTACTTTTATTATAATTGCAGCTGTCATCTCTTCCATCTCAGATGCTTCTATTAAGATATATTGGGATAATTCTCTATGTGGATCCATAACTGAGCTTTCAATTGATGTTTCTTCCATTGGTACCAATGATTCCTTGACTTGTAAAGGAAAGGATAATACCAAGTGTGAAAACTCTACAGACTACTATCCAATACAATATTGTGTAGAGGTTAGAAATACACATAATTGTGGTAGTGATGTTGGAAATCTTGTTAAAGGTCTACTTGTACATTTAGAAGCTATCTCTGAGTCCATTAATTCATATCCTGTTGGGTGTTTAGATATCCTACAGAAGAATAACTTTTCCACATCAGGCTATTACAAAATACTATCTCCTAATGGTTCTCTTATATCTGTCTATTGTGATATGGAGGGTATTAACTGTGATGGTGAGGGAGGCTGGATGAGAGTAGGCTACCTCAACATGAGTGAACCTAATGCTATCTGTCCTCCTGGATTAACACTACGTCAATTTGACAACATAGATCATGGAGTTTGTGGTCTTTCTAATTATTCATCATTGGCATCAACATTCTTTTCCTCTGGAGGAAATAATTACAGTGAGGTCTGTGGTCAAGTAAGAGGTTACCAGTTTACCTCACCAGATGGATTTCCACCATTGTATAACAGTAATGCCAGTCCAGACATTGAGAATTGTAACACATATGTTGATGGTGTTACTATTACTTATGGTAATAATCCTCGTAAACATATCTGGACTTATGCTGGTGGTTTGAGTGAGGGTCATCATGCGGGTCATCTTTTATGCCCATGTAATACTAGGAGTTATAGCACAACATCACCCAGTTTTGTTAGCAATGATAATTACTGTGAATCTGGATTACCTGCAGGACAAAATTGGCAACATGTTTTATATTCCAGTGATCCATTGTGGGATGGTCAACAATGTAATGGACATGAAGGACCATGTTGTGTTAACCCCAAAATGCCATGGTTTATTAAGACTCTCTATGACATTACCACTGAAGATATTGAACTTAGAGTATGTGGAAATCAGGGTGGTATTGATGAAGACACTCCTTTGGATATCATTGAGCTTTATATTCGTTAAAAGCAAGTTCTTATCATGACAAACCCTATATACTTTTAGACTCTGACTTAGAATAAGTATTGTTGTTTTTAGCATAATATATACTGTTAGCTGATATAGTCCTTAATTGTATTATATATTTCAAATTTAGTCTCTGTTTTCTTATACTGCATTAGATTAGTTTGTACTAAATAATGAGACTTGAATTTATTATTTTTGTTATGCTCTTCTCTGTTGTAGTTGTGTTCTTTTCTCAAATTTTTTGCACTTAAAAATAATTTAGATCAGGCACATGATAGCAGTGCCTATGTAGGGATGGTTCAGATTGTCCATTGAAGTCTTCCTACTTCGTTTTATATCCGTTATGACGGATTTATAGGCTAAAACATTGTTTCTAAGCATCACAATAGAAGTTGGTGAAAATAGTGAATTGTTCATGTTTCTTTTGCTGCTGCTTCTTTTGTCCACAAACAATAAATCAAAAAGTAAAAGATTTGCCACCATTTTCACAGACGCAGCATAATTTGAAAGTAACTATCCGCTTTTATATTTCACATTTTAAGTACTTCTGAAACGAAATCAAGTAGTTGACTATCAAGAGCTACTTTAAGAAGCTGTTATGAATAATTAATATTAACGGAAAGAAACGGATCTAATATAAACGGACAATATTAGTCTACTACTGGTACACTATTTTGAATTCCTGCTTTGATATTCAACTTAAAAGAAGGTCCAGAATAATTATTATATGACTGATAAGATAATAACTGTAAGTCTAATTATGATTCAATGAATTAAGTATTGTTACAACTTCTTCTTATATTCTTGAGAACCTTCTTGTTAAAGGAGCCATTCCAAGTTCCCAGCTAATATCCTGTTAGTCATATGTAGGTAGTGACTACTATTGTGAATCAGGATTACCTTCAGAACTAAATCACCAGGAAGTCTTATATTCCAATGACACATTATGGGATGGACAACAATCTGGAGGAAATGAAGGACCATGTTGTACTAACCCTAAGATGCCATGGTTTATAAAGACACTCAGTGAGACTACAAATGAAGATATTGAACTCAGGGTATGTGGTAATGAATCACCCAATAATGAAGACACTCCTGTGGATATTATTGAACTTTATGTCAAATAGCTTATATTGTTTGTATAGAGTTACATCAATAAATATTGTGTGATATTGTTTGTTTTAGTTCATACATGACCAACTAGATGACATGTAGTACTTCAAATGTGTTTGCTAAATATTAAAATAAGAAGATTTATGTTTTGCTCATTCTTAAGTTTAAGCACATTCCATTACTGTAATGAATTTAGAATATCAGGAAAACTGTAAACTTGATCTCTGGACTTAGTGTACACTGTGGACTAGATAAAGTTATTGGTGTTTGAATCTTTTTCTGTCTGTTTGTTTAGGTTATGATATTTATACAGTTCAGTCTATGTTTTCTATTAGATTTTCCTGAACAACAATTTTAAACATTGTCTAGTATATAAACAATCTTGATGAATTAAATAATGACAATGTTATATTTCACTACTTCTATTCTTCTGAATCATCAACAGATTTTTTAAGTATTGCTTCTCTCATTGCTGATTACCTAACTTGTAATATAAAGTAATTTTAATTTAGATGAGTATATCTGGGATTCTGAGTAGGAATTTGTTATATGAAAGCTATAACATTTAGCTATTGATCCAGCATCACAAATACCAAAGAAGAGGTCCATTAAGTACTACTATGGACTCAACTAATAATGATAAAGAACCTGGTGGTACTTATGTGTATTTTGATGATGGACTTGGTGGTATTTGTTGTATTAGACTACAAGATGTCATTAACTGATTATACTTTAAATTCAGTGGATTTGATGTAGTTCATTCAACAATAATTATACTACACTTTATTTTTATATCTGACTATACTGTACTTACTTATATTATGTAATATTCATATTGTCACTCCCTTTAGGAGTTTAGTAATTTTCAAGTTAAAGTTTAAAACAAAAAAAAACTCTGTTAACGGTTTTAAGATTGATTGGCTTACAAAGGCCTAGGTGTGGAACACTTAGCTAATTAATAAATTAAAGCAATATATATTGTCAATTAACCACAAAATTATTAATCATAAAAAGGAAGAGGAAGGGCTACTTTATGTATAAAGATCATTCTTGGACAAGGAGTCAAAATGGAAATGGAGTGGTTACTATCAACTGCAGAAGTTAAGCATTGGAGTACGCAAGTGTCTGCATATTGGGATACGGAAGTGTCCGCATATCGTAAGTCTTTTTCACCAAAACAAGTAGTGAGTGATCTACAGCAGTTTCTAAGTGAACATAACTTGTATATTGGTCCTGCTACATTTACTAGTGGGTTTATATCAGTAGTACATGAAGCTTGTCGGTCTGACGATATCTACTTTGTTAAGTTTGTACTAAAACATCACGCAGGAAAGTTTGATATCAATCAACTTATCCTCTATCCTTTTTTTCCAAAGCGTGAGGAGACTCTAGTTCATGCTGCAGTTGAAAGTTCCTCAACTAAAATCCTAAGTTTATTGGTGTCTCATGGAGCATCAGTTAATATACCTGACAGTTTATCTGTCACTCCTTTATTAAGAGCTGTTCATAAATACTCTCCAAACAAGGATATCGTTAGCTATCTAATAAAAGTTGGAGCTGATGTTCACTACCAAGATAATAAGGGGAAATCAGTTTTAATGTATGCTGTTCAAAATGAACCAGAACAAGCTGTCAAAAACATACTTTCACTGCTTCTTAAGGCAGGTGCTGATCCTACTATGACTGACAAACGTGGCTATAATATAATACATGTTGCTATAGGTGATAGCTATGACTGTGTTCTTAGTTTAAATGCACTTTTGTCTGCAAAAATGCCACCTAGTTTGTTTCCACCAACATCTAAAGCTGTATTTTTTGCAGATCAAAAATTTTTTATATTGTCTAAAAATTTTCCAAAGCATGACAATAATTCTAAAAAGATTACTGATGTTATCACTAAGCATCCTCGTTGTCCTCCTCGTCTCAAGGTTGATAGCATTTTAGTTAATGCTACGCTCTCATTATATTGGAATATTTATCTTAACTTACCTCCTACAGATAGCATCAGAGCATGTTACGATCTTATCAATGAAGGATTAACCCTCCAAGCTAAATTAAAGCTACCACCACCTATTATATCAGAACCTATTGAAGATTATGGTGGTCTATCAGAGGTGATCTCCATTGACGAGTTAAGTGAAAAATACTCTGTTTTAACTAACACTACTACACAAATTAACTTGGCCTATCAATGTCTTATTATCAGAGAACGATGTCTTGGTTATGGTGACATTACCGTTATTAGTTCTTTGTTCATGTATGGAAAATGGATGATAGTACTTGATCACTTTCCTGAGGGTCTTTGTTTGTGGCTTCGAAGTACTCAGATGCTTCTTTCACATTTTAAAGAAGGTAATAAAAGTGAACAAGTCAAAGTCATTGACCTTATTAAAATTGGATATTTTTGTATTAGTCAAAGAATGGATAGTGTCCTAAAAGCTCTAAAAATGTTTCATGATCTTAGCACTAAGTTTGAACGAATAATATGTAATCTCATAGAGTGTCAACGACAGAGTATGAAAATGCTTGTGAACAATAAAGATCTAAACGTCTCTAATGAACATCATCGTCTTTCCTTTGATAATTGGAAAAATTGCTTAAGCTTGCTTGATAATCTATCAAAAAATACATTCCACACTATTGACGTGAGTAGTCTTTGTCATGAAATGATAGAAAAATGTTCTGTGTTTCTAATTGGGCCAGCATTATGCATTAATGTTCTTGATATTGCATTATCAGGATATAATGGAAAACCACTGATCATGAGTGAAAGTTTTCTGTCTTTATTGCTACAGTCAGGTGGTAATGCATTTGTGAACGAGATTGGGTGGACTGGTTATCGACCTCTCAAATTAGCTCAGACAAAAGAAGCTACATCATTGCTGCTTGCTCATGGAGCTCATCTTGATGCTGTTAGTAAACCTATTTTCTTGGACCGAACACGTTTATTTGACCGATACATGTGTGTATCTACCAATCCCCATCTTGAAGACTACTTTCCTACACTTCACTCCCTCACTTGTCTTTCAGCAAGATGTATTATTTCTGAATCCATACCTTATCGATCAATAGACCTCCCACCTTGTATCGTAGAGTTTATAGCCTTACATGATCGGGAAGATATTAAAGGTATAGACATGAATGGTATGAGATTACTTGAAATATATGGTTTGTTGCACTAGGCCAGAAGCTTGGGATGTCTTGCTCTTTCAATCAATAAAAATTCTATTAATTTAACGTATATATGTCAATTAATTGGAATTGTTGCATGTTATCTAACAATAGATAGTGATTCTGTTATAATTATGACTATGATGTGTAATATGTTTTCACTTTCCTTCGTGAGATTTTTCTTCATGTAACTATTTCCTTTTGTTATAACATGCTAACGTTATGTTATTGATTATTACGTTACTATATTTAAGATTCACAACTCTAAATATAATGTTATAACAATTTTATGACTGAAATGGTGGTTGATCTAGAAGCTGTGAAATGCTTGGACTATGTAAAGATTAATTAGTTGATTTAACTAATATATTGTTATACATGTTGTATGTAAGAAAGTGTTTTGATGCAAAAAGTAAACATAACACTGTTTTGATTACCAATGTGCTATGAAATTCACTGTTTATGTAGCTACTGATTGAAAGTATTAATAATATTTTATTCTTAGATAAGTGTAATACTTATTCATACATGCACTTGTATATTGGTTGTAACTATTAACTACATAAACAATAGCACATTAGTAATCAAAACAATATACACTACGCATAAAAATAAGTTTGCTATATGCAATCTATGTAAATATTATATTGGTTAAATAAACCAATGACTTTTTATAGTGGTCAGGTATATAGTATTACTAAAGGACACCCACCTATAAAATGTAACAATGTTTAAGCCACTTCTGCATAACTTGATTCTTTTTTATTATTATTATTTATTAAACTACACATTGATAGAAATTCTGAAGTAAATTTGCCTCTATAATATTACATAATTATTATTCATAAAAATGTTAGACAGGGTTTTTTAAAAACTGAAACTGTACATGCTATTACAGCTGAGTAAAATGTGTCTTAAGACCATACAAACAGCATTAATAATATATTAATATTTATAAGCAAGTAATCTTATGGCTTCTTACTTCTGCCAGGCTTCATGAAGGAAGAGGAAGGATTAATTTGTGTAAACGTAAGAAATTTCAAGACCAAAAGGGCACAATGGAGTGGTTACTCTCAACTGAAGAACTTAAGCACTGGGTTACTCAAGTCTCAGCACATAGTAAGCCTTCAAGTACTACTTTTCCAGAACAAGTAGTGAGTGATCTACAGCAGTTTCTAAGTAAACATAACTTGTATATTGGTCCTACTACATTTACTAGTGGGTTTATATCAGTAGTACATGAAGCTTGTCGCTCTGACAATATCTATTTTGTTAAGTTTGTGCTAAAACACCACACAGGACAGTTTGATATCAACCAACTTATCCCCTCTCCTCCTTATCCTAAATTTATTGAACATTCATATCATGGCTATATAACGATAACACCTGATAATCATAAAGAGACTTTAGTTCATGCAGTTGTTAAAAACATTGAAAGTTCCTTGAACAAAATTTTAAGTTTACTATTGTCTCATGGAGCATCAGTTAATATACCTGACAGTTCTTCTGTCACTCCTTTATTAAGAGCTGTTAATAAGTACTCTCCAAACAAGGATATCGTTAGCTATCTAATAAAAGTTGGAGCTGATGTTCGCTATCAAGATAATAAGGGGCAATCTGTGTTAATGTATGCTGTTAGTGGATCAGCACAAGCTGTCAAAGACATCATCTTACTGCTTCTTAAAGCAGGAGCTGATCCTACTCTAACTGATGAACATGGCTACAATGCACTACATCATGCTATATGTAATAGCTATAAAAGTGTATATAATTTGAGTGTGCTTCTGTCAGCAAAAATACCACCTAATTTATTTTCACCAACTTCTAAAGTACATGCTTTATTTTTTGCTGATAAAAGAAACTTTTTTTGTGATTTCGAAGCTTTTATGATAGAAGATCCACCACAACCCCTTAATAATCCTAAAAAGATTACTGAAGTTATCACTAAGCATCCTCGTTGTCCTCCACGTCTCAAGGTTGATAGCATTTTAGTTAATGCTACGTTCTCATTGTATTGGAATATGTACATTAACTCACCTCCTGCAGATAGCTTTAAAGCATGTTATGATCTTATCAAGGAGGGATTAACCCTCCAAGCTAAATTAAAACTACCACCACCTATTATATTAGAACCTATTAAAAATTATGGTGGTCTATCAGAGGTGATCTCAATTGAAGAGTTTAATGAAAAGTATTCTGATTTAACTAACACTACTACACAAGTTAACTTAGCTTATCAATGTCTTATTATCAGAGAACGATGTCTTGGATATGGTGACTTTACTGTTATTAGCTCTTTATTCATGTATGGAGAATGGATGATAGTACTTGATCACTTTCTTAAGGGTCTTTGTTTGTGGCTTCGAGGTACTCAGATGCTTCTTTCACGTTTTAAAGAAGGTATTAGAAGTGAACAACATGAACTCATTCAACTTATAAAAAACGGATATTTTTGTATTAGTCGAAAAATTGATAAAGTCATAAATGTGCTTCAAATGTTTCATGATCTTAGTACTACGTTTGAACAAATAGTGTGTAATTTCTTAGAGTGTCAACGACAGAGTATGGAAATGCTTGTAAATGAAAAAGAGGTGAACATCTATTGTGGAGTAGATCGTCTTATTTCCTACTCTAATTGGAAATTTTCTTTTTGGTTGCTAAACAAGTTATCAAATAATCCACAACACACTATTGATGTGACTAGTCTTTGTTGTCAAGTCATAGAAAAATGTTCTGAGTTTCAAATTGGGTCAATATTACGAGTGCATGTTCTTGATATTGTAACATCAGATTCATATAGCAGTTGTTTTCTATCTATATTGTTGGAGTCAGGTGGTAACAGATTTGTCAACAAAGTTGGATGGACTGGTTATCGACCTCTCAAATTAGCTAAGACAAAAGAAGCTACATTCTTGCTTCTTGCTCATGGAGCTCATCTTGATGCTGTTAGTAAACCACACTTATTTGAACGATGCGGGCCCATATCACTCAATCCTTATCTTGACGACTACTTTTCTATTCCTCTTCATCTCACTTGTCTCTCAGCAAAATGTATTGTATCAGCGTCCATACCTTATCAATCAATAGACCTTCCTCGTCATATAATAGAGTTTATTGCCTTACATGATCCAAACGATATACAAAGTATTGATGCAACAAGTGCTGATAGTGTCCTTTTAAGTAGGCTACGATTTTGGTAACATATTTTCAAATCAACGAATTAAACTACAATAAAACTACAAGTCATTTTTACATTTAATTTTATTAATTTTATTTATAGTATTTCGGTATACTTTGCATTTTTTTCTGAAACTCATGTCATCCTCTCTGATAGTTTCTTCAATCTAACTGTAATTGAGCCATTATTGAAATGATGTCACATAATCCAGTATGTTAATTATAACATTGCACCAGATATTTTGAAAGCAATCAATATTAAATTCCAAACTCTATACATTCTTGATATCATATTAAAACTAAATCATAGATTGATATTGTTTTAACCAAATCATGGATTGGATGTATGAACACATATAAAGGTAGCCTTGCCAGTTAACAGGGGATTGTCCATTTGTTAATAATTATTCTTTTGATTTGGTTTGTTTTGCTTCATTAGTTTATTTTGATATTACTTTGAGCTTTGACAAGCTTTCATCAGTCTGCCCATCTAGTACTATACAGCAACGTTCATGTCCAAAACATTATAGTTCATACCTCATTTGTTTGTTATGAACAACATCTATGATAATTATTTAAATGGAAAATAACCAGTTGATTTTTTGCTTTTGCATTCATACATATAGGTTTTCTTGTTTTTATTATTGAATTTTTTGATCAATTTCAAATGGAGTTCTATCCATTTAGAAAATTGTTCTCCATTCAGCCTTGTTTTAGTAATAATATTATGTATACACTATTCATAGTTTCGACAAATTAAACTCTACAAAATGTGTGTGGATTTACAAAGCTGTGGAACATTTATATGTTGCTATTAAAGCACACTCATGTAACAATTAGTCTACTCATACAAGTGTATGCCAAATTGAGTTTTATTTTATCTGGTAAACTACCCCTTTAATAGATACTCCTCACTTAAATTTTGTTACATGCAAATCCATTTGTATATACGTGTTAAATATTCACAGTTACATGTACAGATAGGATGTTGTTGTTTTTACATGCATGCAGTATATGTCAAATTTTATAATGATAATTTAATATAATTTTTATATATTTTGCAGCCAAAATATTATCAAAACCTCAAATTTACCAAGAGGAAGGGCTACTTTATGTAAACAGGAAGTAATTCATGACCAAAGAGCCACAATGGAGTGGTTACTATCTACTGAACAACTTAAACACTGGGTTACGCAAGTCTCTGCACATCATAAACCTTCCAGTACTACTTCACCAAAACAAGTAGTGAGTGATCTAAAGCAGTTTCTAAGTGAACATAACTTGTATATTGGTCCTACTACATTTACTAGTGGGTTTATATCAGTAGTACATGAAGCTTGTCGCTCTAACAACATCAACTTAGTCAAGTTTGTACTAAAACATCATAAAGGAAAGTTTGATATCAACCAACTTGTCCCCTATCCTCCTTATCCTAACTTTATCGAATGTCAGCATCACAATGTTACAATAATAGCATCTGATAAGCGCGAGGAGACTCTAGTTCATGCTGTTGTTAATGATCCAATTGCTGAAAGTACCTCTACTAAAATTATAACTTTACTAGTGTCTCATGGAGCATCAGTTAATATACCTGACAGTTCTTCTGTCACTCCTTTATTAAGAGCTGTTAATAAGTACTCTCCAAACAAGGATATCGTTAGCTATCTAATAAAAGTTGGAGCTGATGTTCGCTATCAAGATAATAAGGGGCAATCTGTGTTAATGTATGCTGTTAGTGGATCAGCACAAGCTGTCAAAGACATCATCTTACTGCTTCTTAAAGCAGGAGCTGATCCTAATCTAACTGATGAACGTGGCTACAATGTACTACATCATGCTGTAAGTGATGGCTATAAAGGTGTATATAATTTAAATATTCTTCTATCAGCAAAAATACCTCCTAATTTGCTTTCACCAACATCTAAAGCACATGCTTTATTTTTTGCTGATAAAAGAAATTTTTTTGCTGATTCAGATGATTTTTTAGATGAAGTTGAACCAGAACCACATAATAATCCTAAAGAGATTACTGACGTTATCACTAAGCATCCTCTTTGTCCTCCTCGTCTCAAGGTTGATAGCATTTTAGTTAATGCTGCTTTCTCATTATATTGGAATATTTATATTAACTCAGCTCCTGTAGATAGCTTCAGAACATGTTATAATCTTATCAAGGAAGGATTAACTCTCCAAGCCAAATTAAAACTACCACCACCTATTGTATCAAAACCTATTGCAGATTATGGTGGTCTATCAGAGGTGATCTCCATTGAAGAGTTAAGTGAAAAATACTCTGTTTTAACTGACACTACTACACAAGATAACTTAGCCTATCAATGTCTTATTATCAGAGAACGATGTCTTGGTTATGGTGACTTCACTGTTATTAGCTCTTTGTTCATGTATGGAGTATGGATAGTAGTTAATCACTTTCCTGAGGGTCTTTCTTTGTGGCTTCGAGGTACTCAAATGCTTCTATCACGTTTTAAAGAAGGTATTAGAAGTGAACAACATGAACTCATTCATCTTATTAAAAATGCATATTATTGTATTAGTGAAAGAATATATGCAGTTACTAGAATGCTTCGAATAGTACAAAATCTTAGTACTAAGTTTGTACAAATAGTGTGTAATCTCATAGAGTGTCAACGACAGAGTATAGAAATACTTTCAAGAAATAAAGAGGTGAGCTATCATAGTGGAATGGATCATCTTGTTTCCTTCTATGATTGGAAGAATTGTTTAAGATTGCTTCACAATTTGCTCAACACTCTTGACATAACAAGTCTTTGTCGTCACTTCATAGAAAAATGTCCTGAGTTTCCAATCGGATCAAATATGCAAGTGAATGTTCTTAGTATTGCATTATCAGGATATTATGGAAAACCATTCAGTGATTGTTTTCTGTCTATATTGTTGGAGTCAGGTGGTAACAGATTTGTCAATAAAGTTGGATGGACTGGTTATCGACCTCTTAAGTTAGCTCAGACAAAAGAAGCCACATTGTTGCTTCTTGCTCATGGAGCTCATCTTGATGCTGTTAGTAAACCTATTCTATTTGAGCAATGCATGCATCTACCTCCAAATATGCGGGTATCTCTCAATCCTCATCTTGATGACTACTTTTCTAATCCTCGTCCTCTCACTTGTCTCTCAGCAAAATGTATTGTATCAGAGTCCATACCTTATCGATTGATAGACCTTCCTTGTCATATAATAGAGTTTATTGCCTTACACGATATTGAAGATATTGATATTGGTAGTGTGGATAATGTCCTTTTAAGAAAGCTACAACTTTGGTAATATATACCTATAAAGCAGCAAATCACGTTAATAATAAATATGCAAGTCATTTCACAAAGTTTTATATACTATTATACGACCTAAATTTTTCTAATATTGAAGAGTTCCCATTAATTGTTTAATTTTTTTTACCAATTAATTTTATATTTGTCATTGTAGGTTTATGTATTTGTTTGCTATTTTAATTAAATTTTTTGCTAAGGAAATAAAGATTTATAATCGTATAGACTCTAGAGTTCCAATAAGAAAAACCCTTGATACTTTGATAATTTTAAATAGATAAGGAGTGCTTGACTTCATTGTGCATAAGGATTTGTCTTTCAGTGCAAAGCGTATATAATACACAATGCTTAGATTACAATTAAATGTTTACAATTCAGAATTATGGAAGTAGAGAGTTTGTAGGATACTTTCCTTGTTAAAAGCAATAACTATGAAGAAATATTCAGTTATTATAGGCCCCTTTAATTAAGTGGTAGATAAACTATACACTAATGTTCTCTTCTGCACAGTAATGAGCTGTTTGTTATATTACTATGAACAGTACTTTATTTTTGTATGGTAAAATAATTACAAAAGTGAACCAATTCTGTATAGTGCACATTAAAGCTGTATTAGTAATTAATTCAATATAAACTATTTGTTTAGTGGGTGTGGCAGTTAAAATGTAATGAGCCTCACCCAAAAACTACAGGCTCATTGGGTGTGTCATCTCATAAAGCAGCAACATGGCTACATTCTTCGAGAAGACTATAAGAGGGAAACCAAGTCTTGATGAATTATGTGATAATATTCGCATTGTTGACAAATGGTACCAATTAGGAATCCAGCTCAAATTGGATCGTAAGAAACTAAAGACTATTGAACTTCTACAAGGAGATGACTCTTACAAAACAGCAAAAATGTTTGAGTTATGGTTAGATACTAACCCTCATGCTACCAGAAAGCAAGTTATAGATGCTTTAAGGAAGGAGGTTATTGAAGAATACACTATTGCTCACGAATATGAGGAGGTATTGAGAAAGCTTTACATTCCTCTCCCTGCTGGTAAGTACTATATCTAAATATATTATGTGCATATACACTCTCGTAGAACTGATGAGTTAGTCATTTTTCATCTATTTATTATAGAAAGTGATCCTCCAGTTACTGAAGCAAGCACCATACTCCTGCATCATACTGATACACTATTACAATGTCTGATCAATCCTGTAAAAGTGTCCCAGCTTCTATTTAGTGAGAGATGTATTAGCGAAGCAACACTAGATAAAATGGAGACATTAGAAGGAAGTTTACATGAGAAAAAAACAACTCTGTTATCTGCTATACATAGAGCAGTATCTTCAAATCATACCAATTTGAAAGTGTTAGCTACAGTATTGTCCAAATTTGAGGAGACAAAACTTTTATTTGAATTAATAAAAGTGAATAGTATTAGTGAATATGGTAAGAATTCTACTCACAATTAACCTGCTAAGCAATCTATACATTTACTTAGTTCAAAAGTCTCAAGATGATCAGATGACAACAGTTCAAGAAGTAGCAATAACAGGCTACAATAGTTATGAAGATCATGCCAGTGATATTTTACGCAGTCATTATGGTACACTCTCTCTGTCTCTTCAACACCCCATTAGGATAGCAGAGCTACTTTGTGGAGAGAGAGTCATTTCAGAAACAACATTGTCAATTGTAAAGAACAGACAGTGTTCTCAGTCTGAAGAAAAGGCAATGTTGGTAGTGTTTAAAGCAATACGTCATGCTGTACGTACAAACTACCAGAATCTGATATTGTTTGCTGGTGTACTGTTAAAAATTTCAAGCAATGTACCATGCGCTAAAGATATTTTAATGAGCTGCCGTGAGTATTGAGATATACTGTAATTCTGTGATATATTTGTTTTCATAGAGAAAGCATTTCCTGAATATGACCCTTCACTAATAAATTCTAGTATTACCAGAGGTATACAAAGTGAAGGTACATCAGACCATCTTGATCTGTTGACGTGCATTATTTTTGTTATCTAAATATTAGGTAATTTATTAACCGCTAACTCAACATTGCCAATTGACAAAAGCTTAAATTTAAGTCAGGGTTGGTTAAATAAGTTAAATTCTATTTCAATTTATTTTTGTATCTAGAAAAAGGTTTAAACGAGATTCCAATTCCACGAAATTTAGACACAGTGTTTGGGTCTGTCCGAAAAAAGTTTGCAATAGCCTTCAGCAAAATTCGAGAAGCAATCAACAAAAATCCTCCACCTCTAGATATATTGAAGCGATTTCTTAAAGATGGATATTCTCACTTCAAAGCTGAAATAGCTCATTCTGACTCTGTTAATGATATCCTAGATGTTGTGAATGATCATTGTACACTGATCAATATCAATTGTCTTGAGGGTATTGTGGAGTGATTTGATATCAAAGAAGCAGAGACATACATTCAAGCATATAAAGATGAGATTAAGACATTTTGTCAAAAAACCAAAGCTTCTCTTTGTCTGAATGAAAGTTTCAAACTAACAAAAATTCCTCCTCTTCTTAAATGTGAGACAGCTGTCTTCGTCTTAAACTGGGATCCTACAGACTACACATTGCAAGATATACAAGACATTCTTGCTGAATCAGTTGAGGGAAATGTAGAGATTCGTCACTTAAGAGAGGGCAAGTCCATCATTGTTACTTGCTTTTTTCCACTCAGTATAACAACTTTACTTATTGTCAAAGCTCAGAAGACTCTAGAATTAATGAAGAGGAAAGGATTAATCCAACTGACAGTTGGACATTGCACAATTTATGATAAATGCGAAAGAGACAAAGTAAGAGAGGTGAAGTATTAGACATCATTTACATATGTACTGTTTATTGATGTATAGGAGATAAGAACTTCTACAGAAGAAAACACAAAAGAGTTAAGAAATACACTAGAGCTACAACAAACCATCAGTAAGATGACTATTTTAAAAGTGAAGGTATTTGCACATTTAGTTAATAATCATCAAGTTAATACACATCTATTACTCTAATGTGTACATAACTGTACATGTATATTTTAAATTCCTTCTTAATTAACACTTAATGAATATATTTGCCACTTTGATATTATGAAATTGATTTTGGTTTTATTTACTGAATGGAATACAATTGTTTTACAACTCACTGATTTTATAATTATAGAAATGAGACAAATGAAAGAAAAAGAATTTGAAAGTTTAATGTCACAATTAAGAGATAGAGACAAAGAAAATGAGGCATTAAAACAAGCCTTGAAAGGTAATTGGCATTAACAATAATACATTTTTAATAATCAAATGAGGGTCAAACTAGAAAGAAAGGGTCTACCTTTGTCAGATTATTCATAGTTTGAAAGTTAATTGGTATTAAAAATATTTGATTAGCAAATAAGAGAGAAGCAGAAACAAGAAGTATAGTTTACCTCTCCTAGGGTAGCCAAATCTGTTACTCATTAATATCACATAGATGTCTGGTACATGGGGCAGTCTGATCTTAGGATCTGGCCCGGCCCAGTGTGTTAGTTCAAGCATCAGACCACATACCTAATGTTTAGGATTTAGTTTTAGGGATCAGTATTACAGCATTCTAATCTTGGACTGTCCCACTAGGTTCTATAAGTATGTGAGAGGAAAGGGTTTAAAGCAACTTGTTTCCAACATCCAAACAATTTATTCATTTTTAAAAAGAAATGATAGTATAATTAATAAATGTGCACTGACACACCCTATGTCATTTATTTGTCAGTAATTTGTGAATACTTTTATTTTTAGTTACTGAGAATGATTTGCTTTTAGTGACTACTGAGAAACAAAGAAAAATAGAGGAACAACAGAAGATAATAGCAACTTTGAAGTTACAATTAAGAGATAAAGACAAAGAAAATGAGACATTAAAAGAGAACATAAAAGGTAATTCGTATTACTATAACAGATAATAATTGGTTAGGAAAAAAGACTAGAAATTGAGTCAATAAAATTAATGAAGGCAGTAGTGAATAAACATTGTTAAATCAATAGCTGTTTATTACCTTTAAATTGTGTATGTACAAAATAACATTTATATTTGCTATTTTGAGATACAGGAATATATTCTTGAATACTTGTATATATTGGACAACTGTTTTACTATTTAATTTTATAATTATAGAAATGACACAAATGAAAGAGAAACAAGGTGAAGAGTGGATATCATTTCCAAAAAGAGAAGAAGGTATCATTTGTGCATGATAGAAATTGCTAACATATTTTTTGTCACTTTAACTTATTTGTCAGTAACTAAAAATACATCATAATCACTTGTTTTCTCTTGAATATATCAGACAGACGTAACAACTGCCTCTCATTTATTTGTCAATTTATTTCATTGTTATCTAGATGCAGCATTCACCTCAAAGAGTTGGGAACCACTAACTGATCAAGGATTTGAGGAGACCCAAACAAAGACTAGTCAAGATGAGTTCACACCATCTGTCATTGAATCTACAGGTAGTATTTTAAATTGCAATTTATGATTAATTCATTATAGTTTCCACTATCAGAAGTAAAACATCAGAAGAGTTTAGCTGATGTCAAACAGTTAAAGGACAGTGAGTCTAATGATGAACAATCGGATCTTGAAGGTGATATAATATAATTATGTTTGTATGATAAGTATAAAATTCTTAATACTTACCACAAAAAGACAAGACTATATTGTTTTAAAAATAAACAGATTAATAAGTTTAAATAGTGAAGATACCATCAATATTAGAGTATGATCAAGTAAAAAGCTCTGCTGATAATAATGGTGACAGTTCTTCTCCAAGTATAGGCTGTTTCATAATTGTAACAAAATATCTTTGATAGTTAACTATATATACAGTTTTTAACTATGAATCATACTAGTTTCAACCTCAAGCCACAATATTAAGTGTCATATTTACAGTGCTTCAAAGTAGTTGTACTGAGTGTTGTCATATTTCACCTCATAATTGTACATGTTTAATATAAGTATCTTATGTAGAGTCCTCAGAATCTGATGATACGCTTACTAGCGATGATGAAGAGTCAAAGGATATAGAGTCAGCCACACAAGGTATTTCATAATAGTATCATGATTAGAGTTTTGCAGTTAAAAGATATAATTTATATATGGACTTTAATTTTTACTGAAGTGATTAGTTTGCAAAGTAGTCTCATATAGCTAGCCTCTCCCTCAGTCCTCAGAACATTCTTTTGATGGAGTGGCTGCTACATATGATATCTACATTAGAAACATTATAGTATATTATGTAATAATATAGTAAAGGGCTCCTATTACGTTGTGTAATACTTCAAACAATAATCAGTTAAGTCCCTTGATGTTATATGATCTAGTGATCTAGCTAGCCACTCCTACTAATGCAAATTGATAATCTGTTACCTAAGATCTATTGTTTGCATATTCTTGCAATGAAAGGAGTTTTGAGATCTTTCTACTAGTTTAACAATGGTTTATAGCAAACTTCTTGGTAAGTTGTATATAACAAGCTGTTTGGCTTGCAATTTCTACAAAAAATATTTTTCAACATTATATATTCAGTCCTCTTTGTTGTTCTTCTCACTAGTTTTTTTCATTTTATGACTATACTGTAGATGTAGCTATGGGAACTACATTTGCTAGGCTAAGTGGACAAGGTCATCAGGAAGATACACCACCACCAGGTCCAAGTCGTGTTAGTGATCAAGACAAAGCCATACTGGTATTCATATTTAGATCTTCCTGATTGTAGATGATACAAATATCATGGATTTCACATATGCTGTGTCTTTAGTGTATCAGTTAATTAGATATTTAGACTGAAAATGCTAGGAGTACTAAACTATAATATGACAATATTTTGGATGGTAGTCTACACTGCAAAGTCTGAGGATATTGTTAGGCTACATAAGAGATTATATAACTTTAAAAACACTTGTTTGCTCTATCCAGCACCAAGCATATTTTAAAGTAAAATTGTGTGTTATTGTAAATCTATTAACTTTAGCAACTGAAGCAACAACGAGATAAGTTGTATAAATATCAGAAAAGAGTGAGTGATTAATTTTTATATTTTTATTACTTTGAGACAAATTTTGGTAGATAAATACACAACTAGTAAGGGAGACAGACATTACCAAACAACTCTTAAAAGATGGAAAAAGAGAGTAAGATGAATGTAGAGTCGATTGTATAGTCATATAGTTGTGGTGTAATGAACAAGATTACTTTGTCTATTATGCAGATATTATTATTAGTGTAATGTAATGTGATGATGGAGATACATGCGTTTGCCTAAGCACAATTGACTATGTAACGTTAATTGACAGTAGTCCATCAGTGCAATATGTCGATTGAAAACAGTATACATAAACTCTTGGTGATAATTGAAAACAGTACTTTGACTAGTTAAGAGTAAAGGCTCAAGGATGTATAAGAAAGAACTCTACATTCTTATGAGGTAGACTTCCTCTTGTAGCTTATGATGATAATGAAGAATGAATGCAAGACAATTATTATAATGACAATAGTTTACAAAGAATGTTTAGCAGTTTATTATAAATCATCCATGCTTGCTTAGGGATGTTAATCTTATCTGTTGACTTTACTGTAATAATAATGTCTTATCTTCATAACCCTTTTATCACTGTATTACACATATACTATCCTACACAGACGCGCTAAACTGCTATTAAAGAAAAAGCATTATTTAGAGTCTCTTCTTACCAAGACTGACACTCAGATAGAAAATTTACAACAAATGGTGGAGACATTAGAATACATCCAAATTGAGATCCAAGTTGTTGAAGGTTTAAAACAAGGAAATGAATGTTTAGAAGCTATGCATAAGGTTTGTCAATAGTTTACTCAACATTTGTTACTTTTTTGGTCAAAATAGATTATGTCTTTGGAAGATGTAGAGAAAATTATGTCTGAAACTCAAGACGCCATTGAATATCAGCAAGTAAACCTTGCTTGTAGATATGATTTTGTAATTGTAATTCTGATTAATGGGTAATTATCACAAAGAGATGCCATCCTTTTGAATTTGCTAGTGATAGTTTTGTAAGACAATAAAATTGTTATCTTTGGACCATATAAATGTTATCTTCAATTCAGTTGTGATAAATATACTATCTTAGGAAATTGATGAACTACTTAGCCAAAGATTGACAGATGAAGATGAAGACATAATAGCAGCAGAACTAGAAGCAATATTATTGGTATTAAATTGTTATCAATTTTGCATGTTATGTTCAATAATCATCCAGGAAGAAATCTCAGAAGTACCTTCAACTAACTTAGAAGAAGATATCCAGTTTCCTGAAATACCAATATATGGAGCTACATCTAAAGGTACAAAATGTTGTAATGATAGTACAATACTATAATTTTTTTAGAACCAATAAAGGAGAAAAAGGAAAAAACATTACAATTGTCAAAGTTAGAATAAAAACATTCTTTGCTGTACAAAGGAACAATAATGTTACAAGAATATCATATACATACATTAACAACATTAATGTGTAGACTAATATACCATAGGACAGATATATTGTCTTATTCATGATGAATTCAAACACTTAAGTGGTTGCCTATATACAAGAAAATTTGTGTCTTTGTATAACCACTTATATACTTTTTCCAATGGAATTAATAGTGTGGGTGTTGTCAACATTTGTGACCATGCAGACACAATGCTGGTAGATGGAACAAAAATTTGTGCACTAAAACTTTACAGTATGTCATGATATGAGCAGCTCAGAGTAACCAACCACTCAAGTAATTTTACTTGATTGTTACATTTGCAATACACTCTTGTACTAGCTATATTCTTCAGAAATAGTTGGTCAAATAAGATATTGAGAGAACAACATCTGTATCTTCATTAGATTGATAAAAGAACGACTAACAGAAATGAATGAAGAATTCACCTCTGGAACTCATCTACACGACTTGTAACAAGCAATCTTAATAAATGTATTTATTGTGTGAAGAAATTGATATAAAGTATAGTCCACTGAACAGTCAATAAGTATTACCATTGTTGGAAATACAAAATGTAACAAAACATTACACTCTTGCTTTACTTCTCTCCACTTATGGTGGAATCAAAAAAGTCAGAGAAGCTCTTTTTATTGGTTGGTACCACACTTGAAATGTTATTGTTGACACATGTTGCTATCACAGACAAAAGATATAACTCACTTGTCTAATATACTAAATATATAGTATATTGAAATTATTAACTGTCTATGACTGTGTAATGTTACTTATAACAGTGATACATCTGTGAAGAACTCGCTAAAGACTATATTGGGCACAACCTCATCATTGAGAAAACTACATATTGAGTCTACTTCATTAAAATGAAACTATTTGCACTATCTATCAAATCTTCAATACAGAAACTAGTCTTATCTGAACAACATGAAGAGACTTGTAGGATGTTAGAAAGTTACTATTTATAAAACATACTTAAGTATTGAGTATCTTTGTTTATTATTATCTTTTTCTGATTTTATTTGAATTCTTCATGACTCTTTTTTTTCACTTATTTTTTTCTATAACAAATAATAATAATAACAACAATATCGTATGAAAATTTAATGCATAAGCCACATCAATTAATGTGGGTTAATTTTGAGGGTGGAGATTACATATTTACACCCACGTTATAACTAAGCTTTTATTTAAGCTCGCATACTTCTGCAATCTCTACTAACAATATCTACAACAAACGCTTGATCATGTAAGTTAATTTAGATACTTACTTAATACGTTATCAGTTGGTTCATCTTGTATTATAGGGCCAACTATTATGATCAGGTTAATGACACCCAATGGAAAAAAATTCAAGAGAAAACGTTCACGCGATGGGTCAATGAGGAGTTAAAAGTACAAAAAGTGGCAGTTCAAAATCTTGCAACGGATTTAAGTGACGGTGTGCTACTAATTATCCTTTTAGAAGTATTGTCTCAAAAAAGGATTGGTCGTTACAACAAAAGACCTCATATACATGCACAAAAATTGGAGAACCTTGAGAAAGTATTGAAATTTATACACAGTGAGGGAATAAAGTTGGTCAATATAGGTAAGAGATAGTGTGTATGTACTAAATGAGTTATAAATGTAGAATGTGTAAACCCTACTAAACTTTATATTTAATATTACCTGATAGATACCACCTTGTCACATGATGTGTTGGTGTGTGTGTGTTTGTTCCTGATTGTCTTGTCACATACTGTCCCAATACAAACCCCATATCCTGCTTAAACAATACATGCAGCTGTATATGTTCATTGCATTTTGTACAATATAGTTACACGCATTATATCTGCTACTAAAGTTACAAAACGTTATGTAATTTGACCAAATACTAATTTTCTTATGATATGTGCATGCTATAGAGTCCAAGGCATTTTTATTAATATAATTATTATGGTTGATATAATCCATAAACAATGCCAATGTAGGAGTTAAATATGTATTGACACACTTCTCTGAATTATACAGGTAGTGGTGATATTTTTGAAGGCAACCTGAAGTTGATCCTAGGTCTAATATGGACCCTCATCCTTCATTATCAAATTAGCATGGGTTTTGAGAACGATGATGAAGACAATGGCAAAAAGAAGAGTGGAAAACAAGCTCTGCTGGAGTACATACAGGTGAGATAACTCATATCTTAAAACCACTAATGTGTTACCATATATGGTAGTCTAAAAGGGCAACAACAACATGCCATATATACATAGTTGAACAATCTGTTAACTTTATATTATAATTGAAAGCAATAATGTTATGAATTGTTTACAGATGAACAGCTCAGAATATTGACTAAGATACACATGTATTTAATGATCACAAAGGTTCAGTGAATCCACGAAATGCTGTACAATAATTATTAGCATTTTTTATTATCAACAAGTTGCTAAGATTTCTGTTAATTATGTCAAAGTTACTTCATGGTTTCAGAAAAGAATGTAGGAAATGTTAACATAGTTTAATTTAAGTGTAACGTGAAATGTGAACTGTTATAAATGTCAGCAACAGTTGATACTGAAACTGTATCCATTAATTTACTAGTATGTACAATGAAATAAGAAAGCAGACTTATTACTGTCAAATTAAAATAAAAAGAAGGAAATGTTAAATGCATTACATGAGGTAGGAATATCAACAGAGCAATAATTACATTCTTTTTATTAGACACAAGAATGATGACTGTTTAGAACTTCTAGTAACCTGCTGTTTAGTATTGATAACATAATATTACTGCTACTTACTGTTTATTTAGGAGAAAATTCCTCATAAAAACATCAAGAACTTTACATCTGACTGGAATGATGGAACAGCTGTTGCTGCATTAGTAGATGCCCATGGACCTGGTCTTTGTCATGAAGCAGACTCTATGGATCCTAGCAAAGCTCTAGAAAATGCTAGTCATGCTATGCAGTTGGCTGATGACTGGCTAGGAGTACCACAAGTTTGTTTTTTCTTTGATGTATACTTACGTTATGTACACATTTACAGATTTTAGGTCCAGAAGACATGATCAATCCTCATGTGGATGAGCTAAGCATGATGACATATCTTTCTCAGTTTCTTGAAGCTGAGCTGAAAGAGGGTGCTCCAATACATTCAGATGATGATATCAGTACTGATATTACTAAGGTTGAGATCAGTGGTCCTGGAATTACTGGAGATGGTGCAGAAGTTGATAAACCTGCTCCTATTATCGTCGACTGCTCAAAATCTGGTGTAGCTCCTATATCTGCTACAGTGACAATGCCATCAGGTATTACCGAAGAAGTAAAATTTCAACTGAATGATAATTCAGAAAATGTTTTTGAAGGGTCTTACATGCCTAAGGAGCCAGGTCATTATGGAGTGGAAGTACAGTTTAATGGAGAGTCTCTTCCAAATAGTCCATACCAAGTAGCTATACCCAAACCAAGCGCTATACGTTTAGATGGAGAAGGACTTGAACATGCATTTATTGGTAATGAATATGATAATATCATTGATATCTATACAGATGAAGCTGGTCCCGGTGAGGTTACCATAGATTTTGCAAACCCAGTTGGTGCTGGTGCTGTCAAACAAAGCATTGTCAAGGTAGATGATAACCATTACCAAGCTCACTACAATGTTGATGCTCCTGGAGTATATGAAGCTAACATCTGCTACAATAGTATACCTGTTAAGGAAAAGCCACACTATATACCAACTATTGACATTAGCAAAGTTAAAGTGACAGGGCCTGGCATTGAGTCCGGTAATCATGCCAAAGCTAAGACTCATTTTGATGTTGATGCCAGTCTAGCAGGAGATGATGCTCCTATTGAAGTGTCTGTAACAGGCCCTGATGGTCACGAGCTTCCTCTTGATATAACACCATTAGACAAGAATGCTCAAAGAATTGGCTACACTCCAACATCTCCTGGTGACCATGTCGTGAATGTCCAATATGCTGATAAAGATATTAAAAATTCACCCTACTTCATTTCTGTTGATAAACCTGGTAATATGTATGTTAAGTGTACAGGTAAAGGACTTACTCATGCCACAGCTAATGAACCAGCTTATTTCGTTGTTGATACTACCAAAGCAGGAAAAGGTGCCATAGGTCTTGAAATGGACGGTCCAGCTGAGATTGTCGATATCAAATGTGAACCAGGTGATGAGTCAGGTATATTTAATGCAGCATATGTTGCACCTAGACCAGGGGCCTACAAACTTTATGTCAAGTTTAATGAGGAACTTGTGCCTGGTGCTCCATTTACAGTAGAAATTGGACGTGGTGATCCAGATGCATCCAAAGTCATTGTCACTGACATTGACACACCAGGTTCTTTTAAAATCAACTGTAAAAATGCAGGTGGTACTGGTCATCTTGAAGTAGGTGTGTCTTCTAGCTATGCTCCTGCCGATTATGTTGCAGTTAAACACAATGGTGATTACACCTTTGGTGTATCGTATCATGTATTGGACTCAGGGAAAACTACCATCACAGTCAAATGGCATGGCAAAGATGTGGATGGAAGCCCCTTTATTATTACAACATAATAAAAGTTTTTATAATTAAAACTAATAAAATTAATTTTTAGTTTTAAGCAAAGCTGTTCGATTTCTCCTTTACAACAAATACTTTAAAAATAATGAATTGGTATGAAATAAAAGTTTTAAATAGATAATTTTGACAGAGTTCATTCCCAAAATTTAAAATACCAATAATTTTCCTAACTTACATAATGTACATACAAATTAGGAAAATGTTAAGGTTTTATTGCACTTGTTCATTTAAAAATCCAACTCAGACATACAATGACTAATATCTTACAGTACAACAGTACAACAATTTAGAGAGCTGTTATAAATCTGATGTATTTCTGGTCAACACACATAACAGAGATTAGAGAGTCTTGAGCTCATACCTAAACAGCCCAGCATGATTGACTTATAGGGGAGCAAACATCAGATCATGACACAGGTGGGTATGTAGGAATTTTTAATGATGATGAGGAAGAGCTGTTCTATTCAGCTCCAGAGTCATCTGTTACTATAGTCTTGTGGGACTACTGTCACTAGTAATGAGGAGAAGAATCTATCTGACTAACTTTCTGAAATGAAAATGCACTCAATAGATATTACTTAAAGCAAGTACATAATATAATCAATGTATACAGGTTTATGAATAAAGGAATTGCTGCACCATTTTTAAGATTTCTTTATTCCTTTATTTAATCTGGCACAGCAATAAATGTTACAAAGCTATAATTTTTACACCTTAATATAAACATTAGTCCTCAAAAAAATTTTTATTGATGCATTTTTTTGGTCTTGAATACATTTGCTGCTGAATTGACATATCAATTTGGCAATTAAGCATTGTTTCTTAGTAAACCAAAATTATGACATGTATATTGACACTGTGTAATTATTGTAATTGTTGAAACAACAGGACCATTGGTACTAACAAATAGATATCCAAAAAAGGTATAAAAGTGCTTCAAATGTTACAGACTATTAGCACTAAGTTTGAATGAATAGTGTGTGATCTTATACAGTAACTTTAAAAAGGAAATGTACATAAAAATCCAGCCCAACATACAAATCACTACTATTACTATGATTATGTTAGAAATCAATCCTTATATATTCATAAGTGTCCATCATTTCATTATTACTGATAATTTGTTATGAATATGATCTGTATTATCCAATTAGTATGCAGTAATTACTGGATGGCAATATGCTTGACACATTAGTTAATGAATAGTTTGTAATTTATACAGGAAAAGCAATGCTGTTTTAAGTAGTACTTTACAAAAGCAGGCTTTTAAGGTACACCAGATCACTCAAAAATTTGATTTAGTATAGCACATGTCATAGTTTCTATAATTTTATGACACAGGACAGGCTGCTTTGCTAAACTATCTATAACATGCACCCTTCAGCAACTTATTTATTACAATTGTCCACATAACTTAATAAGTTGTACTACAACCCACAAGTTTTATTAAGTTATATGGATAATTGTAATAAATATACAGATATATAGTATATCAAAAATTGGGCTACACCTTATATTTGGCTTGTATCTCATTTCTAATGTAATGTTGTGACATACATATTTTTTTATATTTTTAAACATTTATGAATACAATCTTTCAAAATAAATTGGGACATCCTCATACTCCTTTAGTCTTACATATAAAGCACCTCCTTCACTGCATTTATTACTTAATGTTAATGTCTTATCACAAACAACAGTGAACGATGATACTCATGATCTATACATGGTTTAAGCAGTGTGTCATGACCACATAAGTTATTCAACAACAACAGGAGTCTGTAAGTTTCCCAAAAAATTTTTTGTTGAGGTGTCTTTGCCAGTAGATTGAAATATAGTAGCATTACACAATAAATGTTATAATAAAATTAACAATGTACTCCATGCAATTGTTCAATCACAAAACATTGCAGATACAGTAAAGACTGATGACTGTTATTATCGTTGTCAATCATACAATAAGATCCTTCAACAGAACTGGTTATTAAGAAAATAAGAAATACCAACAACAGATAAAGAACAGCCATTATACTCAACTATCAAAGATGATAGGAATCCTATGATACTATGTAGCTAGTAACAAAGTTAAAACGAATAGACTTAATAACAATCTAGCAATGGTTTGGTTACTAATTTAAAGGTAAATACAAATATTTGTAATGGAAAACAGCCTGAAGATTAAGATCAATGTCCCTTGCTACTTTCCTACAAATTAAAAATTTAAATTGAGAAATAGACATTGATGATGATTAATACCTCTACACAAATTAAGACATAACTACCCCTTAAATTGAGAAGTAGACACTGATGATATGATTCATACCTTAACACAAATTAAGACATGCCTAACCCTTAAATTAAGAAGTATGATAAAATTGATACCTTGACACAAAAACATGCCTGACACATACTAATAATAGCATCAATGTATACTGTGACTTTTAGTGTTAAACATTCACATATCAAACAGTTTATGCTCTATTTACAAGGAGAGATATTTGTATCTACAATCATACAAAACTAACAATAATTTAACAAAACTCACAATATCATCATAACTAAATACAAGAACATAATGGTATTTCCTTAAGACTTGCTAGCTATACATTATAAATAAACATTGTATAAGGGAAGAGGATCATTCACTTTGAGCCAATATATGATTGATCATGTAGAACAGCAAATTCTACAAGAAAATAAGATAGAATGTTAAGGGATTGATTCAGACACAATACATCTTGCTGAGAGACAAGTCAGAGGGAGAAGAGTGCAAAAGTAGCCTTCCAGATGAGGATTAGGAACAAGTCTGCTAACAGGAGTAAGAAGCAATGAAGTGACATCTTCAGTTTGAGCTATTCTGAGAGGTTGAAAACCATCACATCCAACTTCATTCACAAACATATGACCACCTGACTTTAGCAATAGAGAAAAAAAAACTGTTACCAACATATGATTCAAACATTGTTAAAACAATATCAAGCAAATTCAAATTTGGTGGAGAATGACCAGTGAACAGTAAAATGATATCTTTTTCAGCTCCACATTTAACAACATGTGTTAGTACTGTTTGTTCATTGATATCTTAATGTTAGCTTTGCTTTTGAGTATAGACGTCTTGAGATATCCTTGCTAATGGTATCTTCACAGAGTTACTATTTTTATTTGATAGGTAACAAGAGTAAGGATGGTATTGATTTAGTTGGTTGATATAAAACAGTCCCATATGGTGCACTAAAAAGTATTGAACTACATTGACAAGAGTATCAGAGCAGCAAGCTCTAGTGTAACACTGAATAAATCCACTAGTTTAATTGTATACCCATTATTTACTATATCAATATACAGGCTATTCTCAGTAGATACTGTTTTAAATCTGCGACTACATCTTTTGGAGTAGTAGAACTAAATAAAAGTTGTAGAATCCAATGCTTGACCTCCTTATTTGACATTAGGCACTCCATTTTTAATCCACTCAGACTACTCCTTTTGAGGTAGCGCACTACCATGCCCCTTGGGGCAAGCCAGTCAAATGGACAAGATTAGTCTTAAAAGTAGGGGCTGGTTATTAATTTGGAAACATAAAGCTAGTGATATTAGTCCTACTACATTTACTAGTTTTTTATTAGAAAATTATCAATAATGATTGATCTTGAGAGCATACCGACATGATGTAGTCCAATATGAGCTTAGTCGACAGTTTGATCTTAACCAACTTGTTCTCTATAATTCTTATTACTGTTTATGTTTACCAGAAGAGGTTATTGTAATCAATTTGAGTTTCAAAAACAGATCTTGTACGTTACGCATGTTGAAATATATTTAGATAACAAATTTCTGTCAACTTAAGCCTAGGCCTTAAACAAATCAATGTACTATGTGAGTTTGATGCAAATACTAGAAAATAGTGCATACAAAATATATACTATTAGATTCAGAGCAAAAGCTGGACACTTCAACATCTTGAACTGGGTTGTTATGAGATGTTGCGTTAAGTGTGTCAAAACCATAATGTCATAGCTACTTTCAATTAAATTCTTCAACTAATTTTCATGATATTTTAATAATAATAGTTACTTCCTGTATCAATGGTGATATCATCTTTCAATGAGGAAGCAGGTTTTAAATGAGTCAGCATAATGGAGTGGTTAATCTCACCTCGGGATGTTCAATATTGGATTAGACAAGTTTCAACACAAACTAAACCTTCGATGTCATCATCTCAAAAGGTACTAGATAATCTGAAGCGGAGTTTGGTTGCTAGGAACTTGTATATTGGTCCTGCTACATTTACTAATGGATTTATATCAGTTTTACACGAAGCTTGTTACTGTGATCACGTTAGTGTAGTCCAATATATATTAGATCGTTATAGAGGGCAATTTGACATTAACCAACTTGTTGTCTACCATCCTTATCCCTGCTTTACACAAAATGAGAGTCCATTGTGGCAACGCAAACAGACCCTTGTACATGCTGCCGTTGAAAACAGTTTCTTCAGAGAAAAAAGGTCACCAAAACTTTTAAAACTACTAATATCTCATGGAGCATCCGTTAATATACCAGACTGTTGTTCTGTAACACCTTTATTAAAAGCTGTGTCTACAAAGTATTCATGTAAAGAAACCATTAGGCTATTGCTTAACGCAAGAGCTGACATTCATTACAGAGATGTCAAGGGACAAACAGTACTAATGTATGCAGTTAGTGGGCAAGCAGATGAAGATATCATATCGCTGTTACTTAAAGCAGGTGCTGATCCTACTCTAACTGATGAACGTGGCTATACTGTACTACATCATTCTGTATACTATGGAAGATGTGATTACTTAAGACTGCTTCTTTCACTGAAGATACCTCCAACACTGTGTCCTCTACCATCAAAACCACATGCTGTATTTTTGGCTGATAGAGCAGAATTTTTAAAGGATGAAACAGATTTTTTGACTATTAATAATCATGAGCATTATTTAATTCTAACTGCTGTTTTTGCAGAGCATTCACACTTTCCTTGGGACCTTAAAGTTGACAGCTTTTTAGTTAATGCTAGTTGTAACTTTTATTTGTATAGAAATAAGAGGATATCCGCCTGTTGTGTTGACATTAAGCAAGCTCTGACCATTAGAGCTCAGTTAAAGTTACCACCTCCTTCTTTGTCTCAACCTATTGAAGCTTATGGTGGTCTTACTGAAATAACATCTATTGAAGAGTTTGAAGAAAACTACTCTGATTTAACTAATATCAATACACAAGTCAACTTAGCTTATCAATGCCTTCTTATGAGGGAACGATGTCTTGGTTATGGTGACAGTACTGTTATAAAATTTTTATTTGCTATTGGGAAATGGATGATTTCTATAAAGTATTATGCTAAAGGTTTGTTGTTGTGGCTGCGAGCTACTGGAATGCTTATTGCACGTTTGCAGGAAGGTGTTCAAAGTGTTCAAAGTGAGCTGAAGTGTCTGATTGAGAATGGCTATTGTGAATGCAGTGAGATAGAAATCGTATTAAGACAACAACCAGATTCTTATCGAGACCTGTTTATTCCAATACTGAGAAACCTGATAGAATGTCAACGACTCAGTATCAACTTTTACACATATAAACTGCATCATGTACATAGCCTATATGATGGTGATTTCACCAATAATTTTGTGGTTTTAGTTGAAATACTACAAATTCTCTTTGAGAATCCTGTCCAAGGTGTTGATGTGTCGATGCTTTGTCGTGAAATTATTGAAAAATGCCCAACATTTCCTGCTGTTTTTCCCCTATATTCAAATTTGTTAGATCGTGCTATGTCAAGACATTGCCTTCTATATCTACCTTTTCTTTCTCTATTATTAGAATCAGGTGGATATATGTTGGTTAATGACGTTGGACTAGATAGTTTACGACCTCTTGAGAAAGCTAATTCTAAAGAAGTCACATCATTGCTCCTTGCTCATGGAGCTCATCCTGATGCTGTTAGTAGATCTACATCTCCACAAGTTAACCCTTTTCTTGACAAATACGTCTCTGATTCTTTTCCTCTCACTTGTCTCTCAGCAAAGTATATTGTGATGGAATCTATTCCTTATCAATTAATGGATCTTCCTCGTCATATTAAATATTTTATTGCCCTACATGATCCAGACCCAGATCATGCAAAGAATTGACTAATAATAAAGATTTTTACTTAATAAAGAATTGAAAGTGTATTAATTTTTTTGTAGCCATTTTAGATATTTTAAGAATTTGGAAAACTTTGAGTGAATATTACACGTGACAAGTTGGGGTTGATCACAAAATCACATTTGAAAATTTTTTTATGTAATACTTGATTTGTTATATTAGTAACTATGATTGTGGGGACCCCAGCACATAGTTTAGATATTGTCCATATAATTCCACCTATATAATTCTTCCATTAATGACTATATCTGTTACAATGTTATTATTTTAACAGATGTAGTCATTAATGGAAGAGTTATATAGGTGGAATTGTTGTCTTTACAACATATTGATTGTTGTTTTGTAAAACATACAAGTCAATATCATAAATTAGTAGTTTGTTGATATCAAACTGTCTGCCATGACTCGTACTGCATGGACCATGTCGACATTGTCAGAGGAATGAACAACATGTATGACTGATATAAACCCACTTGTAAATGTATAAATCTACTTCAATTTGAAAGCCAATTATAAATTTATATATCTGAAGCAAAAACACCTATAAATTTGCTATTTCAAGCTGTTTTATTTATATAACAGTTATCAGTGTCTTTTTTAATAGCATCTAAAAATATTTTAATTCTTATTTTTTATATAGACAATCATGATTATAATTATTGTCAAATACTAAGTGAGACAAGAAAAGCTATCTTCATTAGAAAAAAAGTGTCTATGATTATTCTCAATATGGACTTCTATAGCAATCATCATTACACATAATTTTGATTCCTTCTTGTGTCATTATTTATTAGCCATAACATACATATATACAAATACTATATCTTATCCTGCTACAATTAAGGTATCCTTTATAAAAAGAATATCAATAAATGAATAAAGCAACCTGTTGTGTATAACACTGATTATACATATGCTCTATATATGCAGGCTAAAAGACAAAATATTCAGCATAACTAAGATCACATATAAGACAAGTTAATGATTCACTGTTACATTATGTAACATGCCTGTCATCATTACTGGCTATACTCTGTTCCTTAACTTAACAGCTTAGACATAACTCCCTTGACTGTTTCTACATTTTATGCCACTGCAAGTATTTAACATTACTAACCACAAAACAAATTTTAACAAATTTAGAGTCACACTTTAATTATAGACATGACTCTATAAGAACAATAGTCCCCATTATTTTTGTTAGAATAAATGTTGCCATAAATCACAGGCATAATAAAGCACATAATAGTCACAAACAGTAATCAGTACATGACAATTGCTGAGATTCCAAGCTTTAATATAAAAATAATGTTTGCCAAGCTTAACCTGATTAATTAATTAGATATTATATATTAATTTAATTAGATTATGCATCAACTTTTCTAAAAAATCGTAACAGTTACTTTCAGCACTTAAAAATGGGCAAGGGAGGATATCTACAGATAATTAATGCTATCAAATCGATAATTAAAAGTTTTCTAATGTACATTCTTAGTTGATAAAATAATTCTACATTTAGTATGAAGAAGGTTACTTCATCACAAAAAAGGACAATGCAGGAGAAGCTGACTTTGAACAAAAAAATATACAAAAAGTTAGGACCACATCACACTACTGACTTTACTTTGATTAAGCTCTGAAAACACAACTTATTTAACGTGAATCATTTAATCTTATATTTATTAAGCAAATAGAGAAGGGAAATGAATTTAGCTAGAAAAACATTCCTCACATAATAGGTTGATGGTTTACCTATCAATCTTATTAGGATATTAATTAGAAGTGAGTGTACCTACTCTAGGAGCTGTATGTGTATTTACTATACACATAATATATGTCAGACCAACAAGTCTTCTTAGATGTAACTACTTAGTGATAGACAAGTCTACAACCAGGTCAAATCTTAATTATATGCAGCAAAAACATGGCATTCAATAATTGTCAAGCAGAAATTTGGTAATACTATAATATTAACTGAATTATGCTTTGATAACATTTGATTAAATTTGATACAAAATAATATAGCTACACTTGCTGGATAAATTATTATAAGGATGAGAATGACATTCTAGTTATATAATAATTATAATTGCTCAAGCTATTTCAGTTAGATGGACCACCAATGTTGGTACCTTAATACAGGCCTCATAAAACATTAAAGAAATTAGAAGAGGTATGCCTAACCAGCTCCAAGAAAAATTGTGGGAGGGGCTGCATGGATTTCAGCTAAAAGGAAGTATGGAATGACAATAACTTGCATGTTGATCTTGCTATATTTAGTAGTGAGTTTACATTAATTTTACATGAAGTTTGTCAATATATATAATAGAATGTCTGGCTAGGAACAATTGAAGACCAGAAGTGTACTTTACTTGAAGAAGCATATCTGTCACTATAAAATATAAAATAGTTACTGAAGACAATTTGTGACCAGGTGTTTACTTCCTTTTAAAAAGTGACTTTAGTACCATATTAATAAAGTGTCTATTGACGACAACCTGTGACCAGGTGTGTGCATCCATTAACAAGCAACTTTAGTGTCAGATAAAAAAAATATAAAGTATATTTTCACAGCAACATGTAATCATGCAGGTGTTCACTTCCCTTTAACAAGTGACTTTAGTGTCACATTAAAAAGTGTCTATTGATAACAACCTGTGACCAGGTGGTGCATCTTTTAACAAGTGACTTTAGTGTCACATTAAGAAATATAAAGTATATATAAACAAGAATCTGTGACCAGGTGTGGATCCCTTTAACAAACAACTTTAGTGTCATATTAAGAAATATAGAGTATCTATCGATGACAACTTGTAACCAGGTGTGTGTGGGCCTTAAACAAACTACTTTAGTGTCAGCAACAAAGAATTTTGGTGCCAGATAGTCATTTGCCCAGAAGGTGTTACCTAAGACAATGAACTTTGGAAGACTATATAAATACCCAGCTTGATCAAGGAAGCAATGTCTTCAGAAGTATGGCTGAATCAGTCAAATTTTGTGAAAGCTACATGCATTGCGTCTGTCATAACCCAGTTTGGAAGTACTTTGGAGAAACTTTGTTTAGCAATGAAGCAATAATTAAACAGATTTCGGAATCAACTAAAGAAAAAGGTGATGCTTCCTCCGATCCGGTCTCGGTGATGTACATTGGTGGGACCATACGTCCAATTATTGATGGATCAATGGGTAAGGTTGATGCTATAGGTTTTCATGGTGGTTGGGTTGTAGCTTCAGGCTCTAAAGCTGATGTCACGGCTCATATGGATAAATTGGGGACAAAGTACACTACAATTGAGTTGTCTAATGGCCTTACTCTATTGCCTGGATTAATTGAGCCACATGTTCACATTGTACTTACAGCTATGATGATAGGGTGGCATGATTTTGGCCCTTTTGATGGGCAGTATATGCGAGAATCATATGATCTTGAATGGCTCACAGGAGAGATTAAAGGTGTTAAAGATACGCTCAAACATCCAGGAGCTTGGATATTAGGTTGTAACGTAGACCCTTCATTGATGCCATTTATTGTTACACAGCATAAAGACAAACTTAATATTTTGCAACGTTTCGACTGTGACACCCTAGATAAAATCGAAAATGAAGTTCCCTTATTGATGATGAGTGCTTCTGGACATACAGCATATGTCAACACTCAAGCCTTGCAAAAAACATACGATTCTTCGGAACAGGTTCAGGCAGAATATCCAACATTTGATGATTACCGGACCCATGTGAATTCAGGTGGTGGACTACAGGAGATAAATGAGATCATGCCTGCTTTTTATGCTGCAAAATGGCAAATTTTATTTATGATGAATGGAATAATAAAATACTTTGATTCGTTGTTTGATACAGCTAATCAACGTGGGGTTACACTGATGTATGATGCTGCCATGTCTCCTCCTTTAAAGCGTATTCTGGAATTCTACTTAGGTCTCAAAAAAGCCAGAGTAAGAATTGGTTATGCTCAGCTTTGTGAGTCATTGGAAGATGTTGAAAAATTGGATCCATATGTACCACCAACTGAATTTAAAAATGTCTACCATGGTAGTATCAAGTTGGTTTCAGATGGATCAAATCAAGGATTAACCGGTTACCAAAATGAACCATATCGTTGTGAGCCTGCAGATAACGAAGGGCTTTTTAACTTCACCACTTCTGAATACTTTTACATGGTGAAAAAAATTGCAGACAAAGGGTGGCCAATGATGATTCATGCCAATGGTAACAAAGCAATTGATTTAGCTATCATAGCCTACAGAGAAGCTCTTGGTGGAAACAGTGGGCAAACTAAAAGGTATCGTATTGAACACTGCTCTCTTCTAAATGAAGAAAACTTGGATAGCATGCGTGATTTGGGGATTTCACCTAGCTTCTTGATTGGTCATGTAGGATATTGGGGGTATGTTTTTAAAACTGGTATATTTGAAGAAAAGGCTGAACAACTAGATCTCTGTAAATCTGCACTTGACAGAGGTATGCGAATTACACTTCACAGTGATAATTTTGTAACTCCTTTGGGGCCATTGCGTATGATGGAACAAGCCATTACAAGAATTGATTCAAAGGGCAACATTCTAAATGAAAAAGAGAAAATAACAGTAGAGCAAGCATTAAGAGCTGTGACATATGATGCAGCATGGCAATGTCATGCCGATCAGTGGGTTGGATCTTTAGAGGTAGGTAAAATGGCTGACTATGTGATACTAGAAGAAGATCCGATCACTAGAAAAGATCCAGTGGGTATGCGTGATATACCTGTATTAGAAACCTGGCTTGGAGGCATCAGGGTGTATAAAAAAGAGGTTATACTTCCCTATTAACAGTGACTTTTTGTTACATATTTTTAGATAGTTCTTACTAACTTAAAGTTAGTTCATTGTTTTGTATTTTGATGATAATTGGGTGAAACGTTTTGTTATTTAATTAAAAAACATTTTTTCTACTCGTTATTGCATTGGCTTTAACATTTGTCAGCAATAAGCAAACAATATCTTTTGTAAAAGGATGTGTTATATGTAGTGTATGTTGAGGTTTTTTACATATATATTGGAATTAATCTAGTAAAATGATATCATGATGATATCATTATGATATCGTCTATAAATGTGCAAACATAACTGTACAAAAATGTTCATTCATTACTGATGTCAGTAAGAGAATATGTACTATGCAACTCAGGATGAGCTCCATTATACCATGGAGAAATGATATTACTTCTCTAGAAGGATCTCTCCTAAGAGACCTATGTTATCATTTTCAATTTCATTTATGAGCATATGTATGTATAACCACCAAAATTATAACCTGGTTACATCATAAATACAATAAAAGATCCTTATAATTATCGCCTCACTAGATTTCATAATAATGAAATTAATCTCTCGACAAATATCTATAACAGAATTTGGACTATGCATGCAAAACCTCTCTATTAAAGAGACCTTCAAGAATATGATAAGCATTAATGGACAAAAAGCCTTCATTTTACAACATTTTGGTTGAAAATTTTTAGAAGATTCAAATGTTAATGACAATCTAAATTTTGTTGTATTACTACTGACATTTATTCAAATGAAGTAGAAATTATTTGGATTTTGTTTATTTTACTTGGGATGGATAAACCATGAGAAAGGATGACTGTATGTTTGTACTTAGAGTCTGTAGTACCAGAAGATGTGTTGAAAGAAGATGATAATAAGGAAGAAGAGTTGGACAAAGGTATGTAATTATGTTAGAGTCGTTCTCAGATTTGACAAATGTAACATAATTTGTAATTGAAACTATTGTAATGTTTTGTTTTTAAAGTTTTAAACAAGTCTACTAGTAACAAGTCTTGAGTGCTAATAGTTGTGATATTTTTTGAACTAAGGGATGATAATATAATTTATTCATTTTGTTATATGTACCAGTCACTGTGTGCTGTTAAATTTCATTTAGTTGGCTTAAAGTCTTACATGGATCAACATGCATATGTTTAGACAGCTTGAAAATGGATATCCATAATCAAGCATTCTCATCATTTACAATATAGCATCATGTTTTTTTGAAATATGAATAATATAATTTGTGTATTACTTATTTTTTTATGTTTGTCTTACCAGAAGATGCTGGAAGGGTTAAATGGAGAGTTTACAACAATAGTGTTCATCTCACTTCACCGAGAATTGAGCAATGTCAAGATGTTATGAGCAGATTAATAATAGAGCAATGCACAGGAAAGGAATGGAGTCTTTGTCTTTGGTTATCATCTTGTACAGTGAGGGAATTGGAAATCTTAAACACTCCATTGACATCAAGTGTGTATTAACATTGTCAGAAGTACTAACAACTAATAAAACATTGAAGATACTCATGGCTTCGTTCCTCCCCTTTCAATGATGGTATCAAACCAGTCAGTGACGCTCTTTATACAAATGCTACCATTGAAGTGTTAGAATTGTATAATACTACTCTCACAGATGAAGATACTCTTCATTTATCTAATAAGCTAACTGTTAATAAGACTCTGAAAGTACTACGTCTCTCAAATATCACTGATAATGGTGTCCAACATATCTGTGAAGGACTCACTAAAAACCATTCACTGACTACGTTAAACATTGGAGATAATCATCAAATCAATTCTGTTAGTACTAGTACAATAGCAGAACTAATACATACAACAACATCACTAACAGAACTGTATCTTGACAATACTTCACTGAATGATGATGATATCCAGATAATCTGTACAACTCTGACAAGCAATACTACAATACAGATATTATATATACTTATCAAAAAACATGAAGAATATTGTAAAAAATTAGAGGGTTATCATGTTTTTAAAAAGAGAAGTGTGTTTGTGTAATAATAAGCACAATTTGCTTTTTATTGAGTGAATTAATTTCTACTTTATTCTCCGGTTGATTTTATGATAATACTGTGGTATAATAAGTATGATCATTTTGCACCTGATAATACTTGTGATATGTTATAATTTTTATAATTTATAATTAACGCAGGGACAAATTTTCAGTATTGCCTAATTGAATGAGGAAGACAAAATAGTATTCTTACTATCACATTGATTTCACAGGGATCCTGCTTGTTTAAATTGATTAATATGATTTCTTCTGTTTGAGCAGATCACTCATTCTCAGATTAGTGCTCTACATATATAGGATGTCACTACATCCACACATATATTTATGTGAGATGTTATAAATCAAGTGCTCGTACATGTACAAACAATATATTGTGGGTCTGCAACATGTATATACGCACAAGCTGTAAATATTGATAATTAATACATATTATGAAGTTGCAATCAGTTTTGAAATCTATTGCTCCATGAAAGCAAATACCTTTTAATGATTTATTACCTTTTATTTAGTACATTTCTTCATCATGTGTGTTTAAATGGAATGGATCATCTCTTTGTTCTTTCAGATGCATGGATGATACACGTAACACAATGTATATATATATATGTACATTTCCAGAACCATTACTATCATTACTTTAGAAATATCAACTATCAAACTATGAACTATCCATCAGGCATGAAGCCAAGCACTCAAGAACCTTAGTATTAAGCTACTTCTTAACCAGCATATAAATAACATTTTTTTATATTGGTTAATCCAAAGACATTAATACATAATTACAAAGTGCATCAAATTCATAAATACATGTACAAAGAAATCATATCAATGTTTGAAAGTGCTTGGAAACTGCTTTGAAAGTATTGCAAAGTTTTTGAGTGCAAACACAAAACACTTTTTATGGTCAAGTCCTTCAAGCACTTAACACCAGAAGTGAAGATTCTCTTTTGGAACGTGCTGATGAGTCAAATTTTGATGAGCAGAAAGCATGTGAAACTCTTGGGAGAGAGCAATTTAACTTTCTCATATTATACTCTCCAATTAATAGTATTAATATATATTGCATATATAAATACATTTTACGCATTATCATTGTGGATTAAAATATCTATGTATATTATGTTTGTCTAATTGTCTGTTTATTGGTGATACACTTAAGACATTGAGACTATTTCAGTACATTATTATATTATGTTTATTGGTGATACACTTAAGACATTGAGACTATTTCAGTACATTATTATATTATAATCATTACAATTATATATTATAATAAAGTGTGATTGAGACTATTTTAGTACATTATTATATTATAATCATTACAATTATATATTATAATAAAGTGTGATAATTGTATACCGAATAGTTCTATATATATATATAGAACTATTCGTTATACAATTATCATAATGATAAAATATGACATCATGTACATCACTTTAACTGTGAACATCTCATCACTTACACATGTATATCGTAATCTATACATCTAGTAATCTTGTAATAATAAGTTGGACTTCACTCAATTGTAATTCCAATCCTCAATGAGAACATAAGACATGATGAGATCATTTAAACCACACCTATCAATCAGACTAAAAATTACTTTTTGTAGGACTGACTATAAGACTAGTTTTTGGCTTCTTGAGTGGCTTTTGTAAGGTCTGACCTAATTAGAACGATATATATGTATGCATGCTTCCATCTAACAACACTGCTTGATAAAGTATCTTTTGATGATTGAGAGAATAGCTTCTCTTTAACAAACATGTCTGTCATTTTAGGAAATATTCATTGATAACTATACGCTTTCCTCTAACAATCGTGTCTGTAAGACTGCCACTTTAGGAAATATAAAGTATTATTTGATAACGATGTGCATAGCTTCCCTTTAGCAAGCATGTTTGTCACTAGGAAATATAAAGTAACAGTAGTATACATGCTTCCCTCAAACAAGCATGTCTGTCACTCAAGGAAGTATAAAATAACCTTGATAACAGTAAGTGTACATGCTTCCTTCTAACAAACATGTCTGTCACTTTAGGAAATATAATTTCTATTATGACAACTTGTGATCAGGTGCTTCTTTCCTTTGAACAAGCAATGTTAGGGTTACATTGTATGGTCATTTATGCAGAGGGTGTGACTTATCACAATAAGAATTATATAAATGACCTGACAAGGCCAAAGAAGCAACATATTCACGAGAGGAGTAAGTGAAACTCAGTGAAGGCTACATGCATTGCATCTGTCATAACCCGGTTTGGAAGTTTTTTGGAGACACTCTTTTTAGCGATGAAGCCATAATTAAACAGATTTCAGACTTAAAAAGAGATGCATCTGTTGATCCAGTCTCGGTGATGTACACTGGTGGGACCATACGTCCCATTATTGGTGGATCAATAAGTAAGGTGGATGCCATAGGCTTCCATGGTGGTCAGGTGGTGGCTTCAGGCTCTAAAGCTGATGTCATGGCTCAAATGGATAACTTGGGTACAAGCTACGCTACAATCGAGTTGTCTGATGGGTTAACTCTATTGCCTGGATTAATTGAGCCACATGTTCACATTGTACTTACAGCTATGATGATAGGGTGGCATGATTTTGGCCCTTTTGATGGGCAGTATATGCGAGAATCATATGATCTTGAATGGCTCACAGGGGAGATTGAAAGTGTTAAAGATACGCTCAAACATCCAGGAGCTTGGATATTAGGTTGTAACGTAGACCCTTCATTGATGCCATTTATTGTTACACAGCACGAAGACGAACTTAATATATTGCAACGTTTCGACTGTGACACCCTAGATAAAATCGAGAATGAAGTTCCCTTATTGATGATGAGTGCTTCTGGACATACAGCATATGTCAACACTCAAGCCTTGCAAAAAACATACGATTCTTCGGAACAGGTTCAGGCAGAATATCCAACATTTGATGATTACCGGACCCATGTGAATTCAGGTGGTGGACTACAGGAGATAAATGAGATCATGCCTGCTTTTTATGCTGCAAAATGGCAAATTTTATTTATGATGAATGGAATAATAAAATATTTCAATTCATTGTTTGATACAGCTAATCAACGTGGGGTTACACTGATGTATGATGCTGCCATGTCTCCTCTTTTAAAGGGTGTTCTGCAATTCTACTTAGGTCTAAAAAAAGCCAGAGTAAGAATTGGTTATGCTCAGCTTTGTGAGTCATTGGAAGATGTTGAAAAATTGGATCCATATGTACCACCAACTGAATTTAAAAATGTCTACCATGGTAGTATCAAGTTGGTTTCAGATGGATCAAATCAAGGATTAACCGGTTACCAAAATGAACCATATCGTTGTGAGCCTGCAGATAACGAAGGGCTTTTTAACTTCACCACTTCTGAATACTTTTACATGGTGAAAAAAATTGCAGACAAAGGGTGGCCAATGATGATTCATGCCAATGGTAACAAAGCAATTGATTTAGCTATCACAGCCTACAGAGAAGCTCTTGGTGGAAACAGTGGGCAAACTAAAAGGCATCGTATTGAACATTGCTCTCTTCTAAATGAAGAAAACTTGGATAACATGCGTGATTTGGGGATTTCACCTAGCTTCTTGATTGGTCATGTAGGATATTGGGGATATGTTTTTAAAACTGGTATATTTGAAGAAAAGGCTGAACAACTAGTCCTCTGTAAATCTGCACTTGACAGAGGTATGCGAATTACACTTCACAGTGATAATTTTGTAACTCCTTTGGGGCCATTGCGTATGATGGAACAAGCCATTACAAGAATTGATTCAAAAGGTAATATTCTAAATGAAAAAGAGAAAATTACAGTAGAGCAAGCGTTAAGAGCTGTGACGTATGATGCAGCATGGCAATGTCATGCCGATCAGTGGGTTGGATCTTTAGAGGCAGGTAAAATGGCTGACTACGTGATACTAGAAGAAGATCCAATCACTAGAAAAGATCCAGTGGGTATGCGTGATATACCTGTATTGGAAACCTGGGTAGGAGGCATCAGGGTGTATAAAAAGGAAGTTACTCCTGTGTAATTAACAAAATCACATTTTGCTTATTTGTATAACAGTTTTTACTAACTTAAAAATTGTTTATTGTATAATATTTTTATCTTGATGATGCTTGGATGAAATTTGTATTAGTAAACAACAAAAAGTTTACACAGCTACTTTATTACATTAATTGACTTGAATGGCCAAGCTGACTTTATATAGAAAGCCTCCATTCAATAGTGCATGATTGTTCAATACCCATAACACCTGCAGGACTATTTCTCTTGCTCATATTTTACTAGAAATAGTTAATTAGATTAATTACATAATATATTTACAATTGTAATTGCAATTATATGAATTAGCTGCAATGCAATGGTTATATACTATGATCAGTTCCTGCTTTCAGTGATGTTAACGCATGATAGCTTTTACAGACATTTTACTATATAACAACATACATCAGAACTGTTTGCCAATTGACATCTTGATAATGAACATCATGCGGCTCCACTGAACTCTAACCTGAGAAACTTACTACATGATTATTGGATAATATGTAACTACAGCTAAATTTTTTATTACATTTTCACAGCAGATAAGTAATGTTCCTAAAGTGTCAGTTATTTATGATAACTTAAAATATATTATATAGGAAGCTATCGAATATTTCAGTGTCCACTCATTATATCAATGTTATACTGAAGTCAAATCTAAAGACTAGTACTAGCTATACTGTATATATGTTTTGTCATTGCAGACATAAATGGTTTCTTATTGGAGATTATAAATATGAGTTTATATAATTATGAAGAGTTGTCAATAATAATACTTAGTAATCACTTTGTGAAAATCAATGGTATTTTTAACTCTGTGGCAATCAGTATAGCAAAGTTAAGGTTAAAAATAAACCCTCAATATTAGATTGGCTTTATCAAAGCAGGAAGCATTCTAATTAAGACGTCCATAAATATAGTTTTAATATTCCCTGAAGAGGTCGATCACTGGATTACAAAAGTGTCACCGCAATATAAACCTTCAACTACCTCATCTAAAAGGTATTGAAACATCTAAAAGCGCATTTAAATGAAAATAACTTGTATATTGGTCCTGCTACTAGTGGGCTTATCAGTTTTACACGCATCTTGTTACTATGATCATATTAGTGTCTCAACTATTCATTAATAGATCTTCCTTATTGTATTGTACATTTTATTGCCTTACATGTCAATACAGCTACAACCAATGAATAACTTGGATAAAATTGACATTTTGTGTACTAGAATCGGTTATTCAATTTTTAAAATTTTTAGTAAGAACCTTGTATAATTATTAGTGAAATATATGTTTTTATACTTTTCATTTTTTCACATAAAAGCTATCTGAATTGTTTAAAAATAATAGTACAAAGTTATATACCACGAAGTTGATACATTTAATTGTTTAGCAATTACTATAAGCTTTCAAAATGAAAGCACTATATATATAACTTGGAATAGAAATCTTTAATCTTTACTATCAAATTTCTATATCAACATTACCCAGTATATAACCAACACACAGAGTAAATGCTGCTGTTTCATCTTTTTGGACGTACTTCATGATCAGATTAGTACTATATTATTATTATTATTGTTGTTGTTGTTGTTGTTGCTATTGTTATTATTATTATGATTATGATTATTACTATATTGCATATCCTAAAGTATTGGTATTAATTATTAAAAAATCTCACTCATACTGAGAGTGACAAGGGTCAATAAAAACACATCCTTTTTGTTTATCTTGTATAATTGTATGAACATTGTAATTATACTACATGACAAAAAGTCATACTATTAACCTTTGATTGTGCTGAAAATTTAGTTTAAATAAATCTTAAAATGAGCTTCAAGATTTTGGTCTTAATTGTTTTGCTGGCAAACTATCCCACAAGATGATGGAATAATATAAAAGATGGTCATACACATGTGATCAGACATAACATGTTGAGAAAACTGCTTAGTTCATATTGTATGCATGATAGGCAATGAAAATACATTACATTGATTAATTATTATATATTATATTGAAAATTTAGTTTATGTAAATCTTAAACTTTTTTTAAAAGTACCCCACAAGATAATGGAATAATACAAAGGGTGTTCATACACATGTGATCAGACATGAGAGGTTGTATATGCATGAGAAAACCGCTTAGCTTATTTAACATGTCAGACAATGAAAGCAAATGAATTTAATGATCTTCATACAGTGATCATGCTGGGCACATAGCACTAAACTATATCCAATTGTAGCAAATTAATAAAAAAGTATTCAATAGCAATCTTTTGACTTACATACACATACACCAACTATTTCCTTCAAGACATTGTGTCATAAATTACAACCTCTGAAATATGGATGTCAGGACATCCTGATAAACTTTAAATAAACCTATCCCTTCAGGTGTCAGTATAGAATTTGAAGGATGGGAGTATGCTAATTATTGTGTTGAAAATTTAGTTTAAATAAATCTTAAAATGAGCTTCAACATTTTTGCCTTAATTTGTTTTGTTGGCAAATTGCCCCACAAGATGATGGAATGAATAATGTGAAAGATGGTCATGCACATGTGATAAGACATAACAGGTTGTATATGTATGAGAAACCTGCTTCGTTTATTTAACATGTCAGACAATGAAAGTAAATGAATCTTTACACAGTGATCATGCTGGACACATAGCACTAAACTATATCCAATTGTAGCAAATTAAAAAAAAAATATTCAATGGCAATCTTTTGACTTACATACATACATAGCAACTGTTTCCTTCAAGACATTGTGTCATAATTACAACCGCTGAAATATGGATGTCAGCACATCCTGATAAACTTTAAATGAACCTATCCCTTTAGGTGTCAGTATAGAATTTGAAGGATGGGAGTATGCTAATTATTGTGTTGACAATTCAGTTTAAATAAATCTTAAAATGAGCTTCAAGATTTTGGTCTTAATTGTTTTGTTGTCAAATTACCTACAAGACGATGGAATAATATAAAAGATGGTCATCCATATGTAATCAGACATAACATGTTGTATGAGAAAACTGCTTAGTTCAAGATACATGATAGGCAATGGTATATAAATAGATTACATTGATTAATTGTTATTATCTTGAAAAGTTAGTCTAAGTGAATCTTAATATTTTAAAAGATTTTGTCTTAACGTTTTGCTAACAAATACCCCACAATATGATGAAATAATACAAAAGTAATGGTTATACATATGTAATCAAATGTAACATGTTCTATAAGAAAACTGTTTAATTGATATTGCTTGATAAACCATAAAAATACATAAATTAAACATCTTCATAAAGTGACCATGTTTGACTACATCATACCTCTGGACTATCTCAAATCATAGCAACTTTTATGACCATTTTTTGACTTGCATAATTATGCATTACAACTATTTTCTTTAAGAGTTTATCTCATAATTTGCAAATTTGAAATAAGGATGTCAGCACATCTTGATAAAATTAAAATGAACCTATCCCTTCAGGTGTCAGTAGACCTTGAAAGAAGGAAGTGTATTGATTAGGTAAGCACATCCACAGGATGTTTTTAAAGTATACATGTACTTCTGTGGTTATTTGTGATTTTAATCTTTTTTTTAATGAATGTATCTTAATTAGCACCAATTCATAATAATAATATTAAAGAACATGATTGAAAAATGTGTCCTATAACTACACACACTGGATAGAAAATATTTGAAGATCTCTGTTAAAAAAGATATAATTGGGCTACTTATACCCAGTTTTATCAACATGATAGAAACTGTTGCTAAAAGGAATTCTACATCAATATTCCCTTTTTACATGATTTTTATTTAAAATAGTTTAAGAATAACAAAATGGCTGTATGTTGCTCTTCTCTATTGATGCATTGCTAATTAAAACAAAATTCTGTTGGTGAATATACTCAGATACTTAATATTATCTCTTCTTTCAAATTAAACAATCACTTAAATGTATAGGTTCATTTATAACTAAAATAATCCTGTAATCCCCTACCTTCAAATTCTACTGTCATCTAAAGCAATAGACTTAAATTTATCAGGATATGGTGGTATCCTAATATATATATATATATATATATATATATATATATATATATATATATATATGTATATATATTTCAGAGTTACAGATATGCAATACTTTTAATATACCAAACGTTTTAAAATGTACCAATTTAAACACAAATAAATATATGTTTTCTTTTCTAAATAAATTATTTTAGGTAAGTAATAGAGCTAGTTTTTAAGGAAGTATAAAGCACAATCTCAAGAAGCCAAAGACTATAAAAATAGCCAATATAACAGCAGAATTTGTGAATTAGGCTTTGGTAAGCAGCCTTATATTTATCAGCAGATCAGCAGAACTTTAGAAAAATGCATTCAGCTTATATCTCTTCAGTGATTTTTTTTACAATTGCTGGTTTTGTGCAAAGCATTCCAAGTAATACAAGTTCTGTCTCAACTGGCAATGTGACATTCACTGAAGTGTTGTTGAACTCACAATACACAAATTTAAAGTCTCTATCAAGGCTTGAAAGTATGTTCATATTTTATACTTTGACTTTTTGATCTTTTCTATAGAACTTAATAGTAATTATCATAATCTATTTTTGTCAACATTATTTACTGGTGTGGCTCTGAAAGATGTCAATCACAACAAACATTTTAGCAACGTGATATACGATATGCTATTTATAGATTGGACAACTGGAGATCAAAAGGAATACAGATGGAACCATAATCCTCCAGATTATCATCTACCACTAAAGGCGGTGATAGTTGTAGCTTATGGAACAGATGAAAATAAAAGATATGAGGTGTTTTGGAGTGACTATGGAGGGGATCATGCAGAAGACTACTTAATGAAAGATAGAAATTACAATAAAGTTACAGGTATTGGTATAAACTTCACTCCATGTGCACAAAAATGCACACCTAAGTTTATTCGTGATTCCCAAGATGGTGGTTGTCCCGAAATCTACGCAATCTGGCCTTATAAAATAAGTCCTAAAGGTATAAATATGGACCAAGTGAAGGCAATTTATAATCTTAACTATCATTGTGAAATTGACACTTGGTTTAGCTTTAACTCTTTTGTCAATGCGATCTGCGCTTTAAGAAAGAAAAACGATCCTCTTTGCAGTCATGTTAAAAAAGCTATCAAGTCAAAAGCTTTTAAACAAAGAAATTATTATGCTCAAAGCTTAATGGATACAATCAAATCAGAAGAAACATTAAAAAGTAAAGAGAAAACCTTGCTGAATACAATGTCGAAATATATGAAGGAAAGTTATCCCAAAAATTGATATTGATTAAGAAGCATCTTCTAACTTAATCCTTTGAGATTCATAGCTAATTAAATAGCAAACAGAGTCATTTCCTTTTCTTATTTAGCATTGTAGAAGATTAGTTTGTTGAATTTAGTTATTAAAATAGTTGTTTTAGTTGATAACAAATATTACAAAAAATCATTTAAAATAAAAATGTTTATAGACAAATATTTTATAATAATTTTTGGAATTGTTCCTTTCACATACTTAAGTCCTACTCAAGGTTATTGATGAGAGTATTCTATGCAGACATATCTTCTAATCCTTTGTACTAAAATGAATTTTCACTCTGTCGACGTCAATTTCAAGACAATTTGACACTTTATGTCTTGACTCATTTTGTTCCAACAAATTAATAGAAGAAACATATCAGTTGTTTATGTTTGTATCAGAAATGTCAACTGCAAAAACAGCTAACTTAATTACATACGTGTACAGAAATCATCAGATACTGGCTCCCTTATTACACTATTGCCTAATCACACAAGTAGAGTTATTGACAACAACATAGATAGACAAATGTACCAAAAATGGTGGACAAAAAATATTTTAAAAACCATAAGATAGACTGACTGATGTATGAATTAGTATGTATTAAGTAAATAGGTAATTGAACAAATGTATAGCCAAAGAAGGTGTGGTTACTTGTATACAGGTGGACAAAGAAATTGATATTTGAATGTGTAGTAGTGGATCATACATATTATTGTGATGTTAAACTAGTAATATAACTTGTGTTTTTATGCATATCATATTCTACTTATTAATCACTACTTCTATACAGATCTGTTGACATCATTATTTTGTAATACACCTCTTCCTCCTGCACATCCCCTTACCATTGCTGTAAGACCATGTGTTCAACTAATATCCTCCTAGCAATGGCCAGACAAACCAAAGTTTGCAAGCTCCAAGCTTGCTCAGCCTGACAAACTACTGATGTATATACATCCATATAATTTTTTACTTTATTTTCTAGCTGCTGACTTTTCCAAATAGTACTAGATATCAGCACATCTTTCATGTTAGGTGCCAGTCTGTTTCTCCTATGTGCATTCTGACCAATCCACAAGAATGTAACATGTACTAAGCAATATATCAGAGACACCATGTATGTAGTCTCCACTAAGGTGATGTATTCATAATGGCCTTGCTATCTATTATAGACATCAAATAAAGCTCCTGTTAGGTCATGGGTCCACAATCATTTTCAAACAGTAACAGTCATTTTCAAACAGTATTAATAACCATTGTAGTTCTATCTTTTTAAAAGGTTTCCCTGCTATCTACAACATAACACCAGACAATACAATAGAGATGCTATGTTTTCCCAATGAGGTGATGTTTTCAATAAGGAATAGCATTTATAAATTTAAAGATCTATAGCCCTAAAGTCATGTGTCCACATCCAATTTAAGTATTATAATATGTAAACCTTTATAACAACCATCTACAACATATAACAGCATACAACAGAAAAAGGTTCAATGTGCACAGTCTCCATTAAAGTGATATAATGTTTTCTGAAAAGAACTAAAAGCTATAATTAAGATCAGGACACTTCCTTAAGGTCGTATGCCACATCTAATTTCAAACTATATAAGTCAGCCAATTGTCCAATTATTAGTGATTGATTCATATATCAACTACAGTGAGGTATATTTCTTACTTTACACTTTTTGAGTTAGGATGTTTACAATGCAGATTCTGTTTAAAGTAATTGCACTTAATTTATTGATAGTCTCCCTCAGTCAAGCACAAAATGACGATATATATAATGGCTACATTAAAACTAACAATTGCAAGGTTTGTATATCTCTTAGTGATTATATTGTTATTTGCACTACCTCTTTTAAGAGAATAATCTGTGTGCATATGACTACTCTGTTAAAGAAGAATTCAGTAATGGAGAGGGAATACTTACCTCTGCTAATGTAAAGATTGCCTGAGATTCAAGTACTAAAACTATCCACCATAATAATGTGCAATAACACTGGTCTCTCTGTTTAGTTGGATTATTCAGAAACAATTATTCAACATTATATTGTCTTAGTGTATCTAATGTTGTCACTATGGTAACCAATATCACAGATGAAAATGGATCAGGTTTATGGGTATGTTATAATTTAGACCATTACAAATTATTTACCTAGCATTTAGTGACAATGATGATGAGATTCACACATATGGTATTGATATGAGTAAATGGTTTTGTTTTGCACAAAGTACTACTGGTAAGATACTGGGAGTATTCCATCCAAAAAATGAGGATAGAGAAATTGTTAATTTTAAGAAGGCTATAGCAGCAGCATTTCAAGCAAACTTTAGAGAAACACCAGAGGAATGTGAGGGAAATTCATAATCATTCCATCGCTCACATTATAGGTAAATATGAATCATTGTATTTGTTTGTCATCTCTTCTATATTATTTTCACAGATATTATTCAGAAAATAGTTGACAGATACAGAAGAGAACAGTAGATGAGGGTGTCATCATTGAATATGTTGGAAACTTTAAAATTTCAAAGAAATTTCTACACTTCCATCAAGAAGACAAAATATAAAAGTGATGAGAACAAAAGAAATTATTTTTCTACAGGAAAAAATACAATTGATGTGAGACATCCTGGTAAAACAGATGAATTAAAATGAAGACAAAGAAGATTTAGTGCATGACATGCCATCTTTGAAAGCCACATCTGAATATAAACCCATCCTTTCTTAAACCATATTGGCTTAGAACAGGTAGGCAGACATATTTATGTATTATATTAGTAGGAACACAAGAGAGGAATGATTACAGAGGTGTGGCTTTTAAGGACTTAGGTATATAGGAAGAATTAATACATGGCTGTTCCTCTTAAGGACAGAGTAGAAACTTCATTTTGTTAGAAGGAATAAAAGTTAGTATGAATTTATAAGTATCTTCACAGCCATTGCAGATAAATTTCTCACAGTCAACACAGTAGGCTGTATAAGTTGTGGATTAGCTAGACAACCTTCACAGACAATAGTGCTAAAGTGCCTTTCGCAGAACAATTTAGGCACTTCTAAAGCTTAAATTTGGATCCTTTTTTTGTCTATTAGAACAATTTGTATCAATTTTGTAGATACCTCAGAAGCACAGGAACATATTCATTTATTACTAACCACAGTTGTGAGATCAAAACAAGCTTCAAATACAAATTGGAATGACACCATCAAGTGTTTAATCTCATTGCCATTGTAGGACAAGAGATAAACAAACTCATCCATATCACTAAGCATACTTATGGATTGATTGCATAGGCTCAGATATGGAATGATTTATTGATCAACTTATATCAATTTTTTGAATTGTTCCTTTCACATACTTAAGTCCTACTCAATGTTATTGATGAGAGTATTTTATGCAGACATATCTTCTTATCCCTTCTACTAAAATGAAATTTCAATTTCAAATGAAAATTCAATTTCGAGACACTTTATATCTTGACTCATTTTGTTCCTACAAATTAATAGAAGAAACATATCTGGTTTAAAGTTGTTTAAGTTTGTAGCAAAAATGTCAACTCCAAAAACACCTAACTTAATTACATGCATGTACAGTAATCATCACATACAGGTTATACTTATTACACTACTGCCTAATCACACAACTGCTTAACTACATACACGTAGAATTATTGACAACAATGTAGATAGACAAATGTACAAAAATACAGGACAAAAGATATTTAAAAAACCATAAGATAGACTGAATGATGAATGAAATAGTATCTATTAAGTAAAAGGTAATTAAACAAATGTATAGCCAAAGTAGGTGTGGTTACTTGTCTATAGGTGGACAAAACAAGTTGATATTTGAATGTGTAGTAGTGGATCATACATAATTACCAATCTACAAAATTTCAGTATAATAATATTATTGTAATATTAACTAGCAATGGCCTGACAAACCAAAGTTTGCTAGTTGTTTGCTAGGGTGATCAGGTGAGTTGTAGGATGTGACATGACTAGGCAGCTCGCTCGAGATTGCAAAGTTCCTAAGCCCTGCCATGTGGGTCCCAGCTACTGTAGGGACATGGACAGCTGGGGATTGTTCCAGTGGGCCATTTAACATAGTTGTCCTGGTTCCTTTACAAACCATGTGGAAGTTGGTCTGGGAGTCTTCCATTCTCTTGTGAATAGAGTCTTCACTCTGTTCTGATAACATGCACTCTATTTTGGTCACAATATTTTTATTATCATTATTATTATCATTATTATTGTCATTATTATTATTATTATTATTATTATTTTATTATTATTATTGCATATTCTATGGTATTGGTATTTATTATAAAAAATCTCATTCATGCTGAGAGTGGCAAGGGTCAATAAAAACACATCTTTATGTTTATCTTGTAATTGAATAGATATTGTGATTAATTACTTGAAGTATACCACATGACAAAAAGTCATACTACTAACCATTGGTTGTGTTGAAAATTTACTTTAATTAAATGTTAAAATGAGTTTCAAGATTTTTGTAAAGTTTTTTTGGCAAATTATCCTACAAGATGATGGAATAATAAAAATGGTAGTCATACACATGTCATCAGACATGACAGGTTGTGTTTGTATGAGAAAACAGCTTAAACCTTATTTAGGATGTCAGACAATGAATATAATTGAAATAATGATACAGTGACCATGATAGACACATACCACTGAACTATCTTCAGTTGTAGCAAATTAATAAATAAAGATTCAATAGCAATCTTTTGACTTACATACATATATAACAACTATTTCCTTCAAGACATTGTGTCACAAATTCACAATTACAACTGCTGAAATATGGATGTCAACACATCCTGATAAACCATTAATGAGCCTAACCCTTCTGGTATCAGTATACAGATTAAAGGAAAGGAGTATGCTAATTATTCTGTTAAAATGCCTTAGTTGTTTTGTTGCCAAATTACTTACAAGGTAATGAAATAATATAAAAGATGGTCATACATATGTCATCAGATATGGCAGGAGGCAGGTTATATATATACGAGAAAACTTCTTAGCTTATTTAGCATGTCATACAATGAATAAATGAAATGATGATCTTCATACAGTAATCATGCTGAACTATCTTCAATTGTAGCAAATTAAGAAAAAAGATTCAATGCCAATCGTTTAACTTACATACACTTATTACAACTATTTCCTTCAAAACGTGTCATAATTTCCAAACTCAATATTGATGTCAGCACATCCTGACCAACTTCAAATGAGCCTAGGTCTATTAGGTCTTGTTGGTATAGAGTTTAAAGGAAAGGAGTATGCTAATTATTGTGTAAAAATTTAGCTTAAATAAATCTTAAAATGAGCTTCAATATTTTTTTCTTAATTGTTTTGTTGGTAAATAATCGTAAATTACCCCACAATATGATAAAATAATATAAAAATTGTCATACACATGTTATCAGACATAACAGGTTGTGTGAGAAAACCGCTTAGCTCCAATTACATGATAGGCAATAAAAATACATTACATTCATTAGTTATTATGTCGAAAATTTAGTCTAGGTAAATCTTATTGTTTAAAGATTTTTGTCTTAATTGTTTTGTTAACGAACACCCCACATAATGATGGAATATACAAAGAGTTGGTTGTACACATGTATTCAAATGTAACATGTTGTATGAAAAACTGTTTACCTGGTATTCCTTGATAAGCAATAAAAGTACATGAAATAAAGATCTTCATACAGTGACCATACTTGACTACATACCTCTGTACTATCTTGAATCATAGTAACTTTTATGGCCATTTTTATAATTGCATAATTATACATAACAATTATTTCTTTCAAGAGTTTGTCATAATTTGCAAAATTGAAATAAAGATATCCACATCCTGATAAAATTAAAATGAACCTATCCCTTCAGGTGTTATAGTAGGCCTTGAAAGAAGGGAGTATATTGATTAGGTGAGCACATCACATGATGTTTTTAATGTATACATGTACAACTATGGTTATTTGTGATTCCAATATTTTTTAATGAATGTAGCTTAATTTGCATCAATTCATAAAATGTGTTGTATAACTAGAAAACTGGATGGATAATATTTGAAGATCTCTGTAGAAAACTATGTATTTGGGTTACTTATACAAAACTTGTGACAAAAATGTTGCTAAAAGAACTTGTACATCAGTTTCCCTATTTACATGACTTGTTTTAAAATAGTTTAAGATTAATAGAATGATTTTATGTTGTTCTTCTCTATTGATTCATTAGTAATTAAAACAATCCTTTGGTGCACATACTCACATATTTAATATTATCCCTTTTTTAAAATTGAACATAAATTAAAGGTATAGGTTCATTCATAACAAAATAATACTATAATTCCATACCTTCAAATTCTCAAATTTTACAATCACCTAAAGCAAGAGGTTTAAGTTTATTAGGATGTGGCTTCTTCCTGATATATATTATATATATATATAGATATATATATATATATATATTTCAGGCTTGTAGATATACAATGCTTTCCATTTATGATATACCAAATGTTTTAGAATGTACCAATTTAACGTAAAAACACAACTGTTTCTATAAGTAATGAGCTAGTGTTGAAGGAAGTATAAAGCAATACAATATAAAAATAGACAATATAACAGCAGAAATTGTGAATTAGGCTTTAGTGAGCATCTTTAAATTTATCAGCAAAACTTTAGAAAAATGCATTCAACTTATCTCTCATCGATATCAGCACTTTTTACAATTGTTGGTTTTGTGCAAAGCATTCCAAGTAATACAAGTTCTGTCTCAACTGGCAATGTCACATTCACTGAAATGCTGTTGAATTCACAATACACAAATTTTGAGTCTCTATACATGCTTGAAAGTATGTTCATATTTTATATCTTAATTTTTGATCTTTTTTTATAGATGTTGATAATAGTAATCATCGAATTCTTTTCGCAACAATATTTACTGGTGTGGCTTTGAAAGATGTCAATAGAAACAAACATTTTAAAAAAGGCCTTATATGACATGCTATCTGTAGATTGGACAGCCGTAGATAAAAGAGCATACATTGAAAGCAGAGGTAAGACTGTTCCAGATTTTCATCTACCAATAAAAACATTGATAGCTGTTCCTTTTAAAAATAACAAATGGGATGTATTTTGGAGTGAACCTGGCGGAACACATGCAGAAGATAACTGGAGTAAAGTTTTCAATTAAACAAACTTGGTTTTCTTTTAATAAACTTCACTCCATGTGCAGCAAAATGCACGCCTAACTTTATTAGCACTTCTCAAAATCATAACGGCAATTGTCCCGATATTTACACAATCTGGCCTTACAGAATAAGTCCTATAGCTGTAGAAAAAAAACAAGCGTCAGCAATTTATAATCTTGTAACAAATGGATGTAAAATTTATACTTGGTGGGAGTTTGAGGAGTATGTCAACGCAATATGTTCTAATAGACAAAAAAGGATCCTCTTTGCAAGGCTATTAATGATGTTTTGAGGTCAAAAGCTTTTCGAAATAGAAATATGTATGCTGTAGCCTTAATTAATGAAATCAAAAAAAGTATTGCAATCCAAACAAGAATGAAATCCTTGCAGAGGATAATGAATGACTATGTTGAAGAAAGTTATCCTTCTAATCGTTAAGAAGCATCTTTCTAATTTCATTCCTATGAGATGCAAGCTAATTAACTAATAAGCAGAGTAAATACCTTTTTCTTATATTAGAAGATTGGTTTGTTGAATTTAGTTATTAAAATAGTTCATAACAATTATTACAATTAATCATTTCAATTAAAACTGCTTAAAGATATATATTTTGTAATATATACTTAGTAAGTGTTTTTAAAAAGAGCTCATTTACAAAAGTAATGTCTGATGACTGTTGTACAACTACAATTCATTTTAGCAAAAATACATGCACTATAAAATACTATATGCGAAAAAAGCACATCAATAACTTATAATTTCATACTATGTGCATTTTTGAGTGAACAAATTAGAAGGTGTGGCATTTATTTGATCAGCTGTAAACAATGGTATGCCAATTGTTTCCGTTTCATCTTTGATTTTGTTGATGCTTTTTGTAAATAATACAAAGATCAACTATTTGATATGTATATAATAATACTAAAATGCAAAACGCAGGAAGACAAAATAGACATGATGAAGGAATTGTACAAGGTGTTGCCATTGAGTGATGAAACCATACAATGGACAACAGGAAGGTAGCTGTACTACTGGTGTTTGTACTACTGGTATTACTATGGTTATAGTGTCTCAACTATTCATTAATAGGTCTGCCTTATTGTATTGTACATTTTATTGCCTTATATGTCGATGCAGTTACAACAATGAATAACCTGGATAAAATTGACATTTTGTTGAGCTTCAACATTTTTGCCTTAATTTGTTTTGTTCAGATCATTCAGGTGTCAGTATAGAATTTGAAGGATGGGAGTATGCTAATTATTGTGTTGAAAATTTAGTTTAAATAAATCTTAAAATGAGCTTTATAATATTGTTTGATATGCCAACAATCAGATTCTTCAAGATAACTCAATTCATAAAGTAACAACACGATGTCACACTTAATCACGTGACCAAATAATAATAATAATAATAAACATTACAACATCTCCCTTTCTCTCAAAATAAGATAAAAACTCAACTAACATAATGAAATATGTCACAAACACCAATGTAAATAACTCACACAAATTGTCATCAATAATCATAAATGTTCTGTCTATATCGTTGAACACGTTTCCTGTTCCTCACAGGATACCTTGATTCATTTCCGTCTCTATCTTGTTCATTTCTGTCTTGCTCATCACTTTCTTATTTATCTGTCATCTTCTATATCATAATCACTATCTTCATCATCTGCTACATTTCCACTGACTTCAACTTTCATTAACATTGATATCTTTCTCGTAAGATACTTTCCATTTTGAGTTACTGTTATCATCGATCCTTTCACTTTCACTACTTTGAATGGAACTGGATCAAACATTGTTGAAAATTTATTGATTTTCCTCTGCTTCATTAGTACCACATCATCTACTTTCAACTCCAACACTTTGGCTCTTCTTCTATCTGCATCTTCTTTCATTTGTACTTTCTTTTCTTTATCTATCTTTCTAACTGGATGATCTTGTTGCTTTACCAATTCTGGAACTTTTGTGTTTATGACTCTATTAAACAACAATTTAGATGGAGGTTCGTTTGTCGTCAAGTGAGGCGTAGCTCTATAATTTAGTAAAAATACATTGACTTCTTTCTTCCAGTCCTTCTTCATTACATGACCACTTTTTATCGCTTTTGACAATGGCTTCATAAAATTTTCTGCTTCGGAATTTGCTTGCAGACACAATGGTGTCACTCTTCTGTGATTGATTCCATATTCTTGCATGAACACTTTGAAATCTTGACTGTTAAAAGGAGGTCTATTATCGCTTTTTCAAAATTCTTGGAATACCATGAGTACAAAATATTTTTTCTAACTTTACAATTGTACTTTTAGCAGGGGTCATCTGGACAATTTTGACTACAGGAAATCGTGAATATGCATCTATGGCAACTAATACGTATTCACCAGTGGGGAAAGGTTCGCAAAAATCTACATGTACAGTATGCCATGGCTCTGGTGGCAACTCTGACATCTGTAATGGACTTGGACATAAACTTGATGTGTTTGCTTGACATGGTGTACAATAGCCTATCACTTGTTTACTTCTTTGTCAATTCTTGGGAACCATACTTTTTCTCTGATCAATTGCTTTGTCTTAACTAGTCCCTGTGTTAACTCCCATAGTGGCTTTGTCATGTCACGGAATTTTGGAATAAACTTGGCACAGTAGGTTGCCATGCCAATAAAACTCCGTACTTCTATGGTTGATGATGGCAGTTTTGCCTCTTGTATTGTCTTGACCTTTCGAGGATCTGGAGAAATGTTCTTTCTTGAGAAGACAAATCCGAAAAATTCAAGTGACTTTTTGTTAAATTCGCATTTTTCTTTGCTTACTGTTAATCCTACGCTCAAGACTCTTCTGAATACTGCTTCCAGTGCTTCATCGTGTTTCTCTTGAATTTCGCCAAACACAATGATATCATTACTAATATTGATTACACCTTGAATGTCTCTGACTTGTTCATTAGTAGCATTCTGGAAAATCTCACTGGCTGAATTAGTTCCAAAATTCAGTCGTTTATACCTTCGTAATCCTTTGTGTGTTGCAAAAGTCGTGATATATCTACTTTCGGAAGCTAAAGACAACTGGTGATATCCCGATCTCAAATCTAACTTGGAAAATACAGTTGCACCATTATGAGAGTGCATCAAATCATCTACTGTGGGACTGGGGTGCTGTTCTCTAAGTATAGCTCTATTTGCCATCCGCATATCAATGCATAAACGAACTTCACAATTTCTTTTGGGAATAATTACTAATGGAGAAATCCATGGAGTGGGACCGTCTACCTTTTCAATGATGTCTTGTTTCTCTAATCTCTCCAGCTCTATCTCAACCTGCTTCCTCATGTGAAATGGATTTGTCTTGCCAGTTGTGCTACTGGAGTTACCGACTCATCTATGTGCAACATTACTTCATAGTCCTTTAATTTACCAACTCCTTCAAATACTTCAACATACTGTTCTCTCAACTGTTTGATGTTCATAGCACAAACATTAACCTTAATTAGACAACTTCTCGGGCTGTAATATAACTCATGAGAGAGCCATTTGTACCTTGAAGTACGTGGATTGTCGCTTTGATACTGCTATCTTTTGTTTGTACTTGTGCGTCAAATTGACCTAATACTTTTAAACATGACTGGGATCCATATGCACAAATTCGAGTGGATGACTTTCGAAGGGTCACCTGTTTCCTCTTGTTGATTGTCATCAATGCTGATTCATCAATAATGTTGATTGATGCTCCTGTGTCAATTGTGATTTTAATTGGTACTCCATTTATTTTGACAATCATCTCTGGGACTTTGCCAGTATTATCACCAAAAGTATGAGCGTATTCTTCCTCACTGCTACTTGGCATTGACTTTTCTTTATTTTACGAACACAAGATGGTTGTAGTTTGTTTCTAGTTTTATTATTTCCTCGACACATTTTTGCAAAGTGATTGAATTTTAAACATTTGTGGCACTGTTTACCTTTAGCAATACACATTCCTTTGTTGTGTGTTTTCCCACATTGAGTACATTCACAAAGTGATAATTTAAGTTTCATTGACTGGGTTACTTTTGTTTTCAACTTAAACTGTTGATGTTTAATCAGTCTTGCACTTTTGTGATTACTTGGTTGTTCCATACCACTGGCTAATCTCTCACTTTCTTCTAATGCTCTGGCTTTTGCTAGTAGTTTCTCAAGTGTGAGGTCATCTTCTCGTAACGCATATCGTCTTAGGTTTTTTGATTTGCAATTTTGAATAATCATTGACCCGAGTTCCCACTTCATAATCAATATTTTTCTTAGGTGTGAAATAGTCATCTTGCTTCTTCATGGCGGACGCATAATCATTTCCTGCTTCTGGAATCGCTTCAAATATTTCCTGAGTTTCAGCTCCTGCCTGGTATAATAACAGAGCGCGTTTCTGTTGATCATCTGTGACTCCCACAGCCACTAGATATGTCTCGAAGCGTCGTTTCCATATTTTTCAACGTTGACTCAACGATGTCGGGTCCAAAATAGGATCCGACGGTGGAAGCGATGCCAAATATAGCTTAGTAGCCATTTGGACTTAAAATGACCATAAAATATATCATCTCGTCGCCAATTATAATATTGTTTGGTATGCCAACAATCAGATTCTTCAAGATAACTCAATTCACAAAGTTAGATATTAACAACACGAGGGCACACTTAATCACGTGACCAAATAATAATAATAATAAACATTACAAGCTTCAACATTTTTGCCTTAATTTGTTTTGTTGGCAAATTGCCCCACAAGATGATGGAATGAATAATGTGAAAGATGGTCATACACATTTGATAAGACATAACAGGTTGTATGTATACGAGAAAACTGCTTAGCTTATTTAACATGTCAGACAATGAAAGTAAATGAAGTAATGATCTTCATACAGTGATCATCCTGGAAACATAGCACTAAACTATATCCAATTGTAGCAAATTAATAAAAAAGTATTCAATGGCAATCTTTTGACTTACATACATATATAGCAACTGTTTCCTTCAAGACATTGTGTCATAATTACAACCGCTGAAATATGGATGTCAGCACATCCTGATAAACTTTAAATGAACCTATCCCTTTAGGTGTCAGTATAGAATTTGAAGGAAGGGAGTATGCTAATTATTGTATTGACAATTCAGTTTAAATAAATCTTAAAATGAGCTTCAAGATTTTGGTCTTAATTGTTTTGTTGTCAAATTACATACAAGACAATGGAATAATATAAAAGATGGTCATCCACATGTAATCAGACATAACATGTCACTGTGTTAAAAATTATATTTTTTGTATTGGAACTTTAGTTGGAATCATTATATTTCCATATGAATTTCTTTGTGTTTTCTTTCTTTTGAAATGTAAGTGTTTCAAAAGACTGGAAACACTGTACACGGCATATTTCCAGCAAAAAAACATGTATAGAATTGATGTAATTTCCATTGTATAATTCTAAACTCAAGATGTATAATTTCACCCAAAAACATAATGAAAATATGAATGAAATTTGATTCTTATTACAAATATTATTTATGTCAAATTCAAGTTTAGAAACTTGTTAAGTGATACATGAAAGTTTTAAGTGATTAACATATTTTAGTTGGTTTTAGTTGAAGTGATAAATGAAAGTCTTTAGAGATCAACATAGTCAACTTGGCTCCAGTTAACAATATCACTTGAATACCCATTTTGGTAATTCTTCAATAGAACTCCTAGGTCTGTCAGAAGGCATTCCACTGAGTCGATTTAACATCATCATCTGCCCTCTTTGACTCATGGATCGAAAGTGTTTTTTGTCCATTGCTTGGAAAAACTGATCTACTTTCTTACTTCTCCACGTTAATTGCTTAGTGACAAATTTTTTAATTGTCATTCCATTCTCATCTTGTTCGTTATCACTCTCTTCTGAGCTAATTAATTCTGGTACCAAGCAATATTTCCAAGCTTCCTTTTCTTCTACTGATAATGCTGTAGTTTTCTTCAAGGCTGCAATTCGCCATGACAATTTCTGTTGAATCAGAGGTAAGAATATGATATAATTTTTTTTATTTACTTGTAATAATCTGTTCCTTTTCCTTTGATGCTTAACTTTCTTTTCATAAGAGCCCGATGACTTTTGTTTATAACTAGTACACAAGCTATTGAAGTAAGTACGTGTAGCAACTAAATAACATTATAAAAACATTCTTATTATTTGTCAAACTTACTTGATATCATAGCTGTAGTAGCATCTGGTAATAACGACTTAACCTCCATTATTAACTTTTTAAATATAACTTGATTGCATTTACTTTTTAAGGGTTTACTATTGTTATAGGCAGCAAAATTATATTATATTATATCAAGTGCACAAACCTGAAGTCCCAGTCTTCGTCAACCTCTTCCAAACTTTTATACACTTTTCGTACAGCATTCTGTAGAATTTATGAACATAATCAGTGCAATGCATTTAAAAAAAGAAACTAACTCTAACTTCTCCTGAAGGTTTAACTTTAGGCGATTGACTATTTTCTTTTTCCAATTCTTCAAGTTTACTATCAAACGATTCCTTAATTTTCCTTAATTCTTCTTTATTTTGCTCCAATTCTTTCATCATTTTCCTTAATAGCTCTACACAAATACAATTATAAGGTGTGGTTTCAATTAAAAGATATACCATTTGTAGATTCATCTTCTGATTGTGGCATGCTCCTGTTTTTTTTATTTTGTTTCTCATGCTCATCACTGATTCCCCTTCCAGTCACTTGTGTTTGTTTCTGACTTTGTGTTTGTCTCTGACGACTAAGGTTTACTGTTTGACTTTGAGTTTGATGAGTCAATGGAGTTTGTTTCAAGGTCACAGTCTGTTTTTGACTTTGTATAAGTTGACTTACTGGAGTTTATCTGCTCTGGCTACAGCACTAACTTTGAGACTGATTTTGACTAGTTGGTAGGCCAACTTGAGTTTGTTTTCGACGACAATGTGACAACTGTGAAGGACAAGCTTGTTCGAATTCATATTCGGGCTCATAATCATCGGCACTGTCGTCACAGTATGCGTCAGTAGAAGAGTCTGAATCATACGCTATTACTCTATCTTTAATGTTTGGTCTTTGACTACCGAAAATGATATCATAGCTTTTAAAAAGTCTCCCATGAGGTCTTCTACGCTTTGGTGATGGTAAGCAAAAGTCAGAACCTGCCATCGAACAGTTACAGCAAGTCTTAACAGCTATCCCGCCAAAAATAACTACCGGTATATTAGTCTATCACTTCTTAACTATAATTAATAAACTGGCTGCACCCACACAATATGCTGGAAAAACAAGGGAGAAACCTGTTTTGAGTGATTATATTTATTGCAATTATTGCGAAAATCTCTTGTCTTCTAAGACAATTAAAGAACATCACCGCCTATACTTTCATGAAGGAAGATGGCTTAAAGGAGAAGATTCTCGTAGTGGTTCCTCTAGTCCACTTGATGTGTCACCGCCACCATCACCACAACCAATATCACCAGCTATTTTACCGAATTCTACTGAAATGAATATCAGTAGTGAAGAGATTGTTACTTCTGTGCCAGATGATGAAGGTATAATGATTTGTTCTAATATGCCTCCAGTAGATTTATTTTTCACAGAAACTGAATATTGGGAAGAAAATGATATGGAATACTTTCAAACTTACTACTTGGGTTCTCAGGAAGCACCACCTCAACCAAAGGAATTTAATAATGATAAATTGACTTTGGAAGAGGAAGCTACTGTGTGGTGGATTGTTCTTTTCACGTGTGTTTTTCAAACTCTTCATAAAGTGCCTGCAAGAGCAATGGAATGGCTTTTAAAATTTCTGGGAGTCCTTATTTACTTTTTAGGTAAATTTGCTGACCCTATAAAACGGATAGCATCACATTTACCAAACACTAATTACCTCAGAGCAAAATATTTACAAGAACAAATTGTACAAGCAGAAATCAATTATAGTGTTGTATGTCCTAAATGTCACCAGCTTCACAACATAGATAAAAAATTGAAAGATCAGGACGTTGTTCCTGTGTGTAATAGCTGTTCAGTTCCACTTATGAAGCGAATCGTGACTTCTTCACAGTCTTCACATCTATATCCACATTTGCTATTTCCTTGGTGTTCAGTGATATCTTCATTACAAGTTCTTATCAAAAGACCTGGGTTTATTAGGCTGTGTAATGAATGGAAACTGAGTCATTCACACTCACATATGCTTGATGTTTATAATGGAAAAGTGTGGACTACATTTTCTGATGATGCAGGTAACCCTTTTTTTGAACAAATAAATACTCTTGGACTTATGCTTAACGTAGACTGGTTTAATCCATTTATTCACAAGATCTACTCAGTTGGTGTTGTGTATTTAACTATTTTGAATTTACCCAGAGCATTGAGATTTAAAAGGGAGAATGTAATTTTGTATGGGCTGATTCCTGGTCCTTCAGAACCTTCATTAAATATTAATACTTACCTCGAACCTTTAGTGAAGGATTTGTTGGTTTTATGGAAAGGAGTGCTGTTGAATACAACAAATTATTCAAAGGAGTCATTTCGAGCAGCATTAGTGAATGTTTCATGTGATCTTCCTGCTGGTAGGAAAGTTTGTGGCTTTTTGTCCCATAATGCCAACTTTGGATGTTCTAAGTGTTTTAAGTTGTTTTCTACTGGGAAATTTGGTGTGATGGATTACTCTGGCTTCGATAGAAATTCGTGGAAAGTACGTACTAATGTTGAACACAGAAAGTTTGTTGATATTACTTTAAAAGCAAAGACAAAAGCTGAGAAAGGCAAGTTAGAATCATTGCATGGATGTCGCTTTAGTGTTCTTCTAGATCTACCATATTTTGATCCAGTTTCTATGTTAATTGTTGACCCTATGCATAATTTGTACCTTGGCACTGCCAAAAACATATTTCATTTAATGTGGGTAAAGCAAGGTATCATTTCTAGTACAAGCATGGAAATCATTAATGATAGAATCGCTTCCCTTGAAATCCCAGCACATTCTAAAATGTCAAGATTACCACCTTGTGTTGAAGGCAGTAAAAATTTCACAGCTGAACAATGGATGATTTGGACAAATTATTATTCTATTTATTGCCTTTTCGACATTATACCTTTGGAGCATTTAGAGTGCTGGAGACATTTTGTTTTAGCTTCAAGGCTGCTCACAAAGAGTAAACTTACTCAAGATGAACTAAGAGTTGCTGATGCTCTGTTTTTGCAATTTGGAAAATGATTTGAGCAGCTATATGGTAGAGAGTGTGTGACACCTAATATTCACATGCATTGTCATCTGGCTAGCTGTGTTAATGACTATGGTCCAATCAGTTCATTTTGGTTATTTCCATTCGAAAGATATAATGGACTACTAGGTGATCAGCCAAGAAATAATCATTCCATTGAGGCTCAAATAATGAAACGATTTGTGGAAGATAATTCATATTTACTACATGACATTCCTGATAATCCTGTTTCACATGTTTTTAAAGATATTGTTTACCAGCATGCATCAATGTTTTTGTCAGTAAAGTCATCTAATTTTAATACAGATCAGCTGTATAGCACAACTTCTGGTGTTCGTTATAAAATGAACTCTAAATACACTCTTGGTATGTTTTCTTCACATCTAATTGATGAGATACACAATTTATATGAGACTCTATACGCTCGAGCACTGCCATTATCCATTCCTTGCTCATTCAAGAAGATGATGTCCATCACTCTAAATGGTATTTCAATTTTTTTTGGTGATTATGTGTTAGCAAAAATGACCTCACAAAAAGATCAGGAAGAGCAAATAACAATTTTTACTAATACAGCATATCGCCCAGCTCATATAAAATACTTTGCAGCTCATTCAATTCCATCACAACAAGGACTATCACATGTGTTTGCTATTGTGGATTGGCCACAAAAACATCCTCTTCACATGAAAATTGGAAAACCAGTGGAGGTTTGGTGTAACTCTGTTTTTGAAAGATGTAGCTCCATCATACCTATTGAGTACATCTCAATGTCACTCTTTGTAGCTCACTATAAATTATATGATGAAACTGTACTCATTACAGTACCACGTGTATAATTGTAATAATGTTAACTATACTGTATGGATTTTTCTTCGTTTTTCAATTCTGAAAATTGTTTATAATTTTACCATAAAAACATGAAGAATTGTGAAGTTTCCATTTTCAGAGAAACATTTTATAAACATCATAATTTTCATATGGAAATATAAAATGAATTGTAATAGGTAAGTTTCCATTAAGGTTTCTATTATAAAAATACACAGGAAACATATAATTATTCACAGTGTGTTGTATGAGAAACTGCTTAGTTCGAGATACATGATAGGCAATGATATATAAATACATTACATTGATTAATTATTATTATCTTGAAAAGTTAGTCTAAGTGAATCTTAATATTTTTGTCTTAACGTTTTGCTAACAAATACCCCACAATATGATGAAATAATACAAAAGTAATGGTTATACATATGTAATCAAATGTAACATGTTCTATAAGAAGACTGTTTAATTGATATTGCTTGATAAACCATAAAAGTACATAATTTAAACATCTTCATAAAGTGATCATGCTTGACTACATACCTCTGGACTATCTCAAATCATAGCAACTTTTATGACCATCTTTTGACTTGCATAATTATCCATTACAACTATTTTCTTTAAAAGTTTATGTCATAAATTGCAAACTTGAAATAAGGATGTCAGCACATCCTGTAAAATTAAAATGAACCTATCCCTTCAGGTGTCAGTAGACCTTGAAAGAAGGGAGTGTATTGATTAGGTAAGCACACCCACAGGATGTTCTTAATGTATACATGTACTTCTATGGTTATTTGTGATTCTAATCTTTTTTTAAAGCATGTATCTTAATTAGCACCAATTCATAATAATAATATTAAAGAACATGATTGAAAAATGTGTCCTATAACTACACACACTGGATAGAAAATATTTGAAGATCTCTATTAAAAAAGATATAATTGGGCTACTTATACCCAGTTTTATCAACATGATAGAAACTGTTGTTCAAAATGGCTGTATGTTGCTCTTCTCTATTGATGCATTGCTAATTAAAAAAATATTCTGTTGGTGAATATACTCAGATACTTAATATTATCTCTTCTTTCAAATTAAACAATCACTTAAATGTATAGGTTCATTTATAACTAAAATGATCCTGTAATCCCCTACCTTCAAATTCTACTGTCATCTAAAGGAATAGACTTAAATTTATCAGGATATGGTGGTATCCTAATATATATATTTATATATATATATATATATATATATATATATATATATATATATATATATATATATATATATTTCAGAGTTATAGATATGCAATACTTTTAATATACCAAACGTTTTAGAATGTACCAATTTAAACGCAAATAAATATATGTTTTCTTTTCTAAATAAATTATTTTAGGTAAGTAATAGAGCTAGTTTTTAAGGAAGTATAAAGCACAATCTCAAGAAGCCAAAGACTATAAAAATAGCCGATATAACAGCAGAATTTGTGAATTAGGCTTTGGTAAGCAGAATATATTTATCAGCAGATCAGCAGAACTTTAGAAAAATGCATTCAGCTTATATCTCTTCAGTGATTTTATTTACAATTGCTGGTTTTGTGCAAAGCATTCCAAGTAATACGAGTTCTGTCTCAACTGGCAATGTGACATTCACTGAAGTGCTGTTGAACTCACAATACACAAATTTAGAGTCTCTATCCCACCTTGAAAGTATGTTAATATTTTTTACTTTGACTTTTTGATTTTTTCTATAGGTCTTGATAGTAATTATCATAAACTACTTTTGTCAACAATATTTACTGGTGTGGCTCTGAAAGATGTCAATCACAACAAACATTTTAGCAACTTGATATACGAAATTCTATTTGTAGATTGGACACCTGGAGAACAAAAGGAATACAGACAGAACAAAAATCCTCCAGATTTTCATCTACCACTAAAGGCAGTGATAGCTGTACCTTATGACAATGGTAAGTGGGACGTGTTTTGGAGTAAACATGGAAAGGATCATGCAGAAGACTACTTAAGAAAAGATAGCAATTACAGGAACATTAACTATTTTGCTATAAACTTCACTCCATGTGCACAAAAATGCACACCTAAGTTTATTCGTGATTCCCAAGATGGTGGTTCTCCCGAAATCTACGCAATCTGGCCTTTTAGAATAAGTCCTAAAGGTATAGAACGTGAACAAGTGACGGCAATTTATAATCTTAAGAATCGAGTTGTACTTGGGAATTGGAATGACTTTTCGTCTTTTGTCGATGCGATCTGCGCTTTAAGAAAGAAAAGCGATCTTCTTTGCAGGGATGTTAGAAAAGCTATGAAGTCAAAAGCTTTTAGACAAAGAGATGATTGTGCTGAAAGCTTAATGGATACAATCAAATCAGAAGCAACAATAAAGAGTAAAGAGCGAACCTTAAAGGATACAATGGATAATTATGTTTTTGAAAGTTATCCTATTGTTCCTATCGATTAAGAAGCATCTTCTAACTTAATCCTTTGAGATTCATAGCTAATTAAATAGCAAACAGAGTTATTACCTTTTCTTATTTAGCATTGTAGAAGATTAGTTTGTTGAATTTAGTTATTAAAATAGTTGTTTTAGTTGATAACAAATATTACAAAAAATCATTTCAAATAAAAATGTTTATAGACAAATAATTTATAATAATTAGTAAGTCTTCCTCAGAATGAGCTCATTCACTAAAGCAATGTCTATTAACTGTTGTACAACTACAATTACTTTTAGACAAATATACATGTACTATAAAATATCATATGTCAAAATTACAAAATTGCATGTCAATAACAATAATCTCTTGCAATGTGAGTGATTCAAATTAGAATGTGTGGGAATTTTTTGACATGTGCATAATAATATAAAATCAATAATACTAAAATACAAAGCTTGATACTTCCATTTTATAAAATTAATGCAACATGTGTTTAAAATACATATAAATAAAAGCACGTCCAATGAAATATCAACTAAAATGAAACAATAATGCATGCATTGTTTACAAGTGTAGGGGTGTAAAACAATGACAGTAAAATACCTTTATAATTTATTGTACCAGAAAATATCTATCATGAAGCCTAATTGATGTGTAAATTAACCACATCTATGATGAGTCAGCTGTTTCCTTTTTACCTTATCACTATAAGAGCTCAGTTTGTTTATTAGTACATTAATTAAGTAATTTTACTCATAATTCACATATAAGTTATTACTACTTATTAGTAGTACAGATATTCATATGCCTTGTTAAGCTAGATTTAATTTATGACACTAAAAATGATAGATTAAAAAAATGTATGAAACATGGGAAAAACGATAGCTACATGATAGACTGAATGATGTATGAATTTGTGTATACTTAAGCAAATAATTGAACAAATGTACAATGAATGTAGGTTTGCATACATATCTCTTCTATAATATTTTTAATGATAGTATTCAGAAATAATCAACATTCAGATACAACAGAGAAAAGTAGAGAAGGGTGACATCGTTGAGTATGCTGGAATTCTAAAGCTCCCAAGAAATTACTATACTTCCATCAAAAAAATGGAAATAGAGAAAATAGAAGAGAGAAACAGAAGTCATTTTTCTACAGAGAAAAATACACTTAATGTGAAACATCCAGGTAAAAACAGATGAACGTGAATACAAAGAAGATTTGTCATATGATGTATCATTTTTGAAACTCACATCAGAATACAAACTCATTTTTTCCTACTGTGAAGAAAATTTGTGTTCTACTATTTTAAAAGTCTCACCTTTTTCACAATCAAAATCTAAAGGCATTATTGATGGCATTATAGCCAAGAATGATCAGGGTAGAAATTAAAGATGCTGTCTTTTGTATCTGTCAATTTTATTACACCACAGGAAGACAAAATAGACATGAAGGAATCGTACAAGATGTTGCCATCGATTAATGAAACTATAAATAGGACAACAGAAGGTCTTTGTGCTACAGGTGTTTGTACAATTGGAATGTTGAATCCTATCTTGTCTTATAGGCATTGGTTGAAATGCTTCAACATCCACTACATGAAGAAAAATGTATCATTGTGGTACATCAAATTTCACTTCTCTCTTCTGTTTATCCTTCCATTATGGAATATCTTTTTAAAAAATTTGAAATGTTCAAATGATATAAATCAGTTAATCTTATCCTTTGCTACCCTTGGTTGTCATAGCAACAAAGAAGACAACGTTGTTAATACATTGTTGAAGGAGCATGAAAAAACTATAAATTAAAGCAGAGATGATCCTGTTGTACATGTTATCCATGCACTAAGAAACACTGGATCTAAAAAGATCTACTTTTGTCATTCCTGTCAACAAACAAACGTAGTCTTCAACTACTGTTTATACACACTCTAAGAATTGTCTCTCATTGCCAAATGCTTTTGTTATCTCAGTGAATGACTCTGTACATACTGAGCCAGTAGTTAAAATTGTCAAAAGTTTACTTTTCCTCTTAAAGCAATTAATTTTTTTCTCTGAATGTCCTGAAGATGCCAGAAAACGTTCTGTAGAGAAAAAGCTGATGAAAGTTCTGGCTAATTCAGCCATCAAGTTTGTAAATGTACATGTAGATAAAGCCATAAGAAAAACTCACACTTAGCAGATACCTGAGAAACACAGGAACTTCTTCATTTATGATATACAGACTGTAGTTGAGAGGTCACAACAAGCCTCAAGTACCAGTTTGAACAACAATTATAGGTATTTAATCTCACTGCCATTGTAGGACAAGTGATGTACAAAACTATCCATATCAGATGTAAACACACTTCTCATGGTATGCCAATTCTTTCTTTCTTATTGCTTTTTGTAAAGAAGCCAGCAATCAACAATTTGACATGTGCATAATAAAGATTAATTACTAATACTAAATATAAAGCTTGACACTTGCATTTTTGAAATATAGATGCAAACTATGAACATGATTTTAAAACACATATAAATGAAAGCTGTTGACACATCCAATGAAATATCAACTAAAACAGCGCAGTCCTATGATAGTTCACTTTATGGCAGGGGTGGTAGAGTTTCTATTCTCAGTAAGATGAAACTACTTGGTCAATGGAGACTGGCTCATAACCTATTGACAGATGCGCAGTCTGTTGGTTAGTTGTTGTCAATTAAAACTATCAGTTTTTGACCGATAGTTTTAATTTTGATTCTGATTGGAAGTACAAAGGATCAAAGCGGAAAGAACAACAAGCATAGATATAACTTAAAGTAACAAAGATGAGCTTCTAACTCAATACTCTAATTAATACTCATTAACATCTAACTTAATTACATGTACAGTAATCAACACACCCACTGAGGTGATGTTTTCAATAAGGAATATATAGCTATTATAAATTTAAAGATCTAGGAAAAACCCCTAAGGTCATATGCCCACATCCAATTTCATAATTATAATATGTCAACTTTTATAAAAACATCTACAACATGTAACAACATACAACAACTCAATGTGTATAGTCTCCATTAAAGTGATGTAATAAAAAGCTGTCAGGATGTTTGCAATGCAGATTTTATTCAATTCAAAGTCATTGCACTTAATTTGCTGATTGTCCCCCTCTCTCAAGCACAAGATGACAACATGTATAGTGGTTACATTAAAACTAACAAATACAAGGTTTGTGTATCTCTTAATGATATTGTTATTTGCACTACCTCTGTATAGAAGAATAACCTGTGTGCATATGACGACTCTGTCAAAGTAGAACTTGGTAATGGAGAGTGACTACTTATCTCTGCTAATGTAAAGATTATCTGCGATTCGGGTAATAAAACTATTCACAATAATAGTGTGCAATATAACACTGGTCTCTCTGCCTAGTTGGATTATTTAGAAACAATTACTCAACATTTTATTGCCTTAATGTTGTTGCTATGGTAACCAATATCACAGATGAAAATGGATCAGGTTATGGGTATGTTATAATTTAGACTATTATAAATTATTTACCTAGCATTTAGTGACAGTGATGATGAGACTCACACATATGGTATTGATATGAGTAAGTGGTTTTGTTTTGCACAAAGTACTACTGGTAAGATACTGGGAGTGTTCCTTCCAAAAATGAGGATAGAGAAATTGTTAATTTTAAGAAGGACATAGCAGCAGCATTTCAAGCCAACTTTAGAGAAACACCAGATGAACGTGAGGGAGATTCATAATCATTCCATCGCTCACATTATAAGTAAATATGTATCATTTATTTGTTTGTCATCTCTTCTATATTATTTTCACAGATATTATTCAGAAAATAGTCGACAGATACAGAAGAGAACACTAGATGAGGGTGACATTATTGAAATATGCTGAAAACTCTAAAACTTCAAAGAAATTGCTACACTTCCATCAATAAGACAAAATAGAAATTGACAAGAACAAAAGATTTTATTTTTCTACAGGAAAAAGTACAATTGATGTGAGACATCCTGGTAAACCAGACGAAGATGAAGACAAAGAAGATTTGTGACACGATGTGCCATCTTTAAAAGCCACATCTGAATGTAAACTCATCCTTTCCTACTGTGAAAAAAACTTGCATCCTGCTATTAAAAAAAAGTCTCACCTTGTTCGCAGTTTAAAATCTAAAGGCATTACTGATGACATTATAGCCATGCAAGAATGATCAGGATATAGATTAGAGATGCTGTCTTTTGTATATATATCATGACAATATTATATAATTATTACAGCACTGGAAGATAAAATGGACATGAAGGAATTGTACAAGGTGTTGCCATTGATTGATAAAACTATAAAAAGGATAACACGAGATACTGAATCAAGAAAAACATGCAATTTTATTATTATTTTTGTTTTCATTGAATGTTTGTTAACAGTAGCAAAAATAATGATGAACTGGAGACGTTTAATGACTTTAGAAGCAACAAATGGACCTCTTTCAGGAATAAAACAATTCTTCCCCAGGTCATAATGAAGTTAAAAGAAGTAAGTTACTATACATAGAAAAAGTGATTTTTATCATTATTTTACATCCAGACAATTAATAGAGGACAAAATGCAAGTCAAGAAAAAAAAGTCCTTTATGACTTGTTGAATTCAGAAGGTAGTCTTGAAGCACAAAAGGTGCTACTAGTATATAGAATGATCAATATTGCTATCTTGTTTTTATAGGCATTGGTTGAGATGCTACACCATCCTCTACATGAAGAATGTATCATTTTACTACTTCAAATTGCACTTCTCTCTTCTATTCATCCTTCAACTGTCGAATATCTTAAAAACTATTAGAAACATTCAGATGATATAAATCAGTTAATCCTGACCTTTGCTATCCTTGGTCGTCATAGCAATGTAGAAAACATTGTTGTTAAAACAATGTCAAAGGTACTTAAAAAGCTGTTAAATTTATCAAATCGAAGGTGATCCTTCTTCCGTTGTAAATGTTATCCATGCACTAGGTAACACTGGATCAAGGATCCTTACTTTTGCCATTTCTGTCATCCAATCATCTTAGTCTTCAACTAACATTTACACAGTAAAAGTGATGGGTAGAAAGTACCCAACTTTTTGGGTCAAAACATCTACAACTCAGGTAACCCATGTCTTGGGTTAAAATAACACAATGAAAATAATAATTAAAGCAACTGTCAAATGTATTGGTGATTATAACACACACCTATAGTTAAAGTAACATCTGACATAAGTAGTTGAGGTAACAATTGCTGTTACTTTAACTTCATGTACTGTGGTTACTGTAACACTTAGTAGGTTTGATTCTAACATATGTTACAGTTATCATAACTAACAAAATAGGTTTTTATAACTAATATTGTTAAAGTAATCATTGGTGGTGTAAGCCCAATTCAAAGTTGCTACAAGGCCAATACTAGTGTAACTCAATAAGCATGAAGCGAACTAGATGCATCTACAACCACATTGCTTTTAGACAAACTTTACTATAGTAGTTGAATCATGGCTTCAATTTGTAGTATCCCTTGGACTTTGGACTTTAATTATAATATTCATGATTTGATTAGTGTATATATATATACCGTATATATATATATATATATATATATATATATATTATATATATACATTTTTGTTTAAACACCAATTCTTATTGAGTTGCGAACTTTACAAGGTGTCAGCTAGGAGTGGGATGCGATAGCCACGTACCAAATCCCAGCCCCAGAGCCATTCGACTTCTCCAACACAGATGACTGGCCTAAATGGATCAGACAATTTGAAAGATTTCGACAATCATCCGAACTTAGCGGAAAGTCAGAAGAGAACCAAATTAGCACTTTGATATATTCAATGGGAGACGCTGCAAATGATAGTCTCGCGTAGCCAGCCCCTCCCTCTCGGGAAGGGTTTAGTTAACTGTAAGTATAGCTCTCGTTCAGAAAACTACCGGAAATCCGGTAGTCGATAAGTGGTGTTAAGAGAGAGGAGGGCAAACACCAACTTTAAAATTGCTGACTCAACAGAAGCACAAATGTCGGATACGCAAGCAGTTCTCTAAAGCTTTTCGGTACTTTTTAGTGTAAACGAGTTCAGCAGGCTCCTTTGTTCTGCCCTATGCAAAGCGCCATGAGGTTTACAAATAACCAAAGCTTTCATCAATTGAGTTGTAATAAATTATAACCTTCGAAACTGTCATGGATAATCGAGAACCTGCAATTCAAGCTGCTGCTACTAGACTAAGATTTATTCTTTAGGAGCCTGCCTGACATACTGGTTTATACCAGTAAACTTCATGGCACTTTGCATAGGGCAGTACACAAAGGAGCCTGCTGAAAGGTACATTGTGCTTCTGTTGAGTCAGCAATTTTAAAGTAGGTGTTTGCCCTCCTCCCTCTCAACACCACTTATCGACTACCGGATTTCCGGTAGTTCTCTAAACGAGAGCTATACTTACAGTTGACCAGACCCTTCCCGAGAGGGAGGGGCTGTCTACGCGAGACTATGCAAATGATATTTACCAGTCTTTTCGTTTGACTGATGAGGGTGAGCGCAGTTACGAAGTGGTGAAAAAAAAGTTTGACGACCACTTCATGAAGAAGAAAAACGTAATCTATGAGAGAGCCAAATTCAATATGAGACGACAAGAAGGTGAACCAGTGGATGCATTTATAACTGCATTGTATAACTTAGCATCAAAATGTGATTATGGAACATTGAATGATGAATTGATTAGAGACAGAATTGTGGTGGGGATAAGGAACCAATTCCTGACCGAGAAGATGCAACTCGATAAGACTCTGACACTGGAGAAGGCAGCCAGAATGGCTAGAGAGAGCGAAAGCTGTAAGGAAGCAGCAACCACTGCTAAGAGATGGAGACAAGAAAGAAGTTGAGGTAATAAGAAGAAATCTCAGCAGAGACAGTACAGTGCTTATCAAAACAGATCAAAGAGAATCTCTACAAGAAATAGGTCTGTCCATAGGTTGGTTAACTGCAGCAAACCAGCCCAACAGCCACAACAAAGAGACAGTTTGTACAAGCTGTGGAAAGAACCATCCCACTGGAAGAGAATCCTGCCCAGCTAGACTATCCAAATGCTAGGACACTTTCACCCTTTGTGTAGGAGTACTGTTAATAATGTTGAAACTAGTGACTCTAAGAACTCAAATAGTGACAGTGACTGGAAGTTTTTGGGAGTTGTTACTGGAACAAGCATAACCAAACAGTGGATAACTAAACTGAAACTGAATCGACGAATGATTAAATTCAAAATAGATATGGGAGCTGATGTTACCGTGATCCCATCAACTACATATGACCTATACTATGATGGACCGCTCCACCATACTAAGACACCTCTAGTTGGACCAGGACAGAATGAGTTGAAGGTTCATGGATGCTTGAGGCAACCTTAGAGAAAGGAAAAGATGAAGTGAAAGAAACTTTATATGTTGTAGAAGGTTTGCAAACACCCTTGGCTGGAGTACCTATTATTCAGAAACTGAACATGATCTCTGAAGTCAACTCTGTAGACAAAAATAAAGAAGACATAGTGGCACAATTTTCAGAATTATTTAACTGACTAGGACTTATTAAAGGCATTTACCGGATTGAGTTAGAAGAAGAAGCAAAACCATACTCTATTATGGCACCTAGGAGAGGTACCAATCCCTCTGCTACCCAAAGTTAAATGTGCATTAGAAAAGATGGAAAAGGATTTATAAAATCAATGAGCCTACTGACTGATGTTCAGGAATGGTTGTTGTACCAAAACCGAACAACCAAGTGAAAATCTGTGTTGACTTGACCAAGTTGAACCGTTACGTCAAGAGAGAGAGACGCATCCTACCCTCTGTTGACCACGCCTTAGCTCATATTGAAGACACAAAATTCTTCTCAAAATTGGATGCAAATTCAGGATTTTGGCAGATTGAATTGTCACCTGATTCGTCCAAACTCACAACGTTTATAACATCCTTTGGACATTACAAGTTTAATCGTCTACCATTCGGTATTTCCTCAGCATCGGAACTTTTTCAAAAGATGTTGGAAATTTCAAATGAAGGTGATGGTGTAGTTGGACTGATTGATGATTGATGTATCAAGAGCTTTGACTGAGTGTGAACAGAGATATGCCCAAATAGAAAAAGACTCACTAGCACTGACTTGGGCTTGTTAAAGGGTCAATCAATACCTTCTGGGGTCCAAGTTTTTACTAGAAACAGATCACAAACCATTAGTTCCTTTGCTGTCAACAAAAAACTTGGAAGAGTTACCTATAAGGAGTACAAAGATTTCATCTCCGGATGATGAGATACCAATATGACATTAAACACATTCCTGGAAAAGAATTGAATACTGCTGATTTCCTATCAAGATCACCATTACCAAATACTGGATTTTCTGAATTACAAGAAGAGACACAAGTTGGCTTTTCACAATTAATTTAGACCAGATTTTGGCTTCGTTGTAAGTCAATATTGGGCTCACATCAACTTGATGAGATTCTGGTAATGAGGACAACAGTTGAAATGACAAAATTCTATTTTAAGTGCATTATTATGACTATGTCATTTCTGTCTCTTCACGCCAGTCATTAATATCTGATTTATTTGACTATAATGTTTATCATGGTCATAAACTAACAGATGGTTTGACTTAAATTTATCTAAAACACTAAACTAATATTGTTTTTCTCCCTTTTACCAATTTGTTTTAATAACTAGATTACATTGTTATTTTGGTGTTAAACTTCCTAACCTAGTTATAGTAACAGTCAGTCTACATAGTAGCTTTAACCAACTTAGTTACATTAAGAGTACTGTTGGCTTCTAGTTGGCTTTTCATAATTAATTTAGACCAGGTTTTGGCTTCGTGGTAAGTCAATATTGGGCTCTCATCAACTTGATGGGATTCTGGTAATGAGGACAACTGTTGAAATGACAAAATTCTATTTTAAGTGCATTATTATGACTATGTCATTTCTGTCTCTTCACGCCAGTCATTAATATCTGATTTATTTGACTATAATGTTTATCATGGTCATAAACTAACAGATGGTTTGACTTAAATTTATCTAAAACACTAAACTAATATTGTTTTTCTCCCTTTTACCAATTTGTTTTAATAACTAGATTACATTGTTATTTTGGTGTTAAACTTCCTAACCTAGTTATAGTAACAGTCAGTCTACATAGTAGCTTCAACCAACTTAGTTACATTAAGAGTACTGTTGGCTTTTCATAATTAATTTAGACCGAATTTTGGCTTCGTGGTAAGTCAATATTGGGCTCTCATCAACTTGATGGGATTCTGGTAATGAGGACAGCAGTTGAAATGACAAAATTCTATTTTAAGTGCATTATTATGACTATGTCATTTCTGTCTCTTCACGCCAGTCATTAATATCTGATTTATTTGACTATAATGTTTATCATGGTCATAAACTAACAGATGGTTTGACTTAAATTTATCTAAAACACTTATCTAAAACACTAAACTAATATTGTTTTTTCTCCCTTTTACCAATTTGTTTTAATAACTAGATTACATTGTTATTTTAGTGTTAAACGTCCTAACCTAGTTATAGTAACAGTCAGTCTACATAGTAGCTTCAACCAACTTAGTTACATTAAGAGTACTGTTGGCTTCTAGTTGGCTTTTCATAATTAATTTAGACCGAATTTTGGCTTCGTGGTAAGTCAATATTGGGCTCTCATCAACTTGATGGGATTCTGGTAATGAGGACAACAGTTGAAATGACAAAATTCTATTTTAAGTGCATTATTATGACTATGTCATTTCTGTCTCTTCACGCCAGTCATTAATATCTGATTTAATTGATTATAATGTTTATCATGGTCATAAACTAACAGATGGTTTGACTTAAATTTATCTAAAACACTTATCTAAAACACTAAACTAATATTGTTTTTTCTCCCTTTTACCAATTTGTTTTAATAACTAGATTACATTGTTATTTTAGTGTTAAACTTCCTAACCTAGTTATAGTAACAGTCAGTGAACATAGTAGCTTCAACCAACTTAGTTACATTAAGAGTACTTGTTTTTTCTCCCTTTTACCAATTTGTTTTAATAACTAGATTACAATGTTATATTGTTGTTAAACTCTTCCTAACCTAGTTATAGTAACAGTCAGTCAACATGGTAGCTTCAACCAACTTAGTTACATTAACCCATTTAGTTAAAGTTACCCAGGAGTGTCACTTCAATTACATGTAGGTTAATATAACCAATTTGTATTGTAGTTGATACAACCATTGTGGGTAGTTTTAATCTTGTGTTTTTTGCTGTACAGATTTTACAGCATGCCATGTGGTTATCATGTCACCTTTTATGAAATTAATAATTAATGAACTAAAAGTTGAAAAATTAATTTGGATTTGCAAAAATAATCGTCTACAACAAAACTAAAAAGTTGAGCTCTAAAACTTTTTATGAAAAAATTTCCCTCTAACTACATCTCTATTAACTGAATAGTTTCACTCAAATTAGATTCACTAAAAACTTAACAACACTATGAGAATTAATTCAGACTCTCAGATTTCTGTTTTTGTGACTATAATCTGACTGACTGCAACGCCTTTGTAAGTGCCACGAACATTATATTGAAATGTTCTTCCTGTTTCAAGAATGTATTTCATAGTCCCCGTGTAAGGCGTATTGATAACACCTTCATAGATGGTAGCAGTAGCTTCAACTGTCTTGCGAGGAGGAACATCAATCTGGAAATCATAAGATCTTGTTGTTGTAGTTGTTGTTTCACGACTACGTGTCCCTGATATACCTGTTTTCACACGAACACCAAACTTTGCGCTTGTCTCAATGAATAAACCTGATCCACTCACCTCAAATTCGGCACTAACTTCAGTTTCCAGTGATTTTGTAATGGACCATGATTCCGTTTCTGTAATGGCCTTACTTCCTGAGAGAATATAATGACTTGCAATGGATGAGCGTTTGTTGTTGTATGTGACAGTGTCGATACGAATGGGTTTTGTTTTAACAGCAAGAGTATGTAGTGATGGATATCTAATATTGCTGAGGATAGCTTTTTCCACTCGACGCAATATTAGAAATCCAAGAGCATCCAAGGCATTTCCAGATCGAAGTTGAAACCCAATGAGAATTCCAGATCCTATAGGAGGGCGGTATGGACCATTTCTTTGTCCTGAAGAATGAACTTCAAATTTTCTCCCTTTATTTGTTTTAAAGCGAAGACCAGCTACTCGTGCAGCTTTTCCACACTTGCCATTGCCCCAAATCTCAAGGCTTTTAAGTAATTCACCAGGCTGAAAATAGAACTTCTCACTTTCGTAACCTGATTTAGCTCCATAGGTATAACTCCTACCATTAGTTATTTCCACTTGAACACATCTGATTGCACCATATCGATTATCCACCCACACCTTTAAGGACCTAACAACTTCTCCTATTCTTTCTCCATTAAAATTTATTGTGCGAAAGCCTCCTCCACTTCCACCAACAATATATTTTGTAGTAAAGTAATTTGTTTTGTCTCTCCCTGTTTGTCTGAGGCAACCTATACCTGCTGAAAAAACCGTTTCATTTTGAGTTTCATCTTGCTTTTCATGTTTTTCATCTCTAATTGGAAGAGAATTATCATCATTAACTTGTTCTTGCCACATTTCCTTATCCATGTCTGGAATTTTCGCATTCTCTTGATTTTGTTCGTTTGTATCAATTTCTTCGTCTTCCAATTGGTTTTGTATTGTTTCCTTTTCCATGTCAGGAAATTCACTCTTCTCTTGATGTTGATCATTAGTATCAGGAAAAGTGCCATAATTTTCTAGCTCGTTATAGCCAATGTCATTCTGGTTTTGCAAAGGAGTGGCTATAACGTTACATCCCAGAAATATTGTTAACAGTAGTACACTTGTCAGCATCATAATTTCTCCAACATGCACCAACTAGTTTTTTGATCAATTCTGTAACTTTTATGCACATACACGCAGATCTTCCGCCCACAAACGAGGCAATTAAATAATTATCATTCAAAATTATGAATTACAATTGACACACGTCTCGACTATCTATAGGGACCCATCCAGTGACAAAATTTCAGAGAGGTGTATACCAACATAATATTATGTATATTAGTGAATATTATTTACAGGTGAGGTTATAATATAGTTTAATAACTTTATCGTAATATAAATTGTCCGATATAGATCTGGTTTATTGTACCAGAAAAAGTATAATGAAAGCCTACCTATGTTAATTACTATTATGTAAATTAACTATTATAGTTAGCAATAAGCAGGCCCGTACCGAGGGGGGGGGTGCAGGGGGTGCACGTGCACCCCCCTTTTCAAGGATTAATTCAGATGAGTAAAAGTCATGCAATGGTTTTCCAGATGATTGAGCAATAGGTATACATCAGCAAGTATGCATCTGATCAGGGAGGTGTAACTGTACTAAATTCACATCTTTCTACATGCTGCATGAATACATGTACAATTGTACTTGTACATGTACACAACCTGACTCACGCCACATGTGCACTACCATTTTCAAAAGTCTGCGTACTGGCCTGATAAGTCATCAGTTTCTTTTTCAATTTATCACACATATCAGTTAGTAGCTTCAAACAATTGATTTACTTCTCTGACAGTCCTGAAGACATGGAAAAGGCTCCATAGAAAAAAAGCTGATGAAAGTTCTCGTTAATGTTGCCATCAAGTTTCAGAATGTAGATTTAGATAATGCCATAAAAACATATCTCAATTTTGTAGTTACCTCAGAAGCACATGAACTTCTTCATATATTACAAACAGCAATTTGGAGGTCAAAACGAGCCTCAAGTACCAATTGGAATGACACCTATAGTATGTTTAATCTCATTGCCAGTCAATCCAGTAGGACAAGTGATGTACAAACCTATACATATCACAGAGCATACTTGTGGGCTGATTGCCTTGGCTCATCAAAACTTTATGCTAAAATAGCTATTGGTGGCTTTCGAGGAGTCAGTCCATTTGGTGGCCATAAATTATTTGTTAGGGGGCTTGCTGAAGCATATGTATATGGTCGTACTTATTGATATGCATTTTGCAGTAGTGCTTTAAAGCTGACTCTACATTTTTTGGTATAATATTATTGAATTTTTTGGTTGAAGTGTGTGAATTTTTTTCCTTATGGCTGTTACATTTCAAGTTTCCTTTTATACTCTGTATATGTAACAAATACTAAATTACATTTGATGACTTACAATTTAAATGTAACTAACATTGTCTAGGAGAATAAAGACAGAAGTCACATACAAAGTAGGTATAGACCTTTCAAATTTGAATGTTTATTGTTGCATTTTGTCCTTTCTCATATTTTTGATCAACACATTGGCTGCTACTACTACTGCTGAACCTGACACCTGTGACCTTCCTCTATTTCGTGTACTAGTCTAAGATTACAAAGCACATTTCACTTCTTGAGTTATTAAGAAACAATTTGGCTTAGAACAGGCAGACATACTTATGTATATATTAGTAGGAAGGAATGCACACAGGAGAGGAGTGATTACAGAGGTGTGGCTTTTAAGGACTAATACTTGAATTAATAGTTGGCTGCTGCTAAAGCCATTTTCCACTATTGTCTGAAGGTTGTCTAACTAATCCACAACTTATACAGCCTACTGTATTGACAATAAGGAACTTATCTATAATAACTGTGTACATACAGCTTCAAACTCAATACTCTAATTAATACTCATTAACATCTAACTTAATTACATGTACAGTAATCAATGCATACAGGTACACTACTGTCTAATCACACAATAAGTAGAGTTCTCGACAACAACATAGATAGACAAATGTACCAAAATGTAGGACAAAAAATATTTTAAAAACCATAAGACAGACTGAGTGATGTATTTTGTATTAAGTAAAAAGGTAATCGAACAAAATGTATAGCCAAAGTAGGTGTGGTTACTTGTATACAGTTGGACAAAGAAATTGATATTTGAAAGTGTAGTAGTGGATCATACATATTTACCTATCTATCGTCCTCAGTATAATAATATTATTGTAATGTTAACTAGTAATATAACTTGTGTATTTATGCATATAATATTGTACTTAGTAATTACTACTTCAATACAGACCTGTTGACATCGTTATTTTTGTAATACACCTCTTCCTCCTGCACCTACCTCTTACCATTGCTGTAATACCATGTGCTCAACAAATATCCTCCTATCAATGGCCAGACAAACCAAAATTTGCTAGCTCCAAGCCTGTATCAAGCTCAGCCTGATAAACTACTGATGTATATACATGTATATAATTTTTTACTTTATTTTCTAGCTGCTGACTTTTCCAAATAGTACTAGATATCAGCACATCTTTCATGTTAGCTGCCAGACTGTTTCTCCTATATGCATTATGACCAAATCTACAAGAATGTAACATGTACTACACAATATATCAGAGACACCATGTAGTCTCTGCTAAGGTGATGTTTCATAATGGCCTTGCTATATGTCACAGACATTAAATAAATTTCCTGTAAGGTCATGTGCCCACAATCATTTTCAAGCAGTAATAACCATAGTAATTCTACCTTTTAAATGGTTTCCCTCCCATCTATGACATAACACCAGACAATACAACAGAGATGCTATGAATCCTCTACTAACACGACCGTTTCCTATTAAAATTGCTATTATATAGATCAAGTAAATGTCCCTAAGGTCACGTCTCCACATTCAATTTTAACAATAATAACTAACTCAAACATTATAAAAATCATAACACACACCAATACAACAGAGATGTTATGTAGTCCCACTGAGGTGATGTTTTCAATAAGGAATAGAAATTTAAAGATCTAGGAAACACCCCTAAGGTCATGTGCCCACATCCAATTTCATGATTATAATATGTCAACCTTTATAAAAACCATCTACAACATGTAACAACATACAACAGGAAATAGACTCAATGTGTATAGTCTCCATTAAAGTGATGTAACATTTTCTAAAAAGAAACTAAAAGCTATCAAGATCAAGTAAACTTCCCTAAGTTCATACGCCCCCATGTCATTTCAGACTATATAAGTCAGCTAATTGTCCAATATTATTATCTAGTGATTGATTCATATATCAACTAGTGAGGTATATTTGTTACCTTACACTTTTTGAGTCAGGATGTTTGCAATGCAGATTCTATTCAAAGTCATTGCACTTAATTTGCTGATTGTCCCCCTCTCTCAAGCACAAGATGACAACATGTATAGTGGTTACATTAAAACTAACAAATGCAAGGTTTGTATATCTCTTAGCGTTATTGTTATTTGTACTACCTCTTTTATAGGACAATAATCTGTGTGCATATGACTACTCTGTCAAAGTAGAACTCGGTAATGGAGAGGGAGCACTTATCTCTGCTAATGTAAAGATTATCTGCGATTCAAGTACTAAAACTATCCACCATAATAATGTGCAATAACACTGGTCTCTCTGTTTAGTTGGATTATTTAGAAGCAATTACTAAACATTATATTGTTTTAGTGTATCTAATGTTGTTGCTATGGTAACCAATGTCACAGATGAAAATGGATCAGGTTATGGGTATGTTATAATTTAGACCATTACAAATTATTTACCTAGCATTTAGTGACAGTGATGATGAGACTCACACATATGGTATTGATATGAGTAAGTGGTTTTGTTTTGCACAAAGTACTACTGGTAAGATACTGGGAGTGTTTTATCCAAAAAATGAGGATAGAGAAATTGTTAATTTTAAAAAGGCTATAGCATCAGCATTTCAAGCAAACTTTAGAGAAACACCAGATGAACGTGAGGGAGATTCACAATCATTCCATCGCTCACATTATAGGTAAATATGTATCATTGTATTTGTTTGTCATCTCTTCTATATTATTTTCACAGATATTATTCAGAAAATAGTCAACAGATACAGAAGAGAACAGTAGATGACGGTGACATCATTGAATATGCTGGAAACTCTAAAACTTCAAAGAAATCGCTACACTTCCATCAAGAAGACAAAATAGAAATTGACGAGAACAAAAGAATTTATTTTTCTACAGGAAAAAGTACAATTGATGTGAAACGTCCTGGTAAACCAGATGAAGATGAAGACAAAGAAGATTTGGTGCATGATGTGCCATCTTTGAAAGCCACATCTGAATATAAACTCATCCTTTCCTACTGTGAAAAAAACTTGCATCCTGCTATTAAAAAAAAGTCTCGCCTTGTTCGCAGTTTAAAATCTAAAGGCGTTACTGATGACATTATAGCCAAGAATGATCAGGATATAGATTAGAGATGCTGTCTTTTGTATATATATCATAGCAATTTTATATAATTATTACAGCACTGGAAGATAAAATGGACATGAAAGAATTGTACAAGATGTTGCCATCGATTGATGAAACTATAAAAAGGATAACACGAGATACTGAATCAAGAAAAACATGCAAGTTTATTAACATTTTTGTTTTCATTGAATGTTTGTTAACAGTAGCAAAATTATTGATGAACTGGAGACGTTTAATGACTTTAGAAGCAACAAATGGACCTCTTCCAGGAAAAAAAGCAATCCTTCCCCAGGTCATCATGAAATTAAAAGAAGCAAGTTACTATACATAGAAAAAAATGATTTTATCATTTTTTTTACATGCAGACAATCAATAGAGGACAAAATGCAAGTCAAGAAAGAAAAGTCCTTTATGACTTGTTGAATTCAGAAGGTAGTCTTGAAGCACAAAAGGTGCTACTGGTATATAGAATGATCAATAATGCTATCTTGTTTTTATAGGCATTGGTTGAGATGCTACACCATCCTCTACATGAAGAAGAACGTATGATTTTACTACTTCAAATTGCACTTCTCTCTTCTGTTCATCCTTCAACTGTGGAATATCTTAAAAACTATTTGAAACATTCAGATGATATAAATCAGTTAATCTTGACCTTTGCTACCCTTGGTCGTCATAGCAATGTAGAAGACATTGTTCTTAAAACATTGTCAAAGGAACTTAAAAAAGCTGTTAAAATTTATCAAATTGAAGGTGATTCTTCCTTTGTTGTAAATATTATCCATGCACTAGGTAACACTGGATCAAGGAAGATTATCTCTTTACTTTTGCCATTTCTGTCATCCAATCATCTTAGTCTTCAACTATCATCTATAGATGCTCTAAGAACTGTCTCTCGTGATGAAGTAGTCCAAGATGCTTTTTTTCATATAGTGAATGACTCAGCACATATTGAGCCAGTAGTTAAAATTGTTGAAAGCTTACTTTTTCCCTTCAAACAATCGATTTACTTCTCTGACAGTCCTGAAGACATGGAAAAGGCTCCATAGAGAAAAAGCTGATGAAAGTTCTCGTTAATGTTGCTATCAAGTTTCAGAATGTAGATTTAGATAATGCCATAAAAACATATCTCAATTTTGTAGTTACCTCAGAAGCACATGAACTTCTTCATATATTACAAACAGCAATTTCGAGGTCAAAACGAGCCTCAAGTACCAATTGGAATGACACCTATAGTATGTTTAATCTCATTGCCAGTCAATCCAGTAGGACAAGTGATGTACAAACCTATCCATATCACAGAGCATACTTGTGGGCTGATCGCCTTGGCTCATCAAAACTTCATGCTAAAGTAGCTGTTGGTGGCTTTGGAGGAGTCAGTCCATTTGGTGGCCATAAATTATTTGTTAGGGGGCTTGCTGAAGCATATGTATATGGTCGTACTTATAAAGTCATTGATTTGGAGTATATGATTAAGGGAAATTTGTCCCAAAATTCCTCTGTTTCAGGATATGGAAAGATATGTGGCTCAACTTATATCAATCCTGGAATCGTTCCTTTCACATACTCAAAGTCCTATCCTATGTTATCGATGAGAGTATTCTATACAAAGATATCTTTCTACATATTGTGGGCTAAAATAAATGTGTACTTTGAGGGATCCATCACTGGCAATCTCACTTTTGCAGTGAATGTTGGATTACCTTCTGCTACAACCAGCTTAGCTGCTGACCCAACTGTAACAGTAACTGCAGGTGCATATCTAAAAGTTTTGGTAAGCTTACTATGATGAAAATCAATGATTGAAGACTTTTCTTGATTTTTTTTCAGATTATATTCAAAATTGGAGTTGATGTATCTGCCAGTTTTGTCTATCTTGCTAAACCCAGAGCATCAGCTACATTCTGTGACAATGATCCAATAGGAGATGCCACTGCATGTTTTGATCTTTACACTAAGCGTCAAGGATTGTTAAGTATCTATGCCTGGTATCAAAGGAAGACTTGCAAAATTAAGAATTGGAGTTTGAAGTGTTATGTGAGTAAAAGACATACATATTTTACAGTCATGCGTATTTCACAATTTTGTAGTGGAAAAGTAAAAAGAAGATTTCAGCACTGTCCAAAACATGGAGTCTCTCTAAATCTGTATCATCTACTGGTAGTTGTCGTGTCTGTAATTGTCCCAGCAGTTTACTTGGGAAATTCTGCAACAACCAGTCTGAAGGTTCTGGCTGTAGCTGCTATAATAAAGATATCTAGTCTGTCAACTACATTGGTTTTATATACATAATATACTTATTATTATTGATATGCATTTTGCAGTAGTGTTTTAAAGCTGACTCTACATTTTTTGGTATAATATTATTGAATTTTTTGGTTGAAGTGTGTGAATTTTTTTCCTTATAGCTGTTACATTTCAAGTTTCCTTTTATACTCTGTATATATAACAAATACTAAATTACATTTGATGACTTACAATTTAAATGTAGCTAACATTGTGTAGGAGAATAAAGACAGAGGTCACATAGAAAGTAGGTATAGACCTTTCAAATTTGAATGTTTATTATTGCATTTCATCCTTTCTCATATTTTTGATCAACACATTGGCTGCTACTACTACTGCTGAACCTGACACCTGTGACCTTCCTTTATTTTGTGTACTAGTCTAACATTACAAAGCACTCTTGAGTTATTAAGAAACAATATTGGCTTAGAACAGGCAGACATACTTATGTATATATTAGTAGGAAGGAATGCACACAGGAGAGGATTGGTATGGTTTTTAAGGACTTAGGAAGAATTAATACTTGGCTGCTGCTAAAGCCATTTTCCACTATTGTCTGTGAAGGTTGTCTAACTAATCCACAACTTATACAGCTTACTGTATTGACAATAAGGAACTTATCTATAATAACTGTGTACATACAGCTTCAAACTCAATACTCTAATTAATACTCATTAACATCTAACTTAATTACATGTACAGTAATCAATGCATACAGGTACACTACTGTCTAATCACACAATAAGTAGAGTTCTTGACAACAACGTAGATAGACAAATGTACCAAAAATGCAGGACAAAAAATATTTTAAAAACGACAAGATAGACTGACTGATGTATTTTGTATTTAAGTAAAAAGGTAATTGAACAAATATATAGCCAAAGTAGGTGTGGTTACTTGTATACAGTTGGACAAAGAAATTGATATTTGAAAGCGTAGTAGTGGATCATACATATTTACCTATCTATCATCCTCAGTATAATAATATTATTGTAATGTTAACTAGTAATATAACTTATGTATTTATGCATATAATATTGTACTTAGTAATTACTACTTCAATACAGACCTGTTGACATCATTATTTTGTAATACACCTCTTTCTCCTGCACCTACCCCTTACCATTGCTGTAAGACCATGTGTTCTCACTAATATCCTCCTATCAATGGCCAGACAAACCAAAGTTTGCTAGCTCCAAGTCTGTATCAAGCTCAGCCTGAGAAACTACTGATGTATATACATGTATATAACTTTTACTTTATTTTCTAGCTGCTGACTTTTCCAAATAGTATTAGATATCAGCACATCTTTCATGTTAGCTGCCAGACTGTTTCTCTTATATGCATTCTGACCAAATCCACAAGAATGTAACATGTACTACACAATATATCAGAGACACCATGTAGTCTCTGCTAAGGTGATGTTTCATAATGGCCTTGCTATATATCACAGACATTAAATAAATTTCTTGTAAGGTCATGTGCCCACAATCATTTTCAAGCAGTAATAACCATAGTAATTCTACCTTTTAAAAGGTTTCCCTGGCATTTATGACATAACACCAGATGATACAACAGAGATGCTATGTATTCTCCACTGACACGACTGTTTCCTATTAAAATTGCTATTATATAGATCAAGTAAATGTCCCTAAGGTCACGTCTCCACATTCAATTTTAACAATAATAACTAACTCAAACTTTATAAAAATCATAACACACACCAATACAACAGAGATGTTATGTAGTCCCACTGAGGTGATGTTTTCAATAAGGAATAGCTATTATAAATTTAAAGATCTAGGAAACACCCCTAAGGTCATGTGCACACATCCAATTTCATGATTATAATATGTCAACCTTTATAAAAACCATCTACAACATGTAAGAACATACAACAGGAAATAGATTCAATGTGTATAGTCTCCATTAAAGTGATGTAACATTTTCTAAAAAGAAACTAAAAGATATCAAGATCAAGTAAACTTCCCTAAGTTCATACGCCCCCATGTCATTTTAGACTATATAAGTCAGCCAATTGTCCAATTATTAGTGATTAATTCATATACCAACAACAGTGAGGTATATTTGTTACCTTACACTTTTTGAGTCAGGATGTTTGCAATGCAGATTCTATTCAAAGTCATTGCACTTAATTTACTGATAGTCTCCCTCTCTCAAGCACAAGATGACAACATGTATAGTGGTTACATTAAAACTAACAAATGCAAGGTTTGTACATCTCTTATGTTATTGTTATTTGCTCTACCCCTACAACGAGGACAGACCAAATACTTTTTTTATTACTTTTGAGGTGTTATTTCTGTCAAAAACATGTACTTCTCTGTTACAAAATGTTAATCTTCATAGGGAAAAGTTGTAACTATTAAAACTTCTTTTCATCTTTCAGTTACAAGCTTATATAACAGACTTTGGAGAAAAAAGGACTAAGTGACTTTGTGATTGTTCTTGAAAAAGACACTATTATTCAGACAAATGACCTTTATTCAGCACTTCATTGTGCCATTGCATCATATTACATATTCAACATTGTCTATCCATGTACTAACAAGAACATGTTGCTGTTGAAAAAAGTGTGCATGTATCAAATAAAAATGTCAGCTGAAGAAACCACAGCTGTTCAATCTCTTTCAAGCTCACTAACAAAACTTTAAGAAATCTCACCTCTTTTTGTACATATTTTTGAGTTTCTACTGATAACCCATTCTTAAAAAATGTCACAGTCACCCTGTTTTTTAATAACCCCAAAGCTTGAATATGTCAACATGACACAAATTTCATACAAACCTGGCACTTAAACATATCAATAACACAAGAAGGTGGGTCACACGCCATTGACTCCAATATTTGGTGTTACTTTGACACTACATTTTTAATAGTGAGGTTGCATATATGATACTGACAAATAGTATACATCAGACTGTTTTCATAACTAATATATACTGATTGATACTTGGTGGTCATGTAGTTATTTATAAGAGCTATGCATACGATGATTCTGTTTAATAAATCATTAGTTAGACACAAGAATTTTAATAGCTGATAGGGTTGTGTGTGAGGGCTGTTGTATATATAGCTGGACAGTCCTACATATCATGTACCTGTCTTTTCTGAGAAGTTGTTTGTTTAAGTAAATGCGCAATGAACTAATCCATAGTAATTAGTAATCAAAACAACATATGTTGTTAATACTTTTCAATATATTTTGTAGACATCTATGAAACCTAAGTGACCATGAATTGGATAAACAATTAATCTAGTTTAGCAGTGATCTATAATACGCATAATATATTGATTGGTCTAGTACTTGACATCACTATAAGTAATATGCAATGGAGTTATGTGCATTTTCTGAACTTATTATAGAAACAGAACTCCATATTTAGATCTAGAGTAGGGATTGACATTATAGAAAATATGCTAATCTTGGACTATCCCACCTGGCTGGCTCTCATATACAGATCTTACAACATGCCAAGTGGCTATCATGTCACCTTTTATGAAATTAATAATTATTGAACTAAAAGTTGAAAAATTAATTTGGATGCAAAAATAATCGTTTATAACAAAACTAAAAAGTTGGACTCTAAAACTATTTATGAAAAAGTTTCTCTCTAACTAAATCTCTATTAACTAATTAGTTTCACTCCAAATAGTTTCACTAAAAACTTAACAAATCATGAGAATTAATTCAGACTCTCAGATTTCTGTTTTTGTGACTATAATCTGACTGACTGCAACGCCTTTGTAAGTGCCACGAACATTATACTGAAATGTTCTTCCTGTTTCGAGAAAGTATTTCATAGTCCCCGTATAAGGCGTATTGATAACACCTTCATAGATGGTAGCAGTGGCTTCAACTGTCTTGCGAGGAGGAACATCAATCTGGAAATTATAAGATCTTGTTGTTGTAGTTGTTGTTTCGCGACTACGTGTCCCTGATATACCTGTTTTCACACGAACACCAAACTTTGCACTTTTCTCAATGAATAAAGCTGATCCACGCACCTCAAATTCAGCACTAACTTCAGTTTCCAGTGATTTTGTAATAGACCATGATTCCTTTTCTGTAATGGCCTTACTTCCTGAGAGAGTATAATGACTTGCAATTGATGAACGTTTGTTATTGTATGTGACAGTGTCGATACGAATGGGTTTTGTTCTAAGAGCAAGAGTATGTAGTGATGGATATCTAATATTGCTGAGGATAGCTTTTTCCACTCGACGCAATATTAGAAATCCAAGAGCATCCAAGGCACTTCCAGATCGAAGTTGAAACCCAATGAGAATTCCAGATCCTATAGGAGGGCGGTATGGACCATTTCTTCGTCCTGAAGAATGAACTTCAAATTTTCTCCCTTTATTTGTTCTAAAGCGAAGACCAGCTACTCGTGCAGCTTTTCCACACTTGCCATTGCCCCAAATCTCAAGGCTTTTAAGTAATTCACCAGGCTGAAAATAGAACTTCTCACTTTCGTAACCTTTTTTATCTCCATAGGTATAACTCCTACCATTAGTTATTTCCACTTGAACACATCTGATTGCACCATATCGATTATCCACCCACACCTTTAAGGACCTAACAACTTCTCCTATTCTTTCTCCATTAAAATTTATTGTGCGAAAGTTTCCTCCAGTTCCACCAACTATATATTTAGTAGTAAAGTAATTTGTTTTGTCTCTCCCTTTTAGCCTGAGGCAATCTATACCTGCTGCTGAAAAAACCCTTTCATTTTGAGTTTCATTGTCCTTTTCATGTTTTTCATGTCTAATTGGAAGAGAATTATCATCATTAACTTGTTCTTGCCACATTTCTTTATCCATGTCTGGAATTTTCGCATTCTCTTGATATTGTTCGTTTGTATCAATTTCTTCGTCTTCCAATTGGTTTTGTATTGCTTCCTTTTCCATGTCAAGAAATTCATTCTTCTCTTGATGTTGATCATTAGTATCAGGAAAAGTGTCATAATCTTCTAGCTCGTTATAGCTAATGTCATTCTGGTTTTGAACAGGAGTGGCTATCACGTTACATCCCAGAAATATTGTTAACAGTAGTACACCTGTCAGCATCATGATTTCTCCAACATGTACTAACTATTTTTTTGATCAATTCTGTAACTTTTATACACATACACGCACATCCTCCGCCCACAAACGAGCCAAGTAAATAATTAAATTATGAATTACAATTGACACACGTCTCGACTATCTATAGGGACCCATCCAGTGATAAAATTTCAAAGAGGTGTATACCAACATAATATTATGTATATTAGTGAATATTATTTACAGGTGAGGTTATAATATAGTTTAATAACTTTATCGTAATATAAATTGTCTGATATAGATCTGGTTTATTGAAACAGAAAAATTATAATAAAAGCCTACCTATGTTAATTACTATTATGTCAATTAACTACTATAGTTTGCGAAAAGCAGGCTCATACCCAGGGGGGGCGCAGGGGATGCACGTGCACCCCCTTTTCAAAGATTAACTCAGATGAAAAGTCATGCAAAGGTTTTCCAGATGATTGTGAGCAATAGACATGCATCAGCAAGTATGCATCTGATCAGGGAGGTGTAACTGTACTAAATTCACGTCTTTCTACATGCTGCATGTATACATGTACATGTACACAACCTGACTCATGTCACATGTGCACCCCCCTTTTTCAAAGTCTGCGTACAGGCCTGATAAGTCATCAGTTTCTTTAATTATTACGTACACATATCACTTAGTAGCTTCTTTAGTAGTTAGTAGCTTCTTTAAAGAACTCAATTTACTTAATTACAATAATTTATAACAGAATTCACATTACTAGTACTCAACATGTCTTTATTAGAAACCCTTATACTAATCTTTAATTGTCTTGACAAACTCAAATTGTATAGCATTTAACCAATTGGTTAAGAAAATGGTTGTATATATAAATAATAATAGGAGAGTTCTCATAGCAACTGTGCTGTTATTTCACTTTACCACAGAATAAACAACATATCTCATATCAATGTGAACAACATAAATCACATCTAGAAAATGTTAAAGTAATCAACTATCTTAGAAGAAGCTAAACAAGAAAAAATCTCATATCTAAAGATGTTAATTGAAAGACAAACATATTTCATATCTAGAAGAAGCCAGTAAACAAAGTACCTCAATCAGTAAGAGATGCCAAAGTCATAAAAAACATGAATGAATCTAACACCTACAGGTGCCAATTTAAAAAACAACACATTATGCTTACGTAAAGACAACTCATATCTAGAAGATATCAAAATAACTAAAGTACTTCAATCATTTAAAGATATTAAATTAACTCGTATATGACAGAGTAAGTCATACATGCCAAAGTAAACATTAAATTCTATATATCAATATCTTATATCTATACAAGATGCCAAAGTAAACGGAACACCTAAAGATACTGAAATAACTCATACATGCCAAAGTAAATCATAAATCCTATTATAATATCAAATATCTATACAAGGTGTCAAGTATAACCAAGTACCTCAATCAGTTAAAGATACTCAAGTAACTCATATATATGTCAAAGTAATAAATCCTATATAATTATCAATTATTTACAAGATGTCGAAGTAAAACTATATACATCTCTACAAGATCCTATAGCTAAATTAAATAAATGCATTTTATCTCAAATTTAAAGGATGTCAAATTATTATCAAGAATACATTAATGTAATGTATCTTTCTCATATATATTGAAGATACACAAGAAAAAATAAGTAGCATCTTAAAACTGGATAATCCCAAAGTAAACCACATATTGAGGATGGTAAGAAAAATCTCATTCTTTAATTAATAGAGGTCGCAAAAATAAACTGCATTTATGTTATCTCGTTCTCATGAATGTCAACAAATTAACCACAAAGAATGGAGCTTTCTTTGCAGACTCAGCGATTAATGAACAAAATAGAGCCTTAATCAGATTAGCATGATTTTAAATATACCTTAATTCTGGAGACAACAGTTTATCCTTGGATACAATAAACCAGGTCTTCCTGGGACAAATGAACCTAGGAATGATGACATGTCAAGGAGATATACACGCATGTAATTGAAGGTCAACTTGTACTTAGCATTTAAACAGGACCTTGTCCTCATATTAATTTTGTCTCTGTTTACTTGTTTGAAACTGTTGTTGACACTTAACTGCTTTCATACAACAGTTTTGTCGAAAAAACTCTACAAAATAATGAATCACTATATCTACTATGTATATAAGCCAGCAACTATATAGATAAATAGAAAGAATATTTTTTACTTCTGCACATTATAAGACAATTAAGGTTTACTTAATTATCTCAAATAGTTTTTATATAATTATAGTAATTGCAACTGTAAATATTTTTAAAAATTTAAAGGGTAATTGATAACATACTGATTGTTCATACCCAGCACTTGCATGTAATACTCTGGATCCATTTAAACTACAGCTTGCAGAAAGGAGCTGTACTTTGTACTGATAAAGACATAATATTATATGTACATACCAAGTGCATGAAAAAGCTATATATTATGTGGTATATATATTCCAGCATATAATATTATCATTATTGTACGTGTATAGCTCAACATCGGTATATTGTTAAACAACAGTTTGATATATGTCCAGAGTCCAATTACATTTGAATGACTTGTAAACAGTAGTAGCATGCAACTAGATTCTTATTATGACACTGATTTGGGGAGGTATTTAATGATATACCTTGAATTGGTAGATGTGAAACTACCTTCATGATATTCAAATAATGAAATGATTAAACAACATGATTCAGGTATGCAGGACTATTAAAATTCACTATTAAATTGAATTAAAAACTAATACACAAGTTGTCATACAAGTCGAGACTATATATGTTGGTCATTTAAACTGATTCATAGTCACTACTTTGATTGCATGCATGCTCAAAAACGGATACTGTTTTGATTATTAGTTAATATAGAACTACTTAGTTTGTACACATAGGCGCTTCTACTACTACTGAACCTGACATCTGTGACCTTCCCCTATTTCATGTACTAGTCTAACATTACAAAGCATATTACACTTCTTGAGTTATTAAGAAACAATATTGACTTAGAACAGGCAGACATATTTATGTATATATTAGTAGGAACTGACAGAGTGATGTATTTGGTATTAAGTAAAAAGGTAATTGAACAAATGTATGGCCAAAGTAGGTGTGGTTACATGTATATAGGTGGACAAAGAAATTGATATTTGAATGCGTAGTAGTTGATCATGCATATTTACCTATCTATCATCATCAGTATAATAATATTATTGTAATGTTAACTAGTAATATAACTTGTGTATTTATGCATATAATATTGTACTTAGTAATTATTTCTTCAATACAGTAACCATATGCTGTTAATGCTTTCAATGTACTTGTAGACATGAAACTTAAGTGACAATGAGTTGGTTAAAAAAAATTATTTTAGCAGTAATAATGAACATAGTACGTTAATTTAGTATACACAATACAATGTACTATATATATCCATTTTATGAACTTATAATAGAAACAGCACTCCGTATTTAATGTAAGGATCAGAATAATCTTACAATATCTCACTTGGCTCTCATATACTCATAACCCAAAATGTGATCAAGTTTAAAAATTAATCTACATAGAGAATGATTTGTCTACAAGATGACAAAAGTTGGACTCTAACTTCTTTGTAAAAATTGTGTATCAAATAAAAATGTCAGCTGAAGAAACCACAGCTGTTCAATCTCTTTCAAACAGAATCAAACTCACTAACAAAAATTTAAGAAATCTCACCTCTTTTTGTACATATTTTTGACTTATTGCTCTCTTTTAGTTTCTACCCAGCAAAAAAAAAACAAGATTAAAACTACCCACAATGATTGTATCAACTACAATACAAATTGGTTATATTAACCTACATGTAATTGAAGTGACACTCCTGGGTAACTTTAACTAAAATGGGTTAATGTAACTAAGTTGGTTGAAGCTACCATGTTGACTGACTGTTAATATAACTACGTTATAGGTAGTTTAACACCAAAAATAACAATGTAATCTAGTTATTAAAACAAATTGGTAAAAGGGAGAAAAAGCAATATTAGTTTACATAACATAGTGTTTTAGATAAATATAAGTCAAACCATCTGTTAGTTTATGACCATGATAAACATTATAATCAAATAAATCAATATTAATGACTGCATGGTGTGAAGAAAGACATTCACTTAAAATAGAATTTTGTCATTTTAACCCTTAATTGTCCTCGTTACCAGAATCTCATTAAGTTGATGTAAGCCAAATATTGAGTTACCATAAAGCCAAAAACTGGTCTAACTTAATATGTGAAAAGTCAACTAGAAGCCAAAAGTAGTCTTTGTAGTTTATATCCAATAACGGAAATTATGAGGAAGAGATGGATACTGTTTCAACCTAACTAACTAAGTTAATTAAGTTGAAATAGTATCTACTTATAGCTTCAATTGAAGCCATGATTCGACTACTATAGCAAAGTGGGTGTAAAAGCAATGTGGTTGTAGATGCAACTAGTTTGCTTCATGCTTATTGAGATACACTAGTATTGGCCTTGTAGCAACTTTGAATTGGACTTACATCATATTAATGTAACTGTAGTAACAAAGACCTTAGTTAAAATGACAATATGCTTTTTTCAGTGTGGCTATCAAAATAAAGTACATTACATGATGAAACCAAACAAAGAAGCATGTCACCACCAATGATTTACATTAACAATATTAGTTGTAACAACCTATTTTGTTAGTTATGATAACTACAACATATGTTAGAATCAAACCTACTAAGAGTTACAGTAACCACAGTGCATGAAGTTAAAGTAACAGCAATTGTTACCTCAACTACTTATGTCAGATGTTACTTTAACTATAGGTGTGGGTTATAATCACTAATATATTTGACAGTTGTTTTAACTATAATTTTCATTGGGTTATTTTAACCAAAGACATGGGTTACCTGAGTTGCAGGTGTTTTGACCCAAAGGTTTGGGTACTTTCTACCCATCACTTTTTACTGTGACCCATTCGTAAATGTCACATTCACCCTGTTTTTTTAATAACCCCAAAGCTTGGGTCTACTTAACATTATTAAATACGTCAACATGACACAAATTTCATACGAACCTGCCACTTATCAATAACACAAGAAGGTGGGTCAAAATTGCACATGCCATTGACCCCAATATTTAATGTTACTTTGACACTACATTTTTCATTAACTCGTATCCAACTATACGTATAGCAAAAAACACAAGGTTAAAACTACCTGCAATGGTTGTATCAACTACAATATAAATTGGTTATATTAACCTACATGTAATTGAAGTGACACTCCTGGGTAACTTTAACTAAAATGGGTTAATGTAACTAAGTTCATTGAAGCTACCATGTTGACTGACTGTTACTATAACTAGTTTAACACCAGAATAACAATGTAATCTAGTTATTAAACAAATTGGTAAAAGGGAGAAAAAGCAATATTAGTTTACATAACATAGTGTTTTAGATAAATATAAGTCAGACTATCTGTTAGTTTAATATAAATATGACCATGATAAACATTATAATCAAATAAATCAGATATTAATGACTGCATGGTATGAAGAAACAGAAATGACATGCACTTAAAATAGAATTTTGTCATTTCAACCCTTAATTGTCCTCGTTACCAGAATCTTATCAAGTTGATGTAAGCCAAATATTGAGTTACCATAAAGCCAAAAACTGGTCTAACTTAATATGTGAAAAGTCAACTAGAAGCCAAAAGTAGTCTTTGTAGTTTATATCCAATAACGGAAATTATGAGGAAGAGATGGATACTGTTTCAACCTAACTAACTAAGTTAATTAAGTTGAAATAGTATCTACTTATAGCTTCAATTGAAGCCATGATTCGACTACTATAGCAAAGTGGGTGTAAAAGCAATGTGGTTGTAGATGCAACTAGTTTGCTTCATGCTTATTGAGATACACTAGTATTGGCCTTGTAGCAACTTTGAATTGGACTTACATCATATTAATGTAACTGTAGTAACAAAGACCTTAGTTAAAATGACAATATGCTTTTTTCAGTGTGGCTATCAAAATAAAGTACATTACATGATGAAACCAAACAAAGAAGCATGTCACCACCAATGATTTACATTAACAATATTACTTGTAACAACCTATTTTGCTAGTTATGATAACTACAACATATGTTAGAATCAAACCTACTAAGAGTTACAGTAACCACAGTGCATGAAGTTAAAGTAACAGCAATTGTTACCTCAACTACTTATATCAGATGTTACTTTAACTATAGGTGTGGGTTATAATCACTAATACATTTGACAGTTGTTTTAACTATTATTTTCATTGGGTTATTTTAACCAAAGACATGGGTTACCTGAGTTGCAGATGTTTTGACCCAAAAGTTTGGGTACTTTCTACCCATCACTTTTTACGAATTGTTTTTTAAAAATTTGGCATCAAATTTGAGTTAATTCAATATCTTTAACTGATTGAAGTACTTTGGTTATTTTGATATCTTCTAGATATGAGTTGTCTTCACATAAGCATCTTCTAGATAATGTGTTGTTTTTTAAATTGGCACCTGTAGGTGTTAGATCTATTCATGTTTTTTATGACTTTGACATCTCTTACTGATTGAGGTACTTTGTTTACTGGCTTCTTCTAGATACGAAATACGTTTGTCTTTCAATTAAAATATGCATCTTTAAATATGAGATTTTTTCTTGTTTAGCTTCTTCTAAGATACTATATTACTATAACATTTTCTAGATGTAATTTATGATGTTCACATTGATATGGTTTATTCTATGGTAAAGTGAAATAACAGCATAGTTGCTATGGAGAACTCTCCTATTATTATTTATATATACAACCATTTTCTTAATAACCAATTGGTTAAATGTTACAATTTGAGTTTGTCAAGACAATTAAAGATTAGTAAGGGTTTCTAATAAAGACATGTTGAGTACTAGTAATGTGAATTCTGTTATAAATTATTGTAATTAAGTAAATTGAGTTCTTCAATGAAACTACTAACTACTAAAGAAGCTACTAACTGATATGTGTGATAAATAAAAAAAAAACTGCTGACTTATCAGGCCTGTACGCAGACTTTTGAAAAGGGGGGTGCACATGTGGCGTGAGTCAGGTTGTGTACATGTACATGTATACATGCAGCATGTAGAAAGACGTGAATTTATTACAATTACACCTCCCTGATCAGATGCATACTTGCTGATGCATGTCTATTGCTCAATCATCTGGAAAACCTTTGCATGACTTTTACTCATCTGAATTAATCCTTGAAAAGGAGGGTGCATTTGCACCCCCCTGCACCCCCCTTGGGTACAGGCCTGCTTATCGCTAACTATAGTAGTTAATTTACATAATAGTAAATAACATAGGTAGGTTTTTAGTATACCTTTTCTGATTCAATAAACCAGATCTATATCGGACAATTTATATTACGATAAAGTTATTAAACTGTATTATAACCTCACCTGTAAATAATATTCACTAATATACATAATATTATGTTGGTATACACCTCTTTGAAATTTTGTCACTGGATGGGTCCCTATAGATAGTCGAGACGTGTGTCAATTGTAATTCATAATTTTGAATGATAATTATTTACTTGCCTCATTTGTGGGCGGAGGATGTGCGTGTATGTGTATAAAAGTTACAGAATTGATCAAAAAAACTAGTTGGTGCATGTTGGAGAAATCATGATGCTGACAAGTGTACTACTGTTAACAATATTTCTGGGATTTAAAACATTAAATCCCAGAAACAATATTTCTGGGATTTAATGTTATAGCCACTCCTGTTCAAAACCAGAATGACATTGGCTATAATGAGCTAGAAGATTATGATACTTTTCCTGATACTAATGATCAATATCAAGAGAAGAGTGAATTTCCTAACATGGAAAAGGAAACAATACAAAACCAATTGGAAGACGAAGAAATTGATACAAATGAACAATATCAAGAGAATGGGGAAATTCCAGACATGGATAAGGAAATGATGTGGCAAGAACAAGTTAATGATGATAATTCTCTTCCAATTAGAGATGAAAAAAATGAAAAGCGCAATGAAACTCAATGAAAGGGTTTTTTCAGCAGAAGGTATAGGTTGCCTCAGACAAACAGGGAGAGACAAAACAAATTACTTTACTACAAAATATATAGTTGGTGGAACTGGAGGAGGCTTTCACACAATTAATTTTAATGGAGAAAGAATAGGAGAAATTGTTAGGTCCTTAAAGGTGTGGGTGGATAGTAATGCAATCAGATCTGTTCAAGTGGAAATAACTAATGGTAGGAGTTATACCTATGGAGATAAAAAAGGTGATGAAAGTGAGAAATTCTATTTTGAGCCTGGTGAATTACTTAGAAGCCTCGAGATTTGGGGCAATGGCAAGTGTGGAGGAGCTGCACGAGTAGCTGGTCTTCTCTTTAGAACAAATAAAGGGAGAAAATTTGAAGTTCATTCTTCAGGACGAAGAAATGGTCCATACCGCCCTCCTATAGGATCTGGAATTCTCGTTGGAGTTCAACTTCGATCTGGAGATGACTTGGATGCTCTTGGATTTCTAATATTGCGTCGAGTGGAAAAAGCTATCCTCAGCAATATTAGATATCCATCACTACATACTCTTGCTCTTAGAACAAAACCCATTCGTATCGACACTGTCACATACAATAACAAACGCTCGTCAATTGCAAGTCATTATACTCTCTCAGGAAGTAAGGCCATTACAGAAAAGGAATCATGGTCTATTACAAAATCACTGGAAACTGAAGTTAGTGCCGAATTTGAGGTGAGTGGATCAGCTTTATTCATTGAGACAAGCGCAAAGTTTGGTGTTCGTGTGAAAACTGGTATATCAGAGACTCGTAGTCGTGAAACAACAACTACAACAACAAGATCTTATAATTTCCAGATTGATGTTCCTCCTCGCAAGACAGTTGAAGCCACTGCTACCATCTATGAAGGTGTTATCAATACGCCTTACACAGGGACTATGAAATACTTTCTCGAAACAGGAAGAACATTTCAGTATAATGTTCGTGGCACTTACAAAGGCGTTGCAGTCAGTCAGATTATAGTCACAAAAACAGAAATCTGAGAGTCTGAATTAATTCTCATGATTTGTTAAGTTTTTAGTGAATCTAATTTGAGTGAAACTATTTAGTTAATAAAGATTTAGTTAGGGAGAAACTTTTTTCATAAATAGTTTTAGAGATCAACTTTTTAGTTTTGTTGTAGACAATTATTTTTGCATCCAAATTAAATTTTCCACTTTTAGTTTATTAATTATTAATTTCATAAAAGGTGACATCATAGTCACATGGCATGGTGTAAGATCTGTATATGAGAGCCAGGTGGGATAGTCCAAGATTAGCATATTTTCTATATATATATCAATCTCTACTCTAGATCTAAATTTGGAGTTCTGTTTCTATTATAAGTTCATAAAATCCACATAACTGCTGCATATTACATAGTGTATGTCAAGTACCAGACCAATATATTATATACATATTATAGATCACTGTACTGCTAAACGAGATTGTTTATCCAATTCATGCTCACTTAGGTTTCATAGATGCCTACAAAATACATTGAAAAGTATTAACAACATATGTTGTTTTGATTACTAATTACTATGGACTAGTTCACTGTTCATTTACTTACACAAACAACTCAGAAAAGACAGGTATAAGATATGTAGGACTGTCCTGCTATATATACAATAAGAACAGCCCTCAGACACAGGCCTATCAGCTTTTAAAATTCTTGTGTCTAACTAATGAGGCATTAAACAGAATCATCATAGCTCTTACAATTAACTACATGACCACCAAGTATCAATCAGTATATATTAGTTATGAAGACAGTGTGATGTCTACTATTTGTCAGTATCATATCAAACTGATAACCTCTTATTCGACCACAAGCTTTGCTGTAAGAAAATCCACGAGCAGAGTAAATTATAAATTGGTCGACCACAAGCCCATGATCTATGTTGTCAAATTGTCGTAGTGTTAGTCCAAGTGGACAGGTAGCATTAGGTTTGCTCACGTTGAGGCAGCCTATTCTCATTCAGCCACCTTTACCAGTTTAATTTATTAGTAACCTCCATATCACAGCATACTGATATAAGAGAACCATTAGGAACTCGTATTGAGTAATAACCTGAAAGAGAAAGATTATTTTGCTGTTTGAGATCAAGAAAATTAGTTGGATACGAGTTAATGAAAAATGTAGTGTCAAAGTAACATTAAATATTGTGGTCAATGGCATGTGCAATTTTGACCCACCTTCTTGTGTTATTGATAAGTGGCAGGTTCGTATGAAATTTGTGTCATGTTGACGTATTTAATAATGTTAAGTAGACCCAAGCTTTGGGGTTATTAAAAAAAACAGGGTGAATGCGAATGGGTATACGTTTGAATTCCTTGTAAACAATAGTAGTGTGCAAATTAGAGTCTCATTATGACACTTATTTACAGGGGCTATTAAGGATACGTCTTGGATGTGAAACTACCTCAAATAATAACTCTTTTTACAAACTAAAGAGCAAGCAATTAAACAACCAAGTATGCTACCAACCATTGTTTTAGCTGTATAATTTTGAAGCTGTGTAGCTTTGAAGCTCTTCTTAGCAAAGTGTTATTGAAGCTGTTATTAAGTTCAAAACATTTGAAATATTTTGCTAAGATGTTAATGTTCTAGGTTGCATAATATTATTGAAGGGGACAGAAACCCCCCACCCCCACACCCATCAGAAATACTTTCCAATAAAGATGAACCAATCCCAGAGGGCTCAGATGATAATAGTGATAATGGTGAAGAGGAAGAGGTATGTCTCTAAAAATAAATGCTTAGTCTTATTATGGATCAATTAATAGAAAAATCAACTCAGGGCTGTTGATGTTCAGGGAATTGGAGGATGAGATCATGTTGACAGATTGGCAAGAGCATTGCTTGAACTTTGTGGTCTCTCTGTAACTAATAATAAGGTCAGACGGATCAAAATGTCTCTATGATGAGCTCCTTGACTTTGACAAAAAACTAATGTCATGATTTGTTTCTGCTGGGTCACCAGTTTCATCACCAGCAAAAAGCAGACTGAGTGAGGCCATTTGTATTTATCTGTGTGAAAAAATCACACAACCAAGGAGGGATGACAGGGGGCATCAGGTGTCATACATGTCTCGGTGGGGATTAATATTAGCAGAGTACAATGCCTTTATGCTTTTAAAGGTGGCTCTATTTTCCTCTACTATCCCCACCAAGACATCAACAATACCATCGGTCCATCTACACCTTCACCATCTACCGTAGGATTGGGAAGTATATCGGTTATAACCACGATATTTTGACATATGATTATCGTAACCGAGTAAAAGTTGGACTTGACAATAATCGCACATACTGCTTTTGTTCAAACCCCATGCCAGCCAAGTTAAAATAGCTGCCTCTTCTACTTCGTCAAGTCATGTTGTTTGCTGTGGTATACCAAACAAACACTGATAAATGAAATAGCATCTTACCAAGAGTTCCCATCTTCATCACCTGAAACAGATCCACTTGGATGGTGGAAAGGAGAAGACAAGTTTCATAACCTTGCATGTTTAGCATGCAAATATTTGTGTGTATGTGGTACAAGTGTACCATCAGAGAGGATCTTTAGCAGGGCTGGCTGTTTGGGTAATCCAACTTGCTCGCATTTCAGACCAGAAAATGTTAATAAATTAGTGTTTTTGGCTAACAATATGTCTTTAATGTTTGTGGTTTTTTAATGTACATGTATTTTGGCAAAACTTGGCAATAATCGAGATTATCATGATAATAAGGACAGTGATTATTGTCTAAGAGAAAAACTGTTATCGCCCAAGCCTAATCTACACCATTGTCATTACCTTCATCATCTACACCTTTTCCTGATGCCTCCGCTAATAAATTTCTTTCTAAAAAAACTGAGTGGAGGCATCAAAAGAGCCAGTCACTTCTGAAACAGTGAAGACAATATTCTTGCCAGACGTGTGGGAATGCAACATCTGATCCTGGCTAAAAATATGCCAAACAAGAAGTGGTTGCAAATTAAAACTATTGTTTGGAGGATTACTTGGGTGTTTATTAATATCGCTAACATTATTAAAGTTATGTTACCTGGTGACTTCTCCAGCTTTATCAGCAGTAATCACAAACTTTTCATCATCTGAGAATACCAGAGCTGTAACTCTCTTTGGTAATTATTTGATGTTCAAATAATGAAATGATCAAACAACAAAATTCAGGCATGCAGGACCATTAAATTCACTATTAAATTGAATTAAAACCAATACACAAGTTTGTTGTCATACAAGTGGAATCAATATCAATAACTGATTCATAGTCACTTTGGTTGCATGCATGCTCCTGGAAAAATATATTGAAAAGTGATACTGTTTTGATTACTAGTTAATATAGAACTACATAGTTTGTGTAAATAGACAAAGAACGTCTTGAAATAGCCATGTTTGTAATGTGTTGAGATCGTCTATATTATATATTCTATACTGACCATACACAATATTAATGACATAGCAAGATTACATATCTATAGTTACAGCCTTCACAATCAAGTCCATGCAGCATCCAGAAAGTTGTTTCCTCTATTATAATTATTGAGTTAGATTGACAATTTGTTGTTTTGACAATTAACTACATATTTGTCAAGTAGAAGTTTAGTTTTAGTGACTACAACAGTGTGATGTCAATTATACTACACACATCTTAATTCTGAAAATGTAAAAACATATATCCTTTAAGGATTTCAGATTCCCTGTATATATAATAAATATATATATATATATATATATATATATTATTCTTTCATATTAACTAAATAATTAAAAATGATTTTTTGTACATCAAAGCAGACATCAAGATAATTTCGTATTATTTTTATCTTTTAAACCGGGAACAACCTTTTATTGAGACACTATTTTTATAGATAGCGTAGTTAATAATAGTTAATTTGAAGGTTTAAGGGGTGGGGACAGTTGTACACTTCCTCCCACTATGCATGATTCGACACACCCTCTGTTGTTTGTGTAGAGGTCATGGCTGATAGAAAAACGTTAGGAAAAGCTGCAAAGAGTGCCATCACTAGTCATATCGTTAACCTGACAACAGTTATAGAAACAAATTTGGAGGCAGTCATACTAGGCTGTGAACAAGAGAAGTTAATTGCCCCAACTTTCAAGAGAACACTTTTGGATGGATTAACTGGCCGATCTGCTCGAGATAGAGCTCAAAAACTAGTTGGTCATATTCAGAGCTCTGTTGAAATTGTACCAAGTTCTTTGGATACCTTTCTTTTTGTTTTAGTTGACACAGCAGAAGAGAGCCCAGTTACTAAACAAGTAGCTACTGATATTGCTGCATCATGTAAGTGTCATCATGTATGCTGTCTTTGTTGTAATAATACATTAATTTGATTTTACTGATTTATAGATGGACATGAACTACCCAAATATTCTGGTAGTATTTCAGGTGGTCAACAACCATCTTCTTCTTCTAATACTCCAATGACAGCAGGTATGTGTAAACACACACACACACATACATACATGATACATATATATATACCATCATGTCCTTGTAAGCTATAGATATATCATATGACTTCTCTATCAACAGTTATATCGAGGAGTTCAGGTCTATTGAAGCCATGGTACACCTATATATATATATATATATATATATATATATATATATATATACTGTGGCTTAGATGATGTATATAACAGCAATATCAGACCTGGACCCTAAAATATTAATTAGCTTGAGACATGGTAAAGCCAAGGACTAATATGGAGGGTTGAATGTTACTACTATACTACTAGAATGTTTGATACTATAAGGATGCTTTCCCAAAAAGCACTAAAGCGATCGTTATTTCTTAATGATTTCAGTACCATAATGGTCAAAAAAACATCACTGCAGCAAATATATCCTTAGTTTGCAAAGTAGATGACAAATTGTCCGTGTGTCTTAGAATCAAGTGAGCTATGGACAAACCATAAAAAACGTAAATAGCTTCATTTGTGACTGAACTCCCATTATTCTGGCTTTCAAATCTGATTGTAGCTGTTCTTCCAGACACTCTTCCCAAAGTTCTTGCAACACAGTGTAATTGTCAAGAACTCTTTTTATGCTCTAAGAACGTACAGTCGAATGTGTAGGACACAACACTCGAAACCCTGCTGTTCCTGGTGCTAGTTGTTGTTATAAAGAGTCAAAATGAGCATTACGCTTTGAGGAAAACTTCATAAGACCAGACATTTCAAATACTATATCTAACACATCTGCAAGAAGTTTAGTTCCTTTGATGGTGTCCCCAACAGCTAGGTTTAAGCTGTGCCATAGCAATGGGTAATAATGCTTGGCTTTCTATTGCATTGATAGATGTAGCAACACCAGATTTACAACTAGACATACCATCATAGCATTGACCACAGCAGCAACCGAAGCCAATGTTAAACCTCAAAAGTGTATCCTTCATAATCACTTTGTCTTTAGTGTTAGGAATCTCATATAACCCAATAAAATCTTAATGAACATCAAAAAACTCATCCATCCTCCTTAAACAGATCTAGATGACCAGTTGTTTGCTGAGTCTGTAGTCTCATCACACATTATTGTGTAGTACACACCACTCTGTACATTTACAGCTACCTTTCATAATAGGGACAATGCCATTAACTTCAGTATCTTGTTCTGGATTTCAGGACTAGTATACTTCTCTGTCTTTCTTTGCAACCACTTGCTCACATCATCTTCACCTCTGACAACAGTTTTAAGAGATTGTATAAAGTTACTGTCCCTTTTGTCATTGTCTCCCGTAAAGCTAGCCCTTGACAAATCTAATGCATTTCAGGATAAGAAGCAACATCATTGTGCTTCTTTTCTTTTTAATACCAGATACTAGCATCTCTGCAACATCCTGGGTTTGTGGAAGAACCCTTTCAACGGCTATACGATGACAAGTGGTTTTCTCATGACTTCTGAATCTCATCAGCGCATCTGTCCAATTTGAAAAGCCAGTGGTAATGAAAGCTGGCTCTTTGGATGGAACAACAAGTTTATTCTGATGTTTAGCCAGTCTACAGGTATGACAATAAATGACATCTTTGGCTTCATCATAGTCCAACCACACGAAAATGTCAAACCAATGTTTCTGAAATGACCTGCTTTTCTTTCCAAATGATCTCCTTGGGAAATTGATTTAATTCGGTTGGTTAGGCTTGGCACTGAGTGTGCTTTGTGTAACAGCTGGTGATCCCATCATCAGACATGTGCTGTCATGCTTGTTTACAGAAGGAGGTGTGTCTTCCAATAATAATTATTATCAATGAATTTAATTAATTCAGTCTGAAAAGTAGTGAGGCTCTGGCCTACCCAGCCCACCTGCTTCCTACAGCCATGGGTTTCATCAAATAAATGGCTCAATGAGTCTGTATGGATGGCCAGCATGTATAAAGTGGCTGCAGAAAATTATTTGTCACACTTTGTAGCCTTAAAAAATTATCTTATATAAGCACCTAATTTTGATTATCAAATGTTTTAGGTCATTAAACTTTTCTGTGTTAGTCAGAAAGTGCTTTAAAAGTATTAAACTGGCAGATTGCTTATCAAACAAGTTGGTTAACTATAGCACTTCATAAGTGCTAACTTTTTATATTTGAAAAAAGAAATAGATTGTTAGCTCAACTTATTGATAATAATTGTTGTTTACTAATTTTAATAACTAGCAAATAACTAGTCAGTTGTAGCAACACAAGGAAAAAATATTTAAAATGAATTTATGAATGATAAAACAAGTACTTATGCGAACCACGTTTCTGTGCAATGTCATTTATAGACATTTATTCTCTTTTTAAAATGTTTTATACTATGTTATAATTAATATCAAAAGTTCAATTAATAGAGTTTTCTCTTTGTCTTTTACATAAACTCATTATCCCAATATAATATAAATGAGTTTTGTTTATCTGTTCTTTTATATTGTGTAGATTGTGGTTCTGTGTTGAACTCTGATGCTGCTAAGAGAGCTCTAGTTCAATGTGCTGATCTGATTGTTGAATCAACAATCGATTCTAATGCTTTAGCTAGGAAACTTCATACAAAAGGAGTTATATCTGAGAATGATTACAAAAAAGTGAGAGACGATAAAACAAGAGATTCTGAAGGAGAACGTCGTGAAACGATTCTTGAATATGTTAAAGACCGTATCAAGCTTAATGCTGATATTTTTGCAACTTTCTTGCAAGTATTGAAAGATCTAGAACGAGTTGACATAGCTGACCAAATCATGGCAAAATATAAAAGTATGCTGAATAATTTTATCTCCAGTGTATGATAAGATCCATTTCATTTTAGCATTGATCCAGAGCACACAGTAAGAAGTCAAATGTTTATTTCTAAGCATTTATAGCCTGACCTTACCAATTTAATGAGAGTAATATACATAGTTTATTGTTTTATTTTTTGAACATATAACATGCAACAGGATCCATCTATTTTATCATTGATCCAGAAAGCACAGTATATATGAAGTAGAAATGTTATTTTATAATCTAACATAATAAGATTAATGTATGCAATATAGCTAAGACATAATATTCTGTTATTATTATGCCATTGCAATTGTGTTCTAAAACTTTTTTTAATAGTAAAAGATGCTACTAGAAGTCAATGCAAAGGATAAGTTGATTTTTGTTCTGATTGCCTCAGTGACACCACCAGTGCACACCAATACAAAGGTCCAATTGGCAAGAATTGTCATTGAAAATGTCAATAATAGAGTTAAGCCCAACTCCTGAGCCTGTGCATGTATTCAGAGCTAACTGTATTCCTATAGTTAATTGAGTAAATGACAATAGTTGTCTGGATGAAAAACCAACTCTATCAGTTATGTGGATATCTCATAATTGGTACTAACTGGTACAAGCTTGGTGCACTAGCTCCTTGATTAAATCCCAAGACACTAATATTAATAATCTAAATGAAGATAGTGAGTTCTAAACCTGATGCTATACGAGAAGAGAAATTATAGTAATATTAAAAAAGGAAGTCATTGCACACAGAGGAATATAAAAAACTATAATTATAATTATAATAAATAAAATACATTTTTTGGTCTGATATTTAGAGAGAAAGTCAGTTAGCCATTTGCTTCTTTTCAATGGAGCCATCTATACAAACAAGACACTTGTATGCTGTATGATGTCCAATTTGTGGAGGTAGAGCTCTGCCCACTCAATAGCCTCACAACACAGAACAGTGCTATATCATAAAATTGTTCCTAATAAGTGCTGCTTCACTTCACTAATGTTTATGTAGCCTTAAACCACTAGATTAATACTAACCATGATTATGTCGAATTGTATAAATCATAAATATATTTCTGTGGATGAAGTGGCTTATTGTTGTTCAAATGAGCTCTTTTAATAACAATTACACACACAGGACTGTATATACTATACTTTATTTCTATGATGATTATCAAATTGAGTAAGTATAGACACTGAATATCATAGACACTTATCAGTACAGAAGACATAGTAACATACATGAACATAATAGCAACAATAACCAAAGCAACATGACCATTAAGGCAATTGCATATTGGCAAAAATGCTATTTTAATATTATCACAAACTTAGTCAGACATTCTATTACAAAGTCTGAATGGCCAACATGTTTGTATTCACACTTCCATTCATCAAAGGCACACCTTTTCTAGTAGTTCATTAGTAGTTGGGGTCATTTTGCAGCATTCTATAATTATCTCCACCCTCTATTAATGGTCTTCCATAGCAACATTACTTTTTTGTCCATCAATCGTGACAAGGTTGAAGTAGTTATGACAATAATTTTTTATCCATCCAAACTATTTAGAAAATGGCACAGTGATTAAATTGTTTACTTTTTGATAGAAAATTATTTCTAGCAAAATTTGCTGATAAAGTATGGTATTAAACAATGGTCATTAATTAAATATCTGGTAGGTTTTGCAATGTTTTGAACAAAAACTGAAAACATGATATTACAAAGCAATACAATTACTAATTTTAATCTTAAAACAACAATTGCCTTAATGGTCATAGGTATACATGTTGCTTTGGTTATTGTTGCTATTATGTTCATGTATTGTTGCTATGGTATGTTGTCATGATGGTTGTTGCTATGGTAATAATTGTTCTGAAAAAAACATGTTGTTGTTGTTATGATGACACATGTGCTATTGCTTTTCTTTGTGGATTACATAGTTCATTAGATTTGAGGACTCCATGTGTCCGAATATAATATGCATGAGGCTAACTAACATTTTGGTTATCATACTTAGCTGTGGCAAATGTTTTGCATTTTAACGTTTTCATATTATAGTAGGTATCTATTCGTAACCAGTAACTAATAATAGATGTGACCTTGTTATACTGACATGTAATAGTCAATCAATAATGTTGCCAAATTTATAGGAATATATCAAGGTTCATTACTACTGCTTTATTACTTGAACATTTTTGCTGATGACTACCGTTTGTATATCATTATCTTAGCTATTTAATAATTTTGCTGTGAGTGAATTATTCTATGAGCATATGTTAATAATTAATATTATAGATTTGTTGAATTAAGTATTGATAATATTTTTTGACATGTTTTGTTTATTTTACACATACATGTACATAATGTTAATATGTCGTGTTTTTTAGCTTTAGCAAATCTTCTAATGCTATCTTTGAACATAATTATAGAAGATAAACACACACACTTTTAGATGTCAAGCAATGATTAGTATGTTATTGTAAGTGGCTGTACTTGTAAATTCTTTAGATTACTGCCAGTGTCATCTTTCACATTATGCTTTGTTAAACAAACTTGCAATGTCTTCTTAACAGGATATGTTTACTTGACATTTGACAGACTATATATAGTCATAGAAATTGTAGCTATAAAGAAAACATAACCAATTGGGTTTATTTATCCTGGGAGTACATGTAAATTTACATGTACTGCCAGGTTGAAGAAACTGAAACATAGATAATATCACTGTATTATCTATAATATGATGAGTTATAATATTTGCTAATGTAAAGGTCACATTGTTTTTTAGTATTATACTAGTACTGTGTATTTATTATAATTATAATTATTAAAACGATAAGCAATATTTTTTTGTCTATATAACTTAGTGTACACTATTAGCAATTCAAGACTTCACATCATCAGTTACATTAATGATGTATTTTAGATTTTTGGCTATATGCTTTCTTTTGTTTAAACCTGTCATCTCTTCTATTTCAGATGATCCTATTAAAGTTTATTGGCCATGGGATAGCTCTTTATGTGATAAAGGTCCTTCTAGATTGTTATTTCCCAATGGTCATCACTTATCTTGTAATAACGTCGTCTATCACACCAACTTTACAGTCTTCTGTCCAACACAATTTTGTATTGAAGTCTCTAATAAATGTAATAGTGATACTGAAAATCTAGTTGATGGATTAATAGATCAGTTAAAAGCTATCTCTGAGTTCTTTCACTCATATCCTGCTGAATGTTTAGAGATTCTACAGAAGAACAATGTTTTTCAATCAGGTTATTACACCATACGACCTCCTAACAGTTCCTTTATATCTGTCTATTGTGATATGGAGGATAGTAACTGTGATGATAAAGGTGGCTGGATAAGAGTTGGATATCTCAATATGAGTGAATCTGGTGCTACATGTCCTCCTGGACTAACACTACAACAGTTCAACCACATAGATCATGGATTTTGTTGATCGATGTATGTCTTCATCTACAATTTACTCAGCTCATGGAATTAATTACAGTGAGGTCTATTGTAATGAATATAGAATCAGAGTATAATAGTAAACCTGGACTCTGGACTGATGACTTGTCACCATTTAGATTTAGGTTACATGCCAAACATAATTTGACCACATTTGTTTTTCTACTATTTGGGATTAAGACATTGACTAACAACATATTACAAACCCTTCCTAGCAATCCTCATTAAACAGATATAATGGTATTAAATAAAACTGTTTGTATAGTGAGTGAAATAATTGGATTTTGTGAACAACTACTTAATTTTCTGAAAAATATTTATTTTTATTATCAATCTGATTTACTTCACCCATTTATCACAAGATTCTTTACATCTTTTGATTTATTTTTGCATAGTCAATAAAATAGAGAAAGTTGACTAGACTTAAGCTAATGTAGCTCCTTTATTACATTTGGCTTATCAATTTAGTGATCATGAATACACTTCAATATTGTTTACAAACTGTTTAACTAAGAAGAGCTGTGTCTTACTCATTATTAAGCTTATGAATGAACTTGATTATTGTATAATAAATTTAGAATACCTAGGGTGAGGAAATTGTAAAATGTAGACTCTGGACCAGAATATTATGAGAAGTTATATGTACTTGAATCTATTAGTGTATGTTTCCATTAGATTTTAAGTTCCTGAGCATCACACTTTTTTCATTTTCACTTTTCATGAACAACCTTGACATAGAGAATATTAATATTAGATGTGATAATGTTAGTTAACACTTTACAACCCTCAACTCATGTTTTGCAACTTTAACAAATTGTCATATCGTCTTGCTATATCATATTTATTTGATATGTGTTAATCTGTTAAACCTAGCATTAATTACTTGGGAAAGCAATCACCTATATACTCCTAATAACATAACAATAACAAAGAAACATAAACACTTAAATTAAAACTTATCCAATCTAGTGATATACAATTACAGTTTATACAGTCCATCTCTCTGTTTGTACTGGTTTCTACCTGTCCATACCGTTCATCCTATAGTTAATTGTCAACATGTTTGCATTTAGATCGCATACATTACGTAGTAGTCTATACAATTTAAACCTACAATTGTCCCCGCCCTCATTAGCTGTCTACAATAAATAGGTGTGTCACCATCAGAAATGGCTGACAAGAAAACGTTGATAATCGCAGCAAAGAATGCTATCACTCGTCATATTGTTGACCTGATAGCTGTTATATCAGCAGCAGAGGCAAACTTGAACACAATCATATTATCCTGTGAACAAGAGAAACTAATCACTACACCAATGAAGGGGACTCTTTTAGATGGCTCTACTGGCCAATCTGCTCAAGATAGAGCTCGGCAACTAGTTGGTGATATTCAGAACAATGTCAGTATTGTTCCAACTTGTTTGGATACCTTTCTTTGTGTTTTAATTGACGCAGCAGAAGGGAGCCCAGCTATTGAACAAATTGCAGATGATATTGCTGTGACATGTAAGTACATTCTCCTTGTTTGTTCAGTTATTATGTCACACTGGTTTAGATGGACATGAATTACCAAAATATCGTAGTCGCATTAAAGCGGGTGGTCAAGAACAATACGTGCAATCTTCTAATACTGCAATGACAACAGGTGTACATATACATATTAAATTATAATAATAATTAGTAGCCACAGAATATTATGAACTACAAACTAAATATCTCTTAATAAATTTTGTGAACTTGTATAAGGGCATTCAAATTCTAATGGTGCAAACCATTTCTCTTTAGCTCATTCCTACCCAGAGTAATTATAACACTGAATATTAAGTGGTTATTGTCAATGTGACCGATCATAAACAGAGTATAGTCCCATTTTGTTATGATAATTATATACTGAATAATTTACCAATAATTTCTTCTTAATGGAATCCAGTATGATACCCAACGATTTACTGAATTCATAAAAATATCATCAATTAATTAACAATGTATACCTTCTAAACTCATTTAACTCAAGGACTAGCAACATAATTCTGTGATATACTATATACATTCGATTACTAGATTAGTCGGTCAGCTTTTTGCTTCAGTAAAACTTGTTTAAAAATATGAGAAAAAGGAATAAAATGACATGAATGAGAAAAATGTACAATATAATATATTTATCAACTGTGATATTTTGAAAAAATTTACTGTTTTATATTTAGTTAGTCATGTAGAGATCCCCTCTTAGTTTCAGTACTTTTGGCTCACTCATTTTTGTTTTAAATGTTTTTTATTTTTAATATGTATTCATCAGCATAAATAATGAAGAGTCACATAATGTAATAATTACATTGCTATCTTACTATAATATATTAAAAATATAAATAAGTTACATTTAATCTATTGATTTACAAATGAAAATTGTGGTTCTCTAGTATTGAAGTCTGATGTTGCTAGTAAAGCTCTAATTCAATGTACTGCTACTATTCTTAATTCAACTGTGGAGCCTTTTGATTTAGTTATAAAACTCTATTCCAAAGAAATCATTCCCGGAGATCTTTACAAAAGAGTGAAAGATAGACAAAGTAGAGATACAACAAAAGAGCGTCTTGACTTAATTCTTGAACATATAAAAGATCGTGTCAATCTTGATGCTGGTATTTTCAAGTTATTTGTGGACACATTAAGAGAATTAAGTCGAAATGATTTAGCTGACTTAATAATGAAAAAATATGAAGGTAGATAATGAACTGGTGTTATCTTTTTATCTCACTCTTTTCTTTAGAATTAGCAAAATCATAACAGACATAATCAAGATAGAGCACCATAATATATGTACTATGAAGTGATAGGTTTTTCTTAATATAGAGTAGTAAATGATGTACATGTCATCTCATTTGTTCAGAATTTAAATTTTCATATTACTCATTTTACAAGTATTGCTTTTGTTAATTTGTATAATTATAATATTATCTTTTGTTATATTTAACAATATTTTAATAGATGTTTAATATTTACATATGTTTTTAATTAAGTTTCAAGAAAATTAATATTTATAATTATATTCATTATCGAGGGTGGATTTTATCAGTAATTGTGGTTGGTTAAATTTATTTAGTGAATGTAATTACTATTAATCTTATTTGGAATGGTAGGTAGACAAATTACAATTATTTACAATTACTTTAAAATCTGTAAGTAATAATAACCAAATACAATTACCATTATCATTACTCCATCACTAATGTTAAGCAAAATATAACTACTTTTATAGCAGAGAAAAAAGAAACAAATATAATCTATGTATAGCTATTTCCAGATCTAAAATCATTATGTTAATTAGTTTTACATAAAATAATGCAAAAAAGGAGGCATACACATGTGTTCTAATGTCTTTATTAAATCCTCGTTAAAGTATAATCTCTGTAAAGAAGGTAGCATTATGACAGATTGCTCCTATAAAGCTTGGTAAGAAAGTGTATAATGATATCATTAGGAAGATGATCCATCAATTACAGAAGCCAAAGGCAGACATCCAATTCTACTTCATAATTTCTTATTTTAATAAGCGGCAAAAGAGAATTAACGGAATATTTACATTGCTGACGACAAGACAAATAGATACTCCATAAACTTAAAACAGTCGTCTACATTAACAGGTTTACAGGCTTCCTATAAAGAACTATAATTAGTTAGAATAATTGCAACTAAAACTGAACCAAGCAGACGACTGTCACAAAGTTATCTCCATCAACAAAATTTTTGTGTACTAAGAAGAAACCCACCTACTTTGTTTTGAAGCAGAGATCTATTTTATCCTTTGCTGTCTTGTTTCTAATAATTGTAAAAGGGCTAGTCTTCCTAGTCTCTTGTTGTCCTAAGTTTTTTCACCCGTGGTCGTGGCCAGCTAGGGACTTCACTAAGGAATTCCCCCAATTGTACCCACAGCGAAAGACTATCATGGCTACCGCTACCACGACGTGCTCACCGAAAAAATCCTTTCAAGGCATCTTGCCCGAAAGAGGGAAAGTGTCGATTCTTGTTTTAGGAAAAACAGGTTCTGGTAAATCCACCATTATCAATGCCATGCTTAGAGGAGAGGTAGCAAAAACATCTTCTAGTCCAACTCCTACAGAACATAACTTTGCTGAGCCCCATGAAGAAACTTTGGAAGGCGTTACTGTGATTATGTATGACACAAAAGGGTTCTTTGACCAAGATGTAAGTGAAGACGACATTTTGAGTGGCATTAGACAGGAATGTACAGATGGATTTAGTCTTATACTCATTTGTCTGAAGATGACAGATAAGGTTGATCGAAGTATAACTGAATGTTTGCAGAAACTTCATCGAAGACTTAATGAAGATTTATGGAAACGATGTGTTTTTGTTCTTACTTTTACCAATTTCTGGCTCCAAAACAATGACATATGTGACCTCAGTAAAGACCAAAAGATAGCTGCTCTTATAAAGCAAATAAATGCTTTCAAATTAGTTGTAAAAGAAAGTGCTAAAGGAATCATTACTGAGGAGATTTTTGACAAGATTCCGTTTGTTTTGGCTGGTACTGTAAAAGAAAAGCAACTAATACCTAATGATGTCACAGAAGTTATAGCCTCAGATGACACAGAAAGAAATGTTTTAGCTGCTACTGAAGACTGGCTTACAGAGTTGTGGCGTGTTTGTCTTGGACAATGTGATCATACAAAAAAGTCTTTGTTAGATCACTTTACCAAAAGGCTAGCTATAAAATTAGGTATTTGTGGAAGTATAGGCTTAAGTGCAGGGATAGGTGCATCTCTTGGTGCCTTAGGTCTAATCGCTGGCCCTATAGGTGCTGTGGCTATACCAGCTGGAGCTGTTATTGGTGGGATAGTTGGTTTAACTGGAGTTGGAACTAGTGTCCTTGTAAAGAAGGTAACTCCACCTAAAACTGAAAAACCTAGTCTGAAGACAGCTGGGAAGAAAGTGACTGGGTAGTTATATAATTAACCCTTCCAACTCACTACATGGGCAAAAGTTACAGTATTTGCTTTGTCTGTGCGTGTCCTTTATCTGTGTCTTTTTTGGCACAGGCAGTACAGTAAATATAAAGGTTTTTGCTCCCCAAAAATATTATGTGTACGATATACAATTTTCTATATATCTACTTTTTTAAATTTTGAGATTTGTTTAAAATGTTTCATTCTGGAATTTTGCTTCTGAATAAAATAATTCTCCACGCCTATTTAACAAAATGAATAATAATAATAATAATATAACGTGGATGATTTTAGTGTAGATTTTAGGAGCAATTTTCTTTCCCATCCTCTTGCATGTTATGGTTTCATGAAGATCTATTATCCTGTTGGGGCTGAAAGTAATTTTTTCGAAATTTGACTCGTGAGTTGATTTGTAGGTACAATCTTAAGTCAAGCACTTCTCTAAGTATATGTCATACAATGAGGCAAGAGCTTACTGATTTTGATGAAACAAGCACAAAATGTGCCTATAGTCGGTAAAATGGTGGTATTAAAAGATAAAGTAGTACTTTTTACAAAATCTGATATATTACAGCATAGCAACATTAATCAGTTACAGTATAGTAGCTGCAAATGTTTTAAGTATATTTCTGTCTGCCTTATATTGATAACAGCATACATTATTATTGTTAGCATATATTACTACTGATAGCTAATAGCTTTAAATGTTCAGAAGACTAACAGTCCACAGTAGCATAACAGGTGCATTTACTGTATAGACTGTGTGTAAATATTAGCATAACATTGAGCTCGTTGTACACATCTTATCAATGGAGTTACATCATTATAACAAATTCATCTTATCCATTTCCAAGTCAACCATGTATCGTCTAATATTGTAGGTGTATTTAACCAGTAAAGAGTCAAGGGAAGTCATATTATATGACATCCAGTGTTATTGTGTAATGTTATTGTAATTGAATAACTCCATGTTTTGTATTATTGTTTTATTATAAAATTTTATATTTTTCATTTACAGTGTACATAAACATTAGTGTGGGTGATAATTACAAACAATGCATGCATGGTTAAAAAGAAAATATTCCTTGTGGCATTTAATGTTATGTGATTCTGTGGACAGAAAAATTGTCACAATTAGAGCCTTTTAAGCCATGTAGGTATTAATAAAGAATTTACCTGGTTGTGGTGTAATTAATTTTAGAACAAGTACTGAAAACCACAGCAACAGTTTCAACAATTCATTACACACATACTAAAATTAATGTGTCTTAAGTGTTGAGCTATGAACATATACAGTATGTAAGTTAACATTTGTTTATTTTGGTCTCCAACTTATGAAAGGATCTTTTAAGAGTATGTGGGTCAACTCATTCACTAATCATAAAGGCATCTTCCAATTTCTACATAAAAATGATTTTTACATCACAATACGAGTAGTTCAATATGCATAAATACAGTGGAATCTCTTTGTATACACAATCTGTAGTGTAACCATAAGTTGTTGTGGTTAGTACCTTTACTGACAAAAGCACAATATGTGTTAAGTCAATAGAAACTGTACCGATGTACATAACTAAAGTTTACCATATAATACCTGATTATGATTGTAATATCACTGGGGAGGTTTATGAGTGTTCCTAAGAGGTTTATATGTGGGACTTTTTATAGACACTTTATCATTTCATGACTGACTTAATATATATTATTTCATAGCTGATCTAATAATGAAAAAATATAAAGGTAGATAACAAATTGTTTTTCTATCATTTGATTTTACTATTTGCCTTAGAATTATTGAAAGCATAACAGATACACTCAAGATCCAGCACTATATGATATATTGTGAGTTTTCTGATCAATAAGTATTATTAAGTAAATTACATGTTATCTCACTTGTTCAGAATTTTAAATTTCTAGCAGATGATACTTTTGTCAATTTGTATTAATAAACATTATTCCTTCATCAACAGTAATTGTTGTCAACTAGTTGATAATTATAATGATCCAAAATATACTGGACAATGTCAATATTGTCAAAGCAACAAGTTTCATTTATGATTGTCATTAACTAGTAAACATAGCAGAACCAATATACATTTTGTTCTCAGTTCTTATGTCTTCTTTTAAAGTAGTTGAAGCTTAAGACTGTCACTTTTAAACAAAATTAATAAAACCAATAATCAATCACATTAGGTGCCAATATCCACTCCGTAATTGCTGAATACTAGCTCCTCAGACAAAAGTTTAGGTGAGAGGGATTCACAACATGGACTTTAGTCCACTAGGTTAGACCTTCATTGAAATGTCAATAGACGATTCTTCAATTAATATAAGCCTACATTAAATGTAATGTTAAGACAATGCTATTAATGCATTGAAAAGCCATGTTGACTTGTGTACTACATGTAGCTAGACATTTCAGAAAATACAGATATATTAGGTAGAATTTGGGTTTTCAATACTGTAATTTAATACTGTTTAATTATGGTATTATTACGTCATAGCGATAACTCGATCAGGCTCGCCCCACCAAATTGTTGGACAGTGTAGTTTGTGTGGATCGCTCAGCTCGCCCCCCAACTATGGCTGCCTCGACATGCTCTCCGAGCGATCTTCCAAAGATTCCCATAAAAACGAAAGAAGTATCTATTCTTGTATTAGGGAAAACAGGCGCTGGTAAATCCACTCTAATCAATGCCATGCTTGAAGGAGAGGTTGCAAAAACATCATCTAGTCCAATTTCTACTGAACACAATTCGGTTGATCGCCATGAAACAAATTTGGATGGTGTTACCGTGATTATGTATGACACAAGAGGGTTCTTTGACCAAAACAAAACTGAAGAAGATATTTTGAGCAGCATAATACAGGAATGTACAGATGGATTTAGTCTTATAATTATTTGCCTGAAGATGACAGATAAGGTTGATCGAAGTATATATGATTGTTTGCAGAAACTTGGGAAAAACTTTAATGAAGATTTATGGAAACGATGTGTTTTTGTTCTCACGTTTACCAATTACTGGCTAAAAAACAATGACATATGTGACCTCAATAAAGACCAAAAGATAGCTGCTCTTATAAAGCAAATAAATGCTTTCAAAAAAACTGTAAAAGATTATGCTAAAGGAATCATTAGTGAAGAAATTTTTGATGAGATTCCGTTTGCTTTGGCTGGTACTGCCAAAAAAAAAAGACTCATACGTAATGATGACACAGAAGTTACAGTCTCAAATGACACAGAGAGAAACGTTGTAGATGCTACTGAAGACTGGCTTGAAGAGTTGTGGCGTGTTTGTAAAAGACAATGTGAAGATACAAAAAAGTCTTTGTTAGATCACTTTTCTAAAAAGCTAATGCAAAATCTAGTTGCAGGTGTAGGGATAGCAGCTGTAGCTGCAGCTATCATACTTAAAAGTGTGAGATAAATGTCATAGTTTTCTTGCTGGCTACCACTTTTAGCAAGAAAACATCACTAATATTGTATACTTGTGACTTTATCTTTTGTGTTGTTAGTTTTACCATAAAATCTTAGAATCTTGTTACATTACAAATCACATGTTAACACCCTATTAAGGATATAATGTCATCTAATATAGTAGGTGTGTTTAACCAGTTGCGGCTCAAGATAAGTCACAGTATATGGCAAGGTTACCCCTCCTCTTGAAACTACACAACTGAAATGCAGACATGTGCCACATCATCCCATATATGGTAAGGCCCATCTTATGGTGGTGAGAACTATTATATACTTGTAACTGAGTGGCTCCATGTGTCATGTTATTGTTTTATCATAAAATCTTATATACTTGTAACATCACATATCACATGTTAAAACTGTAGTCCTGCAACGAAATATTGTCATCTAATATAGTAGGTGTGTTTAACCAGTTAAGGGTCAAGAAAAGTCACTTCCATTGTAATTGCATAACTTGAGAATTATTGTATACTTGTGACTGAATGACTCCATGTTTTGTATTATAGTTTTTATCATAAAATCTTATATTCTTGTAACATTCTGTTACAGTGTGAATGAACATTAGTGTGTGTAGTAAGTATTATATCTATAAACAAATGGTTAAGAGGAAATACTAATTGTGACATTTAATATTATGTGGCTAGGTGCACAGAAAAACTGCTACAATTAGATTTTATCTGGCTACAATAAAATTATTTTTGGGACAAATACTGTAGACCGCAGTAACAGTTTGTGCAATTCATTACATATAATATATATTAAAATTTATGTGTCTTAATTGTTGAGTTATAAACATATACAGTATGTAGGTTAAAATTTGTTTTATTTTGGTCTCCAACTTATATCATTTAATCCTTGAAAGGATCTTTTAAGAGACTGTGGGTCAGCCCATTCACTATTCATATAAGCATCTTCTTCATCAGCTTCAAGTTTCTACATAATAAATGACTTTTTACATCACAATAGGAGTAGTTCAATATACATAAAGACAGTGGAACCTCTTTTGTAGACACTATCTTAAGCATAGGTGTAGGAACAATTTTGTCATTCGGGGGGCACATATGTAACATTTTAACATTGTTTAGTTTAACAATGAAGTATTTCAATAACAACCAAAATAAACCTTCTGTCGTTTACACTGACAAAAATTTTTAAATTGTTTTTACATAAAATGTGCATCTACAGCTGTAAATTGTATTATGAGGATAGGGATTGAAAAGTGGCTAATCTAAATCAGTTGATTGTGAAACCATCTCACAATATACCAAAAATATTGTGGGGGCACGTGCCCCCTGTGCCTACACCTATGTTAAGATGAGCACTTGTCTTAAGTAAATGCTACACTGTAATGTAAGCATAAGTTGTTGTGGTTAATGTTGTTGTTTTTTTACTGAACAATCACAAAAGATACTAATTTAACAAAAACTGTGCCATGCAATACATGACTATCATTGTAATATTACTGCATTTACTGAGAAGATTTATGAGTGTTCCCAGTAGATTTATATGTGGGACTTTTTATAGACACTTTATCATTTCGTTAATTTCATAAAAAAGAATTCTAAGTATAGTAACCTGTATAAGTAATCAGACTAGCAATGTTGTGGACATAACATAGCATATTATAATTAACAACAAGTCCATGTCTCTAATAATTATGATAGCAGTAGTATTTTTGCTAAAGTCCACTTGTCCAGAAATGTACTATATGTACTTTTTCTTATTTTTAACTTTATTGCATAAAAGGTAATATATTGTCCTATTAATAGACACAATATTCAAAAATAGAACATATTGAACACTACATTGCTAAGTGGCTATTTATAGTAACCAAAAAAGTGTTTCATTAGTCAATTTTGATAATGGGATGTAATGGCTTAGAGAAGCACTTTTATTACACAGTATCATTATAAGGTCCAATGATACTAATAAAGGATAAAAAAGACAGTTTATTTATGTAGAACATTTCAAGCTATGGTATGTACATTGTGGAAAGACTAAGACAAAACAAGAAATAGACTTAAAGAGCTTCTTTGATAGTCCAGAGTGATAGGATCAATTCTAGATCAAAAGACTATAGACCAGATAATACCACTGACTATAATCTATAAAATTTCAAAATCATTTTGAATAGAGTCGAGTAAACTAATATAGCGCAGACTCATCCAATATCTAGCTACATTAGACAGTTAGCCTTCCACGCATATTTAGAACGTTTGGGTAAATTTCCATATTAGGACATATAAACCCAAGTGTGTCTATATTATAGAGGTTCCAATGTAAAATCGACCCAATACAAGCCATTTGTGACTTCAATGGATCGCAATGTCATCGTGAATGCCTTACACACATTACTAAAACATGTACAATACTGTATTTGCTATAGTAATGCTGACCTTCATTTCTTCTTGCTTGCGATACGCATAAGCCATCATGTGTTTCTTTTCTTCTTCAGAGAAAACAGGTTCTCGTCCAGGAGCACCTTGACCTTTCTAGAAAACAAAGCATTTTGTCAGTACATCATCTTTATATCCATAATATACATATCTAAATTACATGTACATGTACAATGGTAGTCATTATAACGGGATATCATAGAATGGTAAATTCGTTGAATCACATACTTCCACTGAAGAGAGCAATACTTAATTTTAAAAAGAAAGCCTGCATACATACAGTTGCTAACAACTATTTTATACACATGGGTTAGTAATTGCTACTTAATAAATGGTCTATCTTAATATTAAATTTAATGAGCAAATGAAACAAAATGCACATGTAGCAACACTTGTACACTAGTTAATATTAAATGATTTATTTACTTTTTTAGTTTTCCAAATTGGGTCATATATGTACATGTACATCATTAAAATAAGCTACAATGTTTTTGTTGTTGTTAAAATTAATTATGAAAGGTATTTCATTAAATGTACATGTCATCAAGTTAGGTGTGGTCAGTGATAAGATTGAATACAATGTCATACACAGTGTGTACAATGTGACATTTGTGTCAAAGTGTTCTGATGATTGTGGAAGTGACATTGTCAGCATTATACTATAATTTTTTTCTGTTAATAGACCTCATCCCAAAACCTAAACACTAAATGGCTGATCACATGATGCACAACCAGTAGTAAGCCACACCCAGTATTGCAATATTAATATTGACTGCATACTTTTATACTGTTTATAAAATGTGGATAACAAGTATCACGAGCTGTCTCTTAGAATCAAGCATCAGCAAGAAGTTTACAGTTAGGTTAGGATCCTGATTTTTGTTGTATATTGTAGGTATGTTATATATGGAAACAACTGAGCCACTCCCATTTATTTTGTCATATAATTTTGACACAAACTGTGTGCCATAGGTATAATACGGCATGCCATTTGTGTCAAAATTAATAATGGGAGTAGCCTACTACTGGCTTTGCTCAATCGTTTAGGCTCTAGGTGTGGCCTATTAACAGTATAAAAGTATACAAACAGCAACTCCAATATGAAAGCCTCTTACATTGTTGCAATATTAATTTTGACACAAACGGCACACCATAATATATTACTATATATATTTTTAATTACCTTTTGTAATTTAGCTATAATAGTCGTCTTTTCATTTTTGCCAATAAAATCAGAGAGTTTTTTGCCTCGAGTTATTTCTTTACCCGCCCACCATAACTGAGTTGTAGATTCTTCTAACACTGCCAATGATGCCTGTATTCAAAAAAATGACATTAATATTATAACTAATTGTTAGGAGCAGACTCTGAACATTTCGATGCTACATAATAACAACCATTTAGTTGTTAGAGGCCAGTCATAATGTACTATAGTTTTGTTCATTTTTAAAGGCCAAATTAAATACTAATAGATAATATTATACTCACTTTGTTCATTAGTATTATATTGTATTACATGTACAAGGTACAATGACATTAACTCTTACTTGTGTACCACTGAGACCTTCTTTTCCTTCAAATTCTAGTCTTATTGGATCATAAGGTGGTAAGTTCATTGGATATACAATCATAATAGCTCCTCTCAATTTGTCTAAAGCATCACTGATTATGTCTTCTGTCATATAAATCTTACCAGTTACTAATGTCTGATAGAGAGAGAGAGAGAGAGAGAGAGAGAGAGAGAGGAAGAAGAATTTTAATAAAATACGATTACATTGAGAAAGTGGGTATGCTGAATATGCAAACTGCTTCTAAAATGTTGCCTAGTAACCAAAACATCTTACTACACAAATTTACAAGCCATAACTGAGCAATCATTTATACAATGTAACTATGATAGTTTACAATACATATGTCTTTGTGATATTATAACACATTCATACCTTAGATATAGCAGCTTTAGCTTCACTAACAGTTCTTCTTAAAACCTCCTTCATTTTATCAATAGGAGCTAAAGTAAGTAATACAATAATTATTAATTACAATATTTGATAATCGAATAGCTATAATAACCTTATCCATGTGTATGTAAGTACATGGATACACACACACACACACACACACACATATATTACAGGTATACCTACAATACAGGTCAATATAAAGTCTACAATAATGTACTGTAATGTATTACACAATGTAATGTACTACACAATGTGATGTACTATATACATTACATTCCATTAATTACTACTATTCTGTTAAAACAACACTACATGTACTAATAGAGGAAGTATATTCTCATAACATTAGTTAATGCTTGCTACCACATTGATCTGCATCTTGAAACAAATAAACAATCATAATTATATACATGTAACACAAGGCCTCTCCTCACATTTCTTTCTCCCCTCCCAATAAACATTATATACAATACTATGTATATGCAACAGTTACATACATGTATATATTATACTATTAACTGAGGTACCTAAAAAGGTAAAAAGTCTTTTGCTCTACCTTTTCCATTCCTGTGTCCAACTGGATCAGGAGCTTCTAAGATTCCACCACTAGGAGTACATGTCTCAGCATATTCATCTTCTGTAATTCACCATCTCATTATATAGGTGTGTTTTGGAGTTCTCTTGGCTCTTTTTAAAGACATCAAGACATCAATTCATCATTGTGTTTTAAGGGAACTAAAGACACAACTGTTAACTGTTTTTGTTTAAATATTTATTGTACAACTTTATTGAATAATAATAATATATAGCAGGAAAATATAATTCATTACAATTATAATTATTATTATGAAGAATATCAACAGATTGATTCATAACCATAACTATACCGTATCAGTTCTGATTGAACAGAATGATACGGATCATTGCCCGAAATTGATATAGGAAAACGGACGTGAATCATAACGGAATCGATACGGAATTTCATTCTGCTGTGTAATTGTGCCCACAGCGACAGGCTATCATGGCGTCCACACCGAAAAAATCCTTTCCAGAAAGACAGAATGTGTCGATTCTTGTTTTAGGAAAAACAGGTTCTGGTAAATCCACCATTATCAATGCCATGCTTAGTGGAGAGGTTGCTAGGACATCTTCTAGTCCAACTCCTACAGAACATAACTTTGTTGAGCGCCATAAAGGAACTTTGGAAGGCGTTACTGTGATTATGTATGACACAAAAGGGTTCTTTGACCAAAAAGCAAGTGAAGATGACATTTTGAGTGGCATTAGTAAGGATTGTACAGATGGATTTAGTCTTATACTCATTTGTCTAAAGATGACAGATAAGGTTGATCGAAGTATAACTGAATGTTTGCAGAAACTTCGGCGAAGACTTAATGAAGATTTATGGAAACGATGTGTTTTTGTTCTCACTTTTACCAATTACTGGCTGCAAAACAATGACATATGTGACCTCAATAAAGACCAAAAGATAGCTGCTCTTATAAAGCAAATAAATGCTTTCAAAAAAAATGTAAAAGAATGTGCTAAAGGAATCATTACTGAAGACATTTTTGATGAGATTCCGTTTGTTTTGGCTGGTACTGTAAAAGGAAAGCAACTAATACATAATGATGACACAGAAGTTATAACCTCAGATGACACAGAAAGAAATGTTTTAACGGCTACTGAAGACTGGCTTGCAGAGTTGTGGCGTGTTAGTATTAATCAATGTGAAGATACAAAAAAGCCTTTGTTAGATCACTATGTTAAAAAGCTATTGCTACGTCTAGCTACAGGTGCAGGGGTAGTAGGTACAGGTGCAGGGATAGTAGGTGCAGTTATCGTAATTGTAAGCAAAGTTGTGAGATAGATGTCATAGTTTTCTTCTTGGCACCACTTTTAGCAAGAAAACATCACTAATATTGTATACTTGTGACTCAATCTTTTGTGTAATTGTTTTATCATAAAATCTTATAATCTACATATCACATGTTAACACATTGTAATCCTATTAATGATATAATGTTATCTAATATACTGGGTGTGATTAACCACTTAAGGCTCAATGCACTATATGGCAAAAGGTTACCCCTCCTCCGGAAACTACAGCAACTGAAATGCAGACATGTACCACAACTATGGTAAGGCCCAGCCTATGGTGGTCAGAGTTTATATTGTGAAAATTGAGAACTATTATATACTTGTAACTGACTGACTCCATGTTTTATATTGTTGTTTTATCATAAATTCCTATATTCTTGTAACATCATATATCACATGTTAACACTGTAGTCCTGTTAACAAAATATTGTCATCTAATATAGTAGGTTTGTTTAACCAGTTAAGGGTCAAAAAAGTCACGTTATATGACTTCCATTGTAATTGTGTAACTTGAGAATTATTGTATACTTGTGACTGAATGACTCCGTGTTTTGTATTATTTTTTATCATAAAATCTTATATTCTTGTAACATTCTGTTACAATGTGAATGAACATTAGTGTGTGTAGTAAGTATTATATCTATAAACAAAGGTTAAGATGAAATACTAATTGTGACATTTAATATTATGTGGCTAGGTGCACAGAAAAACTGCTGCAATTAGATATTTATCTGGCTACAATACAATTATTTTTGGACAAATACCGTAGACCACAGTAACAGTTTGTGCTATCCATTACATATATATTATAATTAATATGTCATATAGTATATGTAGGTTAAAATTTGTTTATTTCGGTCTCCAACTTATATCATTTAATCCTTGAAAGGATCTTTTAAGAGACTGTGGGTCAGTCCATTCACTATTCATATAAGCATCTTCTTCATCAGCTTCCAGTTTCTACATAATAATGACTTTTTACATCACAATAAGAGTAGTTCAATATGCATAAATACAGTGGAACCTCATTTGTAGACACAATCTTAAGTTAAGCACTTGTCTTAAGTAAACACTACACTGTAATGTAAGCATAAGTTGTTGTGGTTAATGGATTTTTTACTGAACAAACACAAAAGGTGCTAAGTCAATAAAAACTGTACCATGCCATACATGATTATCATTGTAATATTATTGGGAAGATTTATGAGTGTTCCCAGGAGATTTATATGTGGGACTTTTTTTCGTCAATTCCATAAAAAAGAATAAGTATAGTATAAGTATCTGTATAAGTAATTAGACTAGCAATGTTGTGGACATAACATAGCATATTATAATTAACAACAAGTTCATGTCCCTAATAATTATGACAGCAGTAGTACTTTTGCTAAAGTCCACTTGTCCAGAAATGTACTATATGTACCTTTTCACTTTTAACTTTATTGCATTAAAGGTAATACATTGTCTAATTAATAGACACAATATCCAAAAATAGAACATATTGAACACTACATTGCTAAGTGGCTATTTATAGTAACCAAAAAAGTGCTTCTTCATTAGTCAATTTTGATAATGGCATGTAATGGCTTAGAGAAGCACCTTTATCATTATAAGGTCAAATGATACTAACAAAAGATAAAAAAGACAGTTTATTCATGTAGAACATTTCAAGCTATGGTATGTACATTGTGGAAGAGTTAGAACCTTTGGAGAAAGACTAAGACAAAACAAGAAATAGACTTAAAGAGCTTCTTTAATAGTCCAGTGTGATAGGATCAATTCTAGATCAAAAGACTATAGACCAGATAATACCACTGACTATAATCTATAAAATTTCAAAATCATTTTGAATAGACATCGAGTAAACTAATATAGCGCAGACTCATCCAATATCTAGCTACATTAGACATTCCACGCATATTTTAGAACATTTAAGTAAATTTCCATATTAGGACATATAAACTCAAGTGTGTCTATATTATAGAGGTTCCAATGTGAAATCAACCCAATACAAGTCATTTGTGACTCTAATGGATTGTATTGTTATCATGAATGCCTTACACACATTACTAAAACATGTACAATACTGTATTTGCTATAGTAATGCTGACCTTCATTTCTTCTTGCTTGCGATATGCATAAGCCATCATGTGCTTCTTTTCTTCTTCAGAGAAAACAGGTTCTCGTCCAGGAGCACCTTGACCTTTCTAGAAAACAAAGTATTTTGTCAGTACATCATCTTTATATCCATAATATACATATCTAAATTACATGTACATGTACAATGGTAGTCATTGTAACTATATAACAGGATATCATAGAATGGTAAATTCGTTGAATCACATACTTCCACTGAAGAGAGCAATACTTAATTTTAAAAGGAAAGCCTGCATACATACAGTTGCTAACAACTATTTTATACACATGGGTTAGTAATTGCTACTTAATAAATGGTCTATCTTAATATTAAATTTAATGAGCAAATGAAACAAAATGCACATGTAGCAACACTTGTACACTAGTTAATATTAAATGATTTATTTACTTTTTATAGTTTTCCAAATTGGGTCATATATGTACATGTACATCATTAAAATAAGCTACAATGTTTTTGTTGTTGTTAAAATTAATTATGAAAGGTATTTCATTAAATGTACATGTCATCAAGTTAGGTGTGGTAAGTGATAAGCTTGAATACAATGTCATACACAGTGTGTACAATGTGACATTTGTGTCAAAGTGTTCTGATGATTGTGGAAGTGACATCATCAGCATTATACTATAATTTTTTTCTGTTACTAGACCTCACCCCTAAACCTAAACACTAAATGCCTGATCATATGATGCACAACCAGTAGTAAGCCACACCCATTATTGCAATGTTAATATTGACTGCATACTTTTATACTGTCTATAAAACGTGGATCACAAGTACCACGAGCTGTCTCTTAGAATCAAGCATCAGCAAGAACTTTCCAGTTAGGTTAGGATCCTGATTTTTGTTGTATATTGTAGGTATGCTATGGAAACAACCGAGCCATTCCCATTTATTGTCATATAATTTTGACACAAACTGTGTGCCATAGGTATAATACGGCATGCCATTTGTGTCAATATTAATAATGGGAGTAGCCTACTACTGGCTGTGCTCAATCATTTAGGCTCTAGGTGTGGCCTATTAACAGTATAAAAGTATACAAACAGTCAATTACTATATGAAAGCCACTTACATTATTACAATATTAATTTCAACACAAACGGCACACCATAATATATTACTATAACATATTTTGAATTACCTTTTGTAATTTAGCTATAATAGTCGTCTTTTCATTTTTGCCAATAAAATCAGAGAGTTTTTTGCCTCGAGTTATTTCTTTACCCGCCCACCATAACTGAGTTGTAGATTCTTCTAACACTGCCAATGATGCCTGTATTCAAAAAAATAACATTAATATTATAACTAATTGCTAGGAGCAGACTCTGAACATTTCTACGCTACATAATAACAACTATTTAGTAGTTAGAGGCCAGTCATAAAGGTATAAGGTACTATAGTTTTGTTCATTTTTAAAGGCCAAATTAAATACTAGTAGATAATATTATACTCACTGTGTTCATTGGTATTATATTGTATTACATGTACAAGCTACAATGACATTAACTCTTACTTGTGTACCACTGAGATCTTCTTTTCCTTCAAATTCTAGTTTTATTGGATCATAAGGTGGTAAGTTCATTGGATATACAATCATAATAGCTCCTCTTAATTTGTCTAAGGCATCACTGATTATGTCTTCTGTCATACAAATCTTACCAGTTACTAATGTCTGAGAGAAAGAGAGAGAGAGAGAGAGAGAGAGAGAGAGAGAGAGAGGAAGAATTTTACTAAAATATGATTACATTGAGAAAGTGGGTAATGCTGAATATGCAAACTGCTTCTAAAATGTTGCCTAGCAACCAAAACATCTTACTACACAAATTTACGAGCCATAACTGAGCAATCATTTATACAATTTAACTAGTATAATTTACAATACATGTGTCTTTTACACATTGATAGTTTGATACCTTAGATATAGCAGCTTTAGCTTCACTAACAGTTCTCCTTAAAACCTCCTTCATTTTATCAATAGGAGCTAAAGTAAGTAATACAATATTAATTATAATATTTGATAATCAAATAGTTATAATAACCTTATCCATGTGTCTGTAAGTACATGGATACACACACACGCATATATATATATATATATATATATATATATATATATATATATATATATATATATATATTACAGGTATACCTACAATACAGGTCAATATAAAGTCTACAATAATGTACTATAATGTACCACACAATGTGATGTACTACATTACAGTCTATTAATTACTACTATTCTGTTAAAACAACACTACATGTACTAATAGAGGAAGTCTATTCTCAAAACATTAGTTAATGCTTGTTACCACATTGATCTGCATCTTGAAACAAATAAACAATCATAATTATATACATGTAACACAAGGCCTCTCCTCACATTTCTTTCTTCCCTCCCAATAAACATTATAGACAATACTATGTATATGCAACAGTTACATACATGTATATATTATACTATTAACTGAGGTACCTAAAAAGGTAAAAAGTCTCTCGCTCTACCTTTTCCATTCCTGCGTCCAACTGGATCAGGAGCTTCTAAGACTCCACCACTAGGAATACATGTCTCAGCATATTCATCTTTGAGTTTGAGGTCTTCAATTTGATCATCTGTCAATCCTTGCATGTTTGGAGGTAGTAAAATACCATGAGCAGCTAACAGCTCTATCTCTGTGTAAACAGATTACCAATAAGAGAGACATATTACAATGTACACATGATATACACATTTACTAAACATAAAAATGATTGCTATTTCATTGTTTAGTTAATATACTTGATGACAAATTACAAAATATTTAGGATATGCTCTCAATTTCTACTCAGATGAAGTTCTATTTATTTGTGTTCAAGATTGTAAGTGGCCACACCCATTGTCTTACCTTGGCATAGCCTGTCTACCTTCTGTCTTCCATTATGCAGTCTTACTAGCTGAATAATAAGCTCCTCTGTCGGTATCTCGACCGTTGTCTCGAAAAGAAACTGACTCTCTTCACCTTTTTTGATGTGTAGTTTTGCCATCTCTTTTCACCTAACACTTTAGCGCCAGCTGATTTGTGTTTGGCGGTAAACCCCGCCCACAAGCACAAAAAAATTACGTCATAATGACGATTTTGAAATCAATTAACATTAAACTGTTATTAATGATCGGTCTCGTGGAGTTACAGCCCAGTTTATTATTGTAGCTTGTACATTACACAAGATAATGGCTTTGAAAGCAGTTGGCAATGCTATTCTTAATAGCCCCAAAGCTATCAGAAAGAAACTAGGAGGAGAACACTCGGAACGTGTTGGACATGAGAGTAAGTAACCCTTACTACGCTGTCTCTATTTTAAGACTGAGGTATCAGTATAGCAGTAGTCTATTGTATGCAATTAACACTGTTTATCTGTCCCTTTATAAGACTTGTGATAACTATACCAATTAAATTAGTGCTGCCCTGATATATTGGTATTATTATATTGATGGCAATGATGCTATGTTATAAACAAATGTTGTTGTTATTGTTGTTATTGTTTTATGTGTACATTAGTAAAAAAATAGTTTTGATTTGGAAATTATCAAGATCAAAATTGTTGCTTTTTGCCTTAAGGGGAAATAATATAGCTCAAAGGTCACTCAGCACAGCTAAAACAACAGCTTAATATTGGTAGTATTAGTCCTCAATTTAATTCATGAGTTAGATAGCTACCAAGAAAGGTTTTTTGTCATCTTATTGTTTTAGATGTTTCACTCCAACTCAGTTTAATACTTATGTACATATAGTTGTATTTATGTAAGGTAGAACAAGTTTAAAGCATAGAAGATAAACTTAATATTAACAATATATCATAATATAACCAACCATCATAATATAATTATGATTTTATTTATCATAGCCCTAATAAATGTACGTGTAACTATTACCATGTATAAACAAATTGTATACATGTAAATGAATACAACAAGATGACTTTATGAACTCTTTACTTATTTTTTTCTTATTACAAGTATATGTCTTACGAAAGTTCATTAATCATTTTCCTGTAATAAATAATGTAATTTGGTGTCATTTCCAAACAGTGGAGACAATGATGGGATTTACGCACTCTAGCTACATGAGCTTATAATAAGAACCTGTGGAGAATGAAGTATAGTTATTAAGAGGTACATGTATGTCTGACTGTTTATCAGAGAAGCTTACAATAGGCAGTGATGTCATCAGATGTGTTGTACTGCTAGTCTATTGTACATGTATATACAATATAGTTAATACATTTGTGCTAATATTAGTAAATATTATGACTGCTTGACATTGTTTTGTAAACAATATTAGCTTTCAGTTTTAAATCAGTCATTGACAAATTTCTGTCTTGAAAAGTCTGAAGTACAATGCATTAGTATTATATTTGTCAATACTTTTCATTGATTTATTTAACTTATTAAATAGTTGAACAGATAGATTGTGTATAAAAAATTGCCTGCTTTTTTAGTACTTGATGAAGACTGGTACCATTCAGAAGACCCTGTAAAAAGTGGAGTCTCTTTTTTTGCAAAGGTAAAGTTATATCTGTGCATGCATGCATGAAATGGGCAAGTAATGTAGCATGAAATGATTCACACACATATAACACGTGCAATCCCAGTGTTAAATTTATACTATTACATGTACATATAGCTATGTATTTTCACATAGTACAGATAGTATAGTCAATGTTATGACATCATAGTCATAATGTACACTGTGTCTGGTTAGTATAGATAAGACAGTGCTTGAATAACATCACAGACAATGTCTAGAATATTAGATAATACAAAAGAGTTGTTACAATAATAAGAGTAGTATTATAATTCTATTATCAACATGCCGTGTGCATCAAGTTAAACAATTAATGACTTATAACATAATTATAACTTAACATAAAGATATAGTCTTCCAATAGTATTTTGCAATAAACATAGAATACATACACAATGTGTGATAACTGATAGACATGATCCCTTATCTATTTTCCATGCCAAATATTTACTAATACTAGACCTCTTATGGATTTATCATAGCATTGCCCCCTATCCCATAAAGACATAAATGTACTATCAGAGGTGATACATGTCATGCATTCATATTTTATAATTTCATTATGTGTAATTCATGACAACAAAATGTATAGTGTGTATAGAGTTGCCTCATTCCTCAAGTTGGCAGACAATATAATCTAACTGATATGAATGTACTGACAAACCACTACACTAGAAAATAATTCTTACATTTTGGATGGCTGGGTAATTTCTTCAGAATATGTGGTCTTTGATAACTTAATGTACACATGACCTTATTGACATGAATATTTGTCTATCTTTAGAAGATAAATAATATTTATATGTATAATACTATACAGACAATTTATACTGAATCTATTTTGACTGTCTTTAATAATTAAGTAAACTGTAATATAAAATTAGATATACTTATAATTATATATATATATATATATATATATATATATATATATATATATATATATATTTAGAGAATGTATAATAGACCAAATGTTTGACTTACCTCTTATATAAATAAACATTTAATGATGTAATATACTAATATACATTGTGTATTGCTTCATAAAGGATATTACATATATTGTTATTGTATGCTTTTATGACAAACATACTTGTAGAATTATTAAGGCATGAAGTATATATTCATTTTTAATGTTATTATAAATTATTTGGTCATATTCCAATATTGTTATGCTCAATAAGTATGGGTTGTGTTCATATTAGAAGCCTTATAAATTATAATTACTATGTTGATGTAAATGTATTGTAAACTTTACATTTCCTCCACACACCACACACACATGCCCTCTCTCTCTCTCTCTCTCTCCTCTCTCTCTCTCTCTCTCTCTCTCTCTCTTAGTATCTAGGTAGTATGGGTGTCACTAAAACTCATGGTCCAGGTTCAACAGAAGATGCTGTTAAAGCTATAGTCCAAGAGGTAACTGTAAACATTTAATATTGTTATTTAAAAGTACATGTACATATGTGTATATTGTGTTAATTTTGTACATGTTAATTATCACCATTATATCACACTATATACATGTATTTTGATGTTATTGTTATCTGTTTACAGGCTAAAAGCCGAACTCATAAATTACAAAAAGTAAAGTTGACTGTATCATCAGTTTCTATAAGATTAGAAGATGTCACTAAACAGGTAATGTATGATAATATAATCATGTACGTGTATAATATATAGATAGATAAGAAGATACTTGATGAATACAGAATGATACATAGAGAGACTAATAGACAGGTTGACTATACATATATATTTTTTTTCTTTTAGACAAAACTAGACGAGATACCTCTTTATCGGTAAGAGATATTATCACATGTACATGTAATAGTAGTCCAGCTAATCTTAATAAGGGTTAATAACTAGTTACTAACCCAGCAATAAAAATTATAGCAGTTACTAACAATAGTAAAGCATTGTTATACATCTTTTTGAGATAAATATTTATAATTGTGACCTAATTTGGGAAAACCACACGTTTCGCTAAAAATTTCAGACAAATGGTTGTGTGTATATGGTTGTTACACGGCCATTTTGTGCAGGATATGAACAACACTCAGTATCCAGGAAGACCTATCATGAATGTACTTGGATATTAAACATCCTCTACAAAATGGCGACAAAACAACCGCACATATGTGAATATTTGTTTTAGTGCAACATGTGGTTTGCCAAATTAAATTATAATATGCAGTTTAATGTATAAGTATTAAACGTGATAATTCAGTTATATTTATTAAGGTTATATTAATTACTCTATGGCTTCTCTTACTATAGTGTATCCTATTGTACTGTTGATCCTTATTATGATAAAGTGTTCTGTTATATTGCTCGTAATGGAGAAACAAAGAAATTAGAATGCCATGCCTTTCTTTGTGGCAAAAGGTCAAAGGTCAGTAATCAAACAGATGTTTCACATTGGTGGTAGTTGTTAGAAAAATGTAGCTTGTGTTTGTCTACATGAATATGAACATACGCTTACTAAACTACAAATTTGTTATGTATGTTATTTACAGTTTACATGTACAAAACATGTACCATATACTAAACACATGTATATGTACTATATACTAATCACATGTACCATATACTAAACACATGTATATGTACTATATACTAATCACATGTACCATATACTAATCTATTTGTACATTTGCAATGTATAAATGTACACGTACATGTGAAAAATGTTTGCTTAACAAACACAACTTCGTGTATATATAGAATGTACTGTTTGCCAAATTCACTTGTACATGTACTATATACTGATCTATTAAATTACATTTACAATGCGTATATTAATTGTTGTGGTTACATTCTATCATATTCCTTATCCTATAGGCTGAAGCTATTACACTGACTGTTGCTCAAGCCTTTAATATTGCGTTTGAAAAATGGCAGGTAACCATTAGGCTAAATAGATGGTCCTACAGTTGATGCATGTATATAATATAATATGTGTAGATGTATGTATACACTGTGTTTCCTTGATTAAACACCATCCTTTAAATACAATTGTAACTTCTTTGATGGCATATAAAAAGTGGATTGTATGGAAAAAGTGTTAGAATGTTTGTATGATACACAATGCTACTATGTTATAAATAACTTTAAAATTTCACAATAAGCAATCAAAATGGCAAGCTTGTCTAAGAATTCAATCAAAGCAACATGTTATAAGTGTATTATGTTTCAGGAGCATGTAAATTAAATACACATTGTACATACATGTTAGATGTGTGTCTGTTGTCTCCACCATAGGAGACTAAAAAGAAGAAAAAGATGGATACTACTGCTGCTGCTAATAGTGAACAATCTGTGAAGACTGTTCCTGTTAGTGATGGTGCTACACCTAAAGAATCCACTTCTCAGAGTGTTGATGATCTATTAGGTAATGTATTGAAACTATAAAATGATTTGACAGTTTAACAAAACTTAATGAATTAATGGATAAATGAACAAAAGCTCACGTATAAATATTATATTGTAAATTGATATATAATATCCTTTCTCTAAATCCACTTGTATACCAATATACATGTTTTTGATTACAACCTAGGTATACCACTGGTAAAACCAGTGGCCTCTAAACAACAAAGGCCTGTTACCCCACCCACTCAACATGTTCCTGAACCTAAAATAGAGATCATACCTCCAACTAGTCCAACTCGTGCACTCGATTCAAATCCATTTAGGACTGCACCTACTGCCTCTCCTGCTCTCCCACGTCGTAACTTAAGTGATAATGGAGCCACTGCTACACTTGATGTTCAAACTACATTATCCAAAGCTAAAAGTTTGGTAAGTCTATATTCAATAATGTATTATTATTGATAATTGTTATTGTAACACAACAAAGAACATGATAGATATGCTATCAAAGTATTAGTTTAACGAAAATGTGTGAAACTTAAATCCAATGAAAACTTAACTCTGCATAAATTGGACATGCCAGACAAGAAGTAAACATAAAAATTAAATCTCACATCAATCTTAATAGATGATGTTTAATGTCATGAATAAAGCAGTTATATGATACATCCCAAGTCAAGTGGCTAAAAGTCAATGTCTAAAAGATCCAAATTGAATGACAAATACATTAGTTTAAAGATAGAATGTAGGACATAGAAAAATGTGTATATAGAATAAAGTGACCAGATATTGTGCATCCAAATGTATAGTGCCATAGAGCAGTTATATGCTAGAATACTCAAGTATTATAGTGCTATATAATATGTAGCATCATCTTAACAACACTTTAGTATAATGTGAAAGATTCTGTATGTTTGCTATTTTAAATGTTTGTCTCTGTTATTTTTGATAAATAGGACTTCTTATCTATTGAGGATGAATTAGATATGGAATTTCAACAGTAAGTTTTACACTAATATAGTCATTATTAAAAGAGGGAAAACAAAATAAATAATAACAGAGAGAGAGAGAGAGAGAGAGAGACTGAGATAACCTGATTAATGGATAAAGAAAACTATTTTTTATAAATAAATTTTCTTGTAGGTTAGCTGAAGCACGTTCTAATCCTCACTTGTTGGATATTGGTGAATTAAATCGTTCCCAAGTTAGTGGAGATGTTAAACAATACATGTTAGGAGACCGTTCTTATGAAGATCTCTCACGTTCAAAAAGTCATGATGAACTTATGTTTCTGTGACCTTTTTATAGTTATTATTAATTAACTAGTAATTATATAGGGTGTGACTTGGTCTGTATGCAATAGTGGCTTTATTGAGTCTATTTGAAATATAATTTTTGTTTCAATAAACCAAGTGAAGACAAAGTGTAAAAATTAAGATTTAATTTAACAATTATTGAATGTCTTTATAAACCATGGCATCTTAGGGTTAGTACAACATGGTCCTTCATTTCCATTATATTGTTGACCATCCCATAATGGATCATTGCGATATAATTTAAAATAACTTGATATATATATATAGGTACACAAGATTCACTAGTAGTACTCAATATCTACGACTCTGTCAATATTTATTTTACCCAATGCAATTGTCAGCATGTAGATGGCAATGTGCTTCTCCAAGACCATGTGTCTCAAAGAAGTGGTTGAGCAACTGATGACTTCATTAGTCCCTTTCCTGTTACTGCTGACTCATCAATTAGGTAATTCATCTGCATTGGAATACTCTCACAGTGCACTCCAAAGATGCCACACTTCCGTGGTGTTTTGAAATAGAGTCGTCCAGGCTGCCATGGGTCACTTGGAAAGTGGACCTATAAATTATGTTTATAATATTAATTTTTATTTTATAGAGCGTGCTGTGTGAAGTCAAAGTTGTAAAGGGCCAGGCTAGGCCCAGATTGAGGTTGACTGTATAAACCTGCTTGTGGAGGTGAGTACTTGTTATTGATAGAAAATGCTTCACTGAAATATGATGAGCCTCTTTTGTCACAAGATGATAATAGTCTCTCTCTGTTTTGACTAACTCTAGATGTTCCTTAGCCTTTTTTAAAACCTAAAGTGCAAGTACATATGTAATTAATATAATGTTTATATTGTAATGTAATGTATCCACTCATTCCTTCTAATATTACCTCTGTTTTTTCACTTTCTGATGTCCCAAATCTAAAGGAACTAGTGATAAGAGAGCTGTTCTTGTGCCAAATGGCACAAAGGTCAGCCATAGGTATTGTAATACAAAGAGTTGGTCGAAGCTTCCTCCAATAACAGCAGAAAGTAGTGCACTGTAAAAATTAATATGTTATTTTAACAATTAGTTTGTACTTTGTAGTAGACTAATACTTATCTAATGTATGTGTTATGTTTATTCAATGTTAGTAATATTGTCATAATGACGTATTTGTTTATTTAGTGTATATATTTAAGTTGTTGTGTATTTATTTTTAGTTCAGTTGGTAGTCAGCATGTTAGTTGGTGTTGTATTTGCATGAGTTGGTTGTGTCCCGTTGTTAAAGTTTGTTATTCTAATATTTATTCTCAAATATAAGTTCATAAGTCATCATATACTTTACATGGATGGATTATTATGGAATGTCGAATTTACTCATTGTATAATTTCTTGATATGTAAAAGTAACCCATTCATGTAAGCTACAAATTAGTTGTTAAAATGACATATTAATTTTTATAGTGTGTAAGCAGCACATCGACCTCCACATTGTTCAATTGAGTCTTTGTATTTTATTCATATCATTCTCTTTGTAGTACTTGATGGTAATAGCTTGCAGTCATCCCTTTTGTATCCTGGAATTCTACCTGGTAAAAGAATTGTGTTCTCTTCACTGTAGTTGTCCAAGAATGTCAATAAGTTGTCAATATCATCTCTTGCCAAGGTATTAGCTGGTAACTTTCCCTCATTGCCATGTTGTCGTGTAGCAATACCATTTTTATGGTATTGCCTTTTTAGCGCCTTGTATTTCTTTGTGCTGATGTCATGTAAAAAAAGGTCTTTAAACAGACCCGTCTTCCTCCATGTAGAATGTTGAGTGCTGGTATTTCCAAGTCTGAGAGAAATGGTGGTTAACTCTTACATCATTGAAGTTGATCATAGCTGCTATTGGACCAACGACAACCAAATCCAATTCCTTCTTTGTCAGCCCAAATATGCTTATCCTGTAACTCTTGTATTCATCAGAAGTAATGGTTGTACAGCAAGGTTGTTTTTTTTTTCTCCTAGTCGACAGGTACACCCATTCATAGCAAATTCTTGTATTTTTAGTTCCTTGTTTACAATAAGAGCATCAAGAGCAACAGTGGATGATACAATAGCTGTAGAATTATAGATTTGAGAGTTGTAAGTAAAATAATCACACATTTATTTTCATCATTACTGTCATCACTCTCACTTCCACCAATCAGCATTTCACCACCAACTAATTGTAGGTTTTATTGTTATTGAGACTACATGATTCTAATGATTCAGATGAATTTGAAGATTGTGAAACTTTCTTGCAAACAGAAGGTAATTGAGTCTCTAAAAATACACAATTCAGTGATGAAAAAAATTAACAGCTGCCTTAAATTTAAAGTCTTGTTGTCAACATTTAGCACATATGACCTCTCCAGCTGACTAGAATCAACTGACAGACAACAGTCATTATCTAGCTAGGGGTAGGAATAAAAGTATATATGATAATATTAACTATACCTTTGGTCAAACATTAGAACATACAACCCCTCCAACTCATGAGAATCTCCTGCAGAAAAGCAGTGATTCTTTAGCTAGTGGTAAAGACTAAAGTGTGCTAATATTATGTTAACTACACCTTTTGTCACTTGTTAGCACATATGACCTCTACAGCTGGCCAACATGTTGAAGAAAGCAGCCATTTGCTCAATACAGGTAAAAAATTAAATATTTAACCTTTTCTAAAACAATAGAAAATACGACTTCTACATCTGGACAACAACTTGGAGAAACTAACAATTCTCTCACTAGTGGTAAGACTTTAAGTGGTCTAATATTGTTTTAACTACTTCCAAATGTTAGGAGATGTGACTTCTCAAATTGGCGAGCATTTCCTTGAAGAAGACACACATTATCTAACTAGTGGTAAGAATGAAAACATGCAATTATTAACTAAACCTTTTGTCAAATGATAGCACATACAACTACTCCAGCTATCTAACTAGTGGTAATAATTTATAGCATACTTAACATTGACTACCTCGTTGAAAACAATTAGCACCTTGTCGTGAATTTTGATAGACCCCCTGTTCTAGAGATTAAGTACTGAAAATGTCATACAACAATAACAATTAAACCTACAATTAGTTGGTGGTGAAGTGCTGATTAGAAATTCCATTATAAGACCTCAGCTTTTACAAACGTATCAACATATAAAAATTAATTGTGTGAGTGGAGAATGAAGATAACATCAAAGATTTCAACAAAGGTGTCCAAACAGACTGCCTTTTCGCTTGGGGGTGTGGTAATCGAGGGATGAGATTAGATTAGAAGTAGGAGCATAGCTACAAATGGGATTTGAAACGTCCATGCATATTTCCGGTACACTAAACAATGTATTGTATCAGGTAATATTTATTATAATAATGGGAAAATGGCTAACATTACACTATTCAATTCGTCATAATAAAATAATGAAGCTATTATAGTGAACTATAATATATTAAACCAACACGACAATGCTTCATCTTTTAATACATAACTGAATTGCTGGACATATGGCTTATTACAAGTTCCAGAACACCAAACATATGAGTACCTAGTGACTCTTCCATTGGATATATCAGGTGCTTCTTGGTGTAACTTGTACTATGATGTAACTTGTACTATGATATGATGACAACATCACTATGTACATGTCATACAAGTTCTTGTTGTAACTTGAACTATGATGATTATATCACTATGTGTCATAAGGGATATTAATAGTAGTGTGAATGTATGTTTAGTTTTTGGGTTTGAAAGAGTTTAGGTTTAGGGTTTAGAATGCTTCTTAGTATAACTTGTAACTTGTACTATGATGATGACATCACTGTCATGTCATGATTATGTCATCATATTGAAGTTATACCAAGAACCATCTAATTTATGTAAGGATACATTATCTAGGGATGTCCATACTGCCATTGTCTTAAACCCATATAGTTTTATTCCTTAACACTATTTACATTTAAATATTTCAATATTAAAGTTGATATCAAAAGCTAGAATCTCAAAAATGTTATTTAACAGGTTTGTCGTACAAATAAACAATTCAAGCAACTTTACACTAACTATAATATTATGTGAGATTACAATATAATGCTATAAGAGAATGAGATACTAGACAGTTATATATCAAGTAAAAATGTTTGGAAAGTTGACATGTACAATACATATATAAAAATATAACCAATTATTACAAGCAACACACTACATAGTGACAAAACAGTATTAAGACAACAAATTATGAAGTATTTGTCACTTATAAAAAAGTCATTTAACATATAATTCGATGATATCAAGTGGAGAGCCTTCATCGTGCAAACCAAAACTACTGCATACCCTTAGTTCAAGATCATCAGAAGTAGTATCATTTAGTGCTTTGAAAAACCATGGCATTTTAGGATTAGTACAACATGTACTTTCCAGTCCATTACAGTTCTTTCCATCCCATAATGGATCATTGGCATATAAAACAAACTGAACACTAACGCCACTTGCAGCCGACTCACAGTAATAATCATCACCAACAAAAGATGGAATAAAGCCAGTACTACCATTATTACATGGACAACCACTATTACTTAGTACGTTCTCAAATATTCCAACAGAATAGGACCATATATGCTTTCTAGGACTCATACCATAAGTAATAGATACACCATGGAGATAATAGGAGTCTATTGTACTACCAATAAATGACTCTGGGGTTCCAAATTGATATCCTCTTATTCGTCCGCACACATTGCTGTAGTTACTAGCAAATGTGTTAAAAAATGTAGAGTAACAACCAGATGTATTTGTAAACGGTTGTCCACACAGATCATGATCAATATTGTCATATTGCTGTAATGTTAGTCCAGGAGGACAGGAAGCACCAGATTCACTCATGTTGAGGTAGCCTACTCTCATCCAGCCTCCCTTATCATCACAGTTACTTCCCTCCATATCACAATAGACAGTGATAATACTACCATTACTTAAAGTGAGGCTGTAATAACCTGATGTAGCAGCAGGAAAGACTTGTAGCAAGCCATTACAAGAATCAAATGTAAATTTTCTACAAGATGTAGGTATTGTAGATGGACATAATATTATCTTCACTTGATTGTTTTCTTTCACAGAAAATGTCTTTCCACTGTTACTAGGGATACAACAGTATTGTTCATAAAGTGAGGGAGGACGTGGAGTTAATAGACTAGTACAGTCAGCCATACAAACAGAAGAGCTCTCACTAGCTACACTTTGTAGACCAGTAATTAGACAGCAAATAGCAATTAAAATCATTACAAGTTATTTTCTAACTCAGCCTTTACAACGAGTTGCTAAATACGGAATTGTACCATTGCTACAGCATATAGCTTCAAGCAAACCGCTAATTAACCACGTTATGAATATTTAATCATATTTTTAAATAATTAATCGTACGACACAAAAAGTATATACTACTATGTGAAATTATACAGTTATAGGTTCTAATGTTTAGTGTGCGGGGTCTAGTATTAATTTCTAATTGAAGTAGGTACTTCCTGTACTTTACTAATGAGCATTGCATATTTATTTGCCAAGCCTACCTGCTACAAAATGTGATTATAACCACTACAGAATGACACTTTGTAGAGTTCAACAAGAAGTGTTATACTTAAGGGAAATATAATATCAGCCTTAACTTGGCTGTACATTTAAAATATTTTATTGAGGTCGACATTTCAAACAATTAGTTTCATGAACTGTCATTCCATAGTGTATTAGTAATCAAAACTGTATGATATTTTGGTACTCCAACACCTTCATTTTGTATTTGATATGCACGATTGTACTTAACTTTACTAGTAGAATTAGTATAAATGCCAATAGTGGGGTCCTTCTTGGTGTAACTTCTATGATGATGTAACTTGTACTATGATGATGACATCACTATGTGTCATAAGGTTTGGTTTAGGGTGTAGGTGATGGATTTAGATGATGTCATCATATATGATGACATCACTACCTGTCATTTAATGATGATGTCATCAGAGTGAAGTTACACCAAGAACCACCCCAGTAGTGGCTGAATGTCTTGTATTGTAAGTGTATGTTGACCACACACAATAAAGTATAATGCAATTTGCAATATATTTTTTGGTGTAACATATCACAACAAGATGGTGTATCACAATTAGAAATAAGTTAAACTAACAAACTTGTAAAGAACAAAAGAGCATTTTAAATGAAATACTGAATTGTCGAATAATCGTTTTGAAGATGATGACATCACATGACATCACAGTAAGAAAAACAAACTAGAAAAAAAACAGAAACAGGAAAAAAATATAAAAAAGGAAAAAAATTATAAAAACAAAGTAAAATATTAAAAAAATATAACAAAAATAGATAAAAAAAGACAAAAAATATAACAAACTATAAAAAAGAGGAAAAAAACTCTAAAAAAATAAAGTAAGCTAAGTTGTTGTAAGAGAAATATAACTCTATGATATGGATTAATAGGTAGTAGTAAAGGATAAATGGATGAATTGATAGATCGATAGTTGGATGAATGAATGGATGGATAGATGGATAAATGAATGGATGGATGGATGAATGAATGGATAAATAAATGAACAAATCCATAAATGGACAGATAATGATAAACAAAATGTAGCTAGACAATGGCTCCTCACAAAACCACACCCCTTTAAATTACCTTCGCTATCTTGTGGAGTAGAATAAAATTATAAAGTTTATTTTTTCTGTCCTCCTTCTTTAGCTCAGGCATTATCGCTATCAGTCTTAGTCCCATACTAATGTCCAGATGACCCACCCACTCTAGCACCTTTATCTTCTATTTGGTACTCCAGACTGTAATTAACCTTAATAGAAGAATCGTTACAAGTGATAATAGAATTAGTAGTTGATGGATAGCTTGTATCATAAGTATATGTGGTATCTATGGATGAATGAAATACAAAATGAACGAATGGAGATTATAAATGGATGAATAAAAGTGAAAATGGGTAAATAAAAACACAAAAGAATAACAATTTGAATTAATGAACACCAATACATGTACTTAACAACAACTATAATTATCTAATGAGAGTTAATAACTACTAACTCACTAATCATTAACTAAATTAGACATACTATTTGTTGTAAGAATTGTCTAAAAATAAGAGTGTACATCTAAGTTTTAATTCCAAAAGTGTGGCATGAAAATTATATAAAAAATGTCAACGATAAAAGTAAAACTGCTAAACTCAATAGATATACAACTGATAGTAACCTCAAGTATATAAGTAGAGAAGACATATGTAATTATGTACATGTACATGTATTGTTTCTATAGTGTTTTATTAACAATACCTTCTTGTGTTTTTTATATCAAGTTCTAATTGTATCATCTCTCCATCATGTTCAAAAAATAAACTTCTTTAAAGAGTACAGCAGCAATAGTTACTTCCTATTAACAGTTGGAAGTTGTCCATTCTATTCTCCAACAGGAAATAGGATCAGATGTGTAATGGATACCATTGGAGACTAGACTGTGATTAATGAATATTCAATAACATATTGTTGTGGCTATGAAATGTATGAGTGTTGTAAGTGTATTATATATATAATAAAGCAAATTACAACTTTTAATTGTTGTGATCTATGAATTTTAAATAGTCTTGTATATCTTCTGTATATTGTTGACCATATCATTCAATAATTGTACAATACTCATTGAGAACACATGTAAATAACTTACATTGAAGGCACTTAACAAGTTTACATTCTTGAAACTCGTACCAGACAATGGAGTCCTTGGAAAAGATACTTAAACTGTATTACATCAATTGACATGGTAAAAAAAAATCATTGTTTTGTTCATCCATTGATCAACCACAGTTACATATATGAAGGATTCTTTGGCACTCCCTCTCAATATTCTTGTTCTTGGTACAATCAATGATGAACTAAGTTAGTGGAGTGGAAGCATTGAAACACAAATTAAACTGTCTTAACAGATTAGGATCTCAAGAGTCCAGTTAAAGGAGGGAGAGAGTCCAGTCAAATAAGGTTTCCATTTGTGAACATTCACAGTTTTCAGTGTCATTGGCTAGGCGGGAAAATATCACGAGCACGCACCTAGCAAGGAACAGCAAACGCGTGACCACTACTATTTTGGCGGGAAATATTACATTGCCCGCGTAAAGACAACAGCAAGACAGTAATAGATTTTTAATTAATTATTAAGAAAAAGATTAATTAAATGATATAGCTTTTAGCTAAAAATTTCAGTGTCACTGTAGTTTAAAAATGAACTAACTAAATTTTTAAAGTTAAAAAAGTCTGGAATGTTTGATTTGAAGATTAATTAACTTTTAAAATAATTTTAACTAAAGATAACATGATTGATTTTTGACAAAATTTAGATAAAAATGTTTTTGAGAACTTCAATATTAAATTAAAAACAAATCATAAAGAAAAACATAAAAAAATTACAGAAAAAAGAAAATAAAAAATTAAAATAAGACAGTTGAAGAATCCCCAAGAATCCTCCAGTCAGTCCCCAAGAGTCCTCCAGTCAGTTCCCAAGAGTCTCCCAAGAGTCTTGAGTCCTCCAGTCAGTCCACAAGAGTCTTCCAGTCAGTCCACAAGTAGAGAACATAGAGGAAGAAAGAGAGAGTTATCTGGAACAGCTGGATTACTAAAGAATGGATGGTTGGATGGAAAGATAGCTCACCTTTTTCAACAGTGCTGCTCCTGCAGGGAAAGAAAAAGAATAGTCAAAACTGAACTGATGACAATGAATGGATAGAGAGTGAAGAGAGACAGAGGAAGTGAAAAGGGACTACCAACCTACACACACACACAGCACACACACACACGCACCCTAGAAGATCAGAGGTTCCCCCCGCCACCTGGCGGCCTTGGATATTAAAAAAAATTTTTTTTGGCCGCCAGGCGGCAGGGGGAATATGATTTTTAGAGATTGTGTGAGTGTGTGTATGGTGTAGATAGGCTAGATAGCCCAAAATAAAATTAAAAAAAAAAAAGAAGAGGAAAGAAGGCTTGAAGGAAGACAGGAAAGAGTCCAATGAGCAGGAGAGCGACTCATCTTTTATATCCAGAGAACATCAGAGAAGACCAGTCAAGAACATCAGAACAGTCAAGAGAACATCAGAGAAGAACAGTCAAGAACATCAGAACAGTCAAGAGAACATCAGAGAAGAACAGTCAAGAACATCAGAACAGTCAAGAGAACATCAGAGAAGAACAGTCAAGAGAACATCAGAGAAGAACAGTCAAGAGAACATCAGAGAAGAACAGTCAAGAACTTCCAAGTTGAGTCCTGTAGAAATGAGAAGAAAAAACTTTACATAAACAAAAAACAAAACAAAAATAACATTAAAAAAACGAAAAAAAGAAAGAAACAAAAAAGATGACATAACTAAAACAAAAAGATGATCCAACGATGAGGTGAGTCGATCCAACGAAGTGACGAGATGATCCAACGATGAGGCGAGTCGATCCAACGAAGTGACGAGATGATCCAACGATGAGGAGAGTCGATCCAACGAAGTGACGAGATGATCCAGCGACGAGACGAGGCGTAGAGAACATAGAGTATGAAAAATGGAGTATCTTTTATATTATCAAGAAGTCTCGATCACGCTTCAATTTGACAATCAGTCAAGAAAACTCGTGAAAAATTTGTCACCTCCACCACCACCCGCGTGACCAATATTAATTGATTTTTAATTGAACTAATTAATAATTCATTAAAGGTCTTCAACAGATTAACTATTCCATCAACTACAGAATAAAAATGATCAATTAAAGATATATAAAAGATCAATCTTATATTGAGTAGTTATTAGAGAACGTCACTAGATCATGTCCAGTCCAGTTATCAATGTCTCACTATAAAATTAAAGGAAATAGTTTAGCACAAGATTGTCAAATTAATAATAGATCAAACTTATTTAAAAGAAAGCATGTAAAACTATCCTTTACATCATGCTACTGTACCATTATTAACTAGAATATGTAATATACACAACAAAAAAATTCACGACAAAGAGAGCTATGCTATGTATAGATATTACAGAATATAAACTCTATTGGTCATACACAACAAGACTATAATATACATGATATATGATAACAATAGGACAACCTCTACTTTATAAAAGTATGTCAAAATCAATGAAGATTTACATACAATGACATATGATATAACAAGAAGTTGAAACAATATAGCACTAAGTGTTACAGAATGGTCTCAGAAGATGGGTATGCCAAAAATATATACAGAAACTATTACTGAATAAAACTTAGAATATTCAAAGTACCAGAGTTGTTTCTAACCATCACAGGAGATACTGAACTATAATTTTAAAAAACTCTGATAATATATGAGAGTGACAACAGATCATAACACAATATATAAAACACAAGAGCTATATAATACTAACAAAATTCAATGAGAAGACCATCCTTATATATAACACATTCATATATGATGGCAGCACATTAACAATAAAATAACACAGCTATTAATGGACAAAAAACAGAACAAGTACCAGATTTATCAGTCAAAGGAGTGCAGCTATAATAGTAGAACTTTAATGCATAAACAAAGTTACAAGAACCTAATGCAACAGATAATATAACGAGACTCTTCAACAAAGATTACTTGTAGACACTAGTAGACTTAATATGAAAGAGATTTACAAAATTATAAAATAGTTTTATTATATTATTATATAAGGGATGTCCTTGGGTATTAAGAGGTTTATGTACATGCTACAGGGCTACATTAATCTGTAAAACAAAACATTTACTAGGTTGGATTGTATCATGGGAGGTTGGTATTAAGGGGTATGTACATATCACAGGACTAGGTTGGATTGTATTTTAAGAGTTTGGGTATTAAGACATTACTAGGTGACATTATATAGTATGTGTAATAAGACAATTGTGTATGTACATGTCACAGGACAATGTTACATCATATATAGGACATTATAGGATAAGGATATATCACAGGGTTAAAACCCATCATAAGGGTCATAAAAGGTTTGTGTAAGCATGTCACAGAGATAGGTTGTATCATAGGACATTATGTTGTATGGGAACATAAAAATATGCCAAAAAGTTTATTTATTCATATGTCACAGAGATAGTTGTATGTTAAGATATTATATGGTTGTTAGTGGTTTGTCATAGGGCTGTGTTTGGGTGATAACAAGTTTGTTACATGTAGGGTAAATCTTATAAATAATAATATAAATGGTCTTGGGAATATTATAATGGACAATAACAGTTGATGCTATAGGACTCATAATACATTTGTCGTGTACACACGATAGATAGGTAGATTATATGGATATCTGAGTATGACTATAAATTAAAAGACTCAAAAGAAAGTTACAAGTATGTCTTAATGTACATGTTATAGGTATCACAACTCACAAGAGGTTAGCATAGGATTAACAAAGGGTGTGTGCATGTATGAACAACAAAGGATATGTACACAGCATGCTTGTTATAGGGTGTACATATTGATCATAGAGAGTTAGGACATTAAATGGAGAGGTATTAAACATAATAACAACAAAAATAGTCATAAAATTGATCTCAAAGTTTACACAAACTACAACTCTAGTAAATGACTGCTACAACATTATAGCAATCCAATAGAAATTACATATTAAAACAAGATGATTACAAAAGGATTGGAGCATGTTCTAAAATTGGACCCACAGAGTTCATGTACTTAGCAGAGAGGCTCCATTACTTATTATAATCAACAGGATTGCTTCTCATTAGCTAAAATATATAGATGCGGTTAGAAGCTACAATCCATATATATATATAAAAATATATGCACATATATATATATACAACATAGATACATGCAGTGGTTGATTAATACATGGAGTGGTTGAGTAATATAAAGACCTCTCTAATACAGACTACAATGTGAGGCTGCTTATAACTGTTAAGGGATGGTATAAATTACAAAGACTTAATTCTATTGGGTCAACAGAATTGAACTTTCAAGTAAGCTGCATATTTTATATATTTTATTTTATATTTTATTTTTTGTGTAGATATATTCCAAGTTTCCAATCTGGTTCCTTAACATGAAACTACAACTACTCAGCTTATCAGCAAGCTGACAGGGCCAATTAAAGCTACATGCATATTGTCAACTACAGGATTCATGAAAAAATTCATAGTCTAGGAAAAGTATTTACACAAATCATTCTAGTTCTGTTTAAAGAAGTATTTAAATCACAACAGCAAAAACATCTTTAAGATTCTCAGTCTATTGATATAACGCCAAAATGGCCAACTGAAGGCTGATTAAAAAACAGAGTTAGAACTAGATTTTTCTAACATACTACAGAATTAGGCTCACACAGAACTCAATGAGTCTCACAAAGTCATAACAAAGTAGCTAGAAGAGGCTATACATGTGTAATGATAACAACTATCAGTTCAAACAACTAAAAAGCTCAGGATTAGGCTTTCCTCATATATATGTTGTACATTTACACTGACCTGAATACATTGTCTTTTCTTCTTTTAACAACAGTGAGTTTTCTTTGTTATTGACCTTGGTTCATGTTGACTGCATTTTTCTGCACAAGAGGTGAGCCAAAACCAAAAGTATCTTTAATGGTGGCATTAGACTGTAGACAGCAGTATCAGCAGCAGATCAATCTACTCCACATTATAGCAATGACATCATTGATAGAGATGACAGAACTTGCGGAAAGAGCTGTACAACTATTGCTATTTCTATATTAAATATAAAAGGATAAAATACTGAAAATAAGAAATGATGTCAGGTTTTTAAACTAACTAACAATTAGTGATTAGAAAGAAAGCTACCAGTACATGCTTATAATAGAACTGTAAGTGTTATTGCAACAACTGAGAAGAATGTCATGAAAAGCTAGTTGCTTTAAAATAGTTCAGTAAGGAAGGTTATAGTAAGTTAGTGTTAGCTATGCAAAAACTAACTGCTGCTTAAAAGTTAAGGCTGGTAATTATGTAGTAGAATACAAAGATATAACAAAAAGAAACTTACTTGACTTTCTCAGTCTTTAAAGTTATTAATAAGTTCTACATTGTCCATTTTGTATAGCACTCAATAAATGATATTGTTGCCACGTATATATGGTAGCTGAATTCACACAAGGAGATAGAAAAACGGGCACTGCTCTCTGCATTTCAGGGACAGATGGTCAATTATCCAGTCAAAAAACAAGTGGATAGAGATGACAGAACTTGTAGAAAGAGCTGTACAATTATTTCTTTCTATAAAATATAAAAGGAAACTAATAAAATACTGAAAAATAAGAACATGATGTCAGGTCTTTAAACTATTTAACAACTAGAGGTTAGAAAGAAAGCTACCAGTACATGATTGTAATTAATAGAAGTGTTAGTTCAACAAAAATGGCTGAATGTTGCAAGTGACTACAACTGAGAAGAGTGTCAGGGAAGGCTAGTTCCTTTAAAACAGTTATTTGTTTAGTAAGGACAGCTATAGTAGTTAGTTGCAAAAAATAACTGTTGCTTAAACGTTAAGGTTAGTAGTTATGTAGTAGGATACAGAGATATAAAGAAAAGAAATTTATTTGACTTTCTCTGTCTTTAAACTTAAATTTTAATAAGTTTAATACATTTTTAACTCTTTGTCATGATTAACTCGCAGGCACTGATCAATCAACAGCTTTTCCTTATTAATCCCACATCATCCACTAATTCAGATACCTACTCTATAAATAAATTCATTTAAATTAGAGAGTGGCCTAATGACAGTTCATTTTACCTTGAAGAAGACTTCCATCTCCTCTAACATACTGATTGTCAGCTAAACATTGACCTGTTATTACACTCACATTCCACTAAATAAAGGAACATGCATTCAGTTGAATGGAGTTCTAACCAGTATATAAAATGAGAGAGTAAATAACAAAATGATGAATGGTAGAGAAGCTATAATTCTGCCAGTAAAACAGCTCTAAATGTAAGTTGAACTGACAGCAACTTGCCACCATTCATTGTTACTTTAGCGTTCTGCCTTAACAGACAAGATCTCTTAGGTCAATAAATTAGTTGTTTTGTATAAGACACATTAGCCAAGACTGTTCCTAGCAGCACTTAATATCCATAGTGGGCGTGGTCTTCTATTACTTATATGATATATGATACTGAATTTTATTGTAACACTTCCTTAATATCTAAGAAGACAAGAGAAAACACATCATAAGTCAACACAATCCATACTTAATACAACAATAGCTTCATTAACAGACTATTTTACCTTAAATATTATTTAATATTTCATTATTCCATTATAACAAGATAGGCAATATTGAGTAGATGATTCGTGAACGTTTATGTGACGACTATAGTGATAGACCAAAGTAATCTTCGTTCCTGTGACTAGCTGCTTTCGATAACCAGCAACTCCACCCACCAACCAACTCCACTACAGTAAGAAATGATAACATAGGAATTTCATGTCTTTGTTCAGTATGTAAAGGGTTAAATAATGTTCATTTTAAAGGATATACTGGATAAACAATACGATCTGATAGCAGTCAAATTTATGACTGTGAATACACTTAAGTTAGTGGCTTCCTGTCAAACCCCACAGAGTGATAATAGTGTTGTATTATAAAACCAAGAAGCTGAAAGTAACGTTCGTAATGTGTTAATTTGTTAGTAATGAGATGAGAAAAAATACAATTTTTGGAAGGGACTAAGTCCCCAATATTAAGTGATAATGATAAATTTGATGACATGAACTTGAAGTATTTAACTTGTAGTAGCTAGAGATGTTATAGTAGTCATTTAAAACAATGTAAACCTTTAATAAGCCTTCTTGAAATCACAAGACAAGTCAAAATGTTTATGTTGTTACTGTAAGTATAGTATACAACACATTACTTACTGTATACTCTACAGAACTGCATCATATTCAAACTACATTAAGACTGTAATATAAAGACTTATCATTCAAAAGCATACACTAATTTATACAATTATTATAGTGTCAATCCCTCTATCTTAATGTACAATAAAGTATTACAAGGTTGCCTTATGTCTCACATTATATAGTATATTCTATAGATGAGGAAGATATAAGAAGGCTCTAATCAAAGAAGAATTCAGTATTTTACACCAGGTAGGTACAAAATCGAAAATTTTTATATATAATTGTAGACATGAGACTAATCAGACTGTTACATTGTAACTAAACATCTTCACTTTGACATATCATCAAAAGGAAATGAATGTCATTTGGATGCAATTATAAGGTTATATATATATATATATATATATATATATATATATATATATATATATATATATATATATATCAGGCCCTTAGCTAGTTAGTTATAGTTACTATGGCTTAATGACTATGCAAAGCTAAGTACATAACTAACAGGGCTTTTGTTAATCATATCATATGTTATTTGTTTTGAAGAACATAAATATTGTCAATTCCATAGTAATTAACAAGCAAAACAGTATTGTTAATATTTTATGTAGGCATGTATCATATCTCATTGTATAAACTACACTGACACAAATGTCACAGAAAATAATTAAGCTTATAATAATAATTAACGAATATAAAGCTCAATCATATCTAGTGGAGTATCTTCATCACCACTTGAATCTTCACTACCACACATTCTCAGCTCAATACTATCTATGATAGTTTCATTGAGACTTTTAATAAACCATGGCATGCTAGGGGCAGTACAACATGGTCCTTCATTTCCCCCACATTGTTGTCCATCCCATAATGTGTCATTGTAGTATATGACTTCCTGGTTAAATTTTCCTGAAGGATATCCAGATTCACAATAGTAATCACTACCTATCCACTCTGGTACATATGTACCATTACTATCACTATTACATGGACAAATATACTGTGGAGGGTGTCCGTCAACTCCAGCTGCCTCTGCCACACCAGCAGCATAAGTCCAGATATGTTTACGAGGATTACTACCATAAGTAATAGTAACACCATCAACATATGTGTTACAATTCTCAATGTTTGGAGTGGCATTGCTATTAAACAAAGGTGGAAATCCATCTGGTGTAAGAAATTGATAACCTCTTATTTGACCACAGACCTCACTGTAATTAATTCCATGAGCTGAGTAAATTGTAGATGAAGACATAGATCGACCACAAAATCCATGATCTATGTTGTTGAACTGTCTTAGTGTTAGTCCAGGAGGACATGTAGCACCAGATTCACTCATATTGAGATATCCAACTCTCATCCAGCCTCCTTTATCATCACAGTTACTACCTTCCATATCACAATAGACAGTGATAATACTACCATTACTTAAAATGAGGCTATAATAATCTGAAGTTGCAGCAGGGAAGGCTTTTAGTAGGTTTCTACAAGAACTATATCTGTTACAAGATGTTGGCACTGATGGCGGACATAATATTATCTTCACTCGATTGTTTTCTTTCACAGTAAATATCTTTCCATTGTTACTAGGAATACAACAGTATTGTTCATAGAGTGAGGGAGGACGTGGAGTTAGTAGACTAGTACAGTCAGCCATACAAGCAGAGGAGCCCTCGCTAATCACGATTTGTAAACCAGTAATTAGACAACAAAAAACAATTATCGTCATGATAAGCTTTTCTACCTCAGTCCAATTCAACAACGAGTATTGTATAAATAATAAGACTTTGCTACAGTATTGTTTAGCTTCAATGAATATTTAATATTGCCAATTAAGGCAATATGCTGCTAGCATAATTAGATAATCATGCATACAATTATGTACATATATATACTATTTTGATTACTAATTACTAAGACACTTTGTGTTGTATATTATGTATATATATTTATGTATAAATATATATATATATATATATATATACACTGCAAAAATGACTTTGTTATTTCAACAAAGATTGTTGCTGCTACAATTTGCCATTTTAGCAATCACTGTGTCATTTCAGCGAATGATAGTTAGTTTAGCAAAATTGTTTGTTGATTGAACTAAATCTTTGTTATTTTAACAAAATCATTGTCAGTTCAACAATACCAAGAACAACATTGTTTGGTATAGAAAAGAGAGTGTCAGAGTCTATGTAGAAGTCCTTTCAATATGAGAACGAAGGGTGATATACAGCAAACCATTTCTTAAGAGATGTGAATTGTATACCTGACTGGTAACTAACTCTGTCAGGCAAATTACTGCATCTTCTCCATCAGTGCTTCTATCAAGTACAAAGCTATGAAAATGGTGATCAATTCCAAGTGTAACAAGTGAGGAAATCTTGAAGAAGACAATACCATGTGTGACATAAACTGCTACTAATCGACCAAATAACGGAAGATCATTATCTTGCCAGCCAATAATTACATAGTCTTGAGGTTGATACTTTATACTGTTGAACTTTACCCAGGATGTCCTATAGGAATAACAAGATAGATACATTTACACACACAGACAATATACAGGGAACAATCACAATACCATTAACCACAATAATTATTACCAATACTAATAGTAAAACATGCCTGATTAGGCAAATGACAAAACAAATACTTTGACTGACAATCAAACTGGTGTGCTTTAATTAGAATCATACAATTCACATACTTGTAAACATTAGCAGTGTGACATGCTGGTAGATTTTGTAATATCTTGAAACATAACATTTCAGAAAGATCTTCTACTTGCTGGGGATCTTTTGCTATTTACTCAATAAAACATAATACCAAAACAAGGGCATACATACCTGGTCCACATTCCACATCTCTGTCAAAAAAGCGACAACCAATCACATAAGAACAAAGTAGCTTTTGATGTCGTTTCGCAACAGTTAAACACACATTCTTGAAATTGCTACTGTGGGCTGTGTCCTTAAAATACTTGTTCTTTGCTTCCATCCGCATACACCAAGTATTAATAAGAGGGCCAGTTCTACAAACCATAATTTACAGAGAAGAAACATGTAAGTCAGTACCTGATAATCTGTTGAGGGAAATGCACCATATAATGCATTTTTGGTAGAATCTTTTCCTGTGTATAACAGCGACAGCGAGCAAAAAGCTGATGATGATCATGAATCAAGGCCTCGAGATAGCCGGCTTGTCCACTTGATGCGATTCGAGTAGTACAAAGTTGCAATATATCAAGAAGAAGTAAGTAGCATTCCCATAGGTCGTCATCACAAGGAACCATGTCACCAATCATTAAGGGAAGGTTACTTGATAATACCCATACCTGTGCAGCTAATTAAAAATCATTAAACATTCTACAATACTGAAGTAACTTACAAGATTGTCTCATAGATGATTCTTTTGTAATAGCTTGGTGAGTAATTGGTGTAGGCCTATCACGAGCCTCATCAAAAGAATAACAAAATGAGGCTATACGCTCATTGAGTTTCTCAAGAGTAAAAAACTTCCTCTCAATAACATAGTCATACAACATTAACTGGAGTTCATGTGGTACAACACCCTCTAATAATACGTACATAATATCTTGAGGTAGCTGATTGATGACATGAAAAGAGTCGATGTCATTTAAAATACTCTTGTCTGTAATTCCATATGTTGTTGAATCCTCTTGCTGTAAAGGACCAATAAGCAAGGAACAATGATAGTCGTAAGAGTCTGGTGTTCGTGGAGTGAACTCCTTTCCTTTGAACTACATGGATATATAAGGTAATTATGTTGTATGGGATAACAATTAAGGTACACACATTTACATATATATTATTTGTAGATCTCATACCTTCGTTGACATGCTTTCACGCATTGCTAAACAATGACGACATTTCCTGAAGGAACGAGAAAATCCAAGTTTAAAACCTCCAATTTCATGAGCAGCCACAGTATCAGCTAAGAAAAACAACACAGATCCTTTAACTAATTGTTTTGTGCCTCGAATAGTCATTGTTACTCCCTAAGGCAGTATGAACATAATAAATGTAGTTAAAATTGTGACTAAACACACCTTAAACAGCTTGTTAACATCATTAATAAATGGCTGTAACACTTTCCTGAATCCATACTCTTCTAGATCTTTCGTTTTGACACAAGTAATCAACTGGATGCATCTTAAAGATGAACGTAGTCTTGGTTCAATATTTCCAATCACAAAGTAAAACATACCTTGAAAATAAGAATATAATAACAACGAATTAAGGTTACATATTTACAGTAAAATACTGTTAGAAATATTTACCTAACTTGTGCTTAGTACGGTGAGAGCCAATGGGATTAGATGTCTCAATATCATCATAATATGCAATCAATTGAAGTGCATCTGGCTCCATCATGTACAAAGGATGCTGTTTATAAAATTGGCCGTCACAATAGTCATACATGTAACCACTATCAGTACATTCTCAAACTTTAAACACCTGTATGAACAAATATTTAATGTGCATGTGCATTTAGCCTAACCTCGTCATAAAAGTCCCTGTTTTGAAGTAACCATTCCAAGTTTTGAATAAGTGGTACATATTGGCATGTATCAAATGTTTCAACAAGTTGGCGTTTTGCTCCACGCTTTTTATATTTATATGACGAACCAAGGTGGATAGTAATGGGTTCCTATAAGGCAAAACATAAGTGACATGTATGTTTATTCTTGTTACGTGACTTACTACTAATCCAAATTCTTCTCTGTAAAACTTGGTTTGTTGATATTCTGTTTTTAAAGAAGAAAATGGATCTTCATATGCAAAGCATGTTGTCATTTGCTCTGCCGTAAGCATGGCAGTATCAGACTGGGATTGTAATGATTCCTGTACTGAATTACATACAGTACTTATTAGTCCATTAATTGCTCCTACAGCAAAATCTATTGAAGCCTGTGGCAGCTTGTATTGTTCCTTGAAAGTCAATAGAAACAATGCTGCTGTACGCTTCAGATCTGCAAATATGTGGTCATCTTGTGATTTTGCAAGTTCACCATGATCATCTACATCATCTGCATGGCTACCAGTTACTGAAACAGCGACAGGTGAACTTTGTAATGTTTCATCTTCATCGGAACAATGTACAGTAGGAATCTCAGCTGGTGCAATAGTGCCATAATTCTCCATTTCATTTTGCCAATTAGGATGCTTTCTACTAGCATGGGTCTTCCAGGAGGAGTAACTAGACCCAACTTTAAACAAGTGCATACAATCACGAATTCCACAATTGAAAGAGAAAGATGATTCAAATGAATGAGATTCAAACGAGTGTTTAATCAAGTGTAGTCTCCTTTCACAGCGGAACAAGCAGAACTGGCAGGCAAACATTATTTCATCACAAACCAGTGAAACCACGCCTAGTCACATCTATCACCTTTAATTATCACAAATTGAGCCACCACGTGCAGCTGAAAATGTCTGAGAAATTGGAGGAAATGACAGTTGAAGACATATGTGATTGGCTCAAGGCACGATCAGATATTCCTGACTCTGTTGTGGATGCTTTTCGAGGTCAGTAAATAATTTCACTGTACGTAATTGTGCTTATGCTATACTCAGATGAGTACCTTGATGGAAATGCTATAGCCATAGGGTTGTCAACTACTCCTGGACCAGATTGGTTAAAAGATGTTGTTTCTAAAGTTGGTCTTCGTTTGAAGGTGCACAGTGCCCTGAGAACTCTATATAATGAAAGTCAGGTGAGTTGTCAGTATGTGGTATATTTATAGAATTAATTTACAGTCAAGAGCTTCACCTTCACCTCTGACACCATCAGATTCTGTTTCTAATCCAAGCCCCACCCTTCCAAGTACAGAATCTGTATACTCATCAGAGAGTAGTTCAAGTACACCCATGAGATGTCATGCTAGAAAGGTGCATGTGCTGATTATATAATAGTCCTATTTTTGTATCTTATAAAGAGCACACATGAATCATGTCCCAACCCATTTCCAATTCCAAAATTTCGCTCAAGCACTGAAGTTAACTTTAAAATGAAAGTTTTGACGGACAGTGACAGGAAATATGTTGTGCAAACTTTGGCTACTATGCTCATGACACATGTATCACATCCTTCTCTAAAGTGTTGTGGTATAGTTGCTAAAGCACTTATTGAAAAATTCGACTTTCTTAAGGATGGAGAAGGAGATGGTGATGTTAGTCAAATGTCAAATGATAAACTTAGTTTATTTTTCTTTTTCATTTTAGCACTCTTGGAAATGGTTTGTTTACTATCGGTGTCAAAATGTCAACCGGCATGGCAGTCAAAAAATTGACGGGGCTCCACCAAGAAAGCAATTAAAATTACATGATTGGGCTATGCATTCTTATCCTCCACCAGTCAATGCCGATGATATTGAGTCTTACCAGAAAAATCTGAGCCTTTTGAATGCTGAGCTGAGTAAACCAAAGCCAAGGACTGATGTCCTTAAAATGCTAATGACGCGCACATTCAACAACAGATTTCAGGAGTTATTAAGTGGTGACAAACCAGTGTCAGCAAGAGATCATGTGACTAAATATCCTCTACTAAAGAAACCTGCTTACGTATGTCAATTTACTGTGTCCATTGATGTTATGTACTTAATTTGTAGGCTGCCCTGGAGTTTTGTTCAGTTGTTAATTCTGATGCTATACGAGACACTTTTGAAGAAAACTTTCCTAAGTGGTCAAGAGCTGTGATTTATTATTGCAAAGAAACACAGATAAGGTCAACAGCTATACAACAAGAATGTGTGTGTTTTTCCGATGACATGGATGATGGTTTGTACATGTTTATTGAAATAATAAATAATTTTAAAGTTTTGTAGAGTATTGTGCACTGACTGCAATCAGATGCCTATGTTTACTTCTTGTTCCAATGAAAACTAAGAAATTAGATGAAAATGTTCCATTTATTCTAAAAGTCGTACCTGTAAGTAAATAACACATTATAATTACAATTATATTCTATCCTTTAGCATGGTACGCCAACCTCTGAATCCCCTTCAACTACTGCTCATATCAGTGGTATATCTCGTGTTTTCACAACACTAAAAGAGAAAGAAAATAGTCAAGACATTGAACTGGACAAATGTATGAACTGAGGTTGAAACTTTCAGGAAACAATGAGCTTCATTTATTGTATCATCTGTTTCAGTTTTCTATATTCATTTTGTAATTTTTTCAATGGTTTTGCATTTAACAAATCTACCTGTGTCAACATAGCAAATATTGTGTATTGGTAACAAATATTGGGTAGTTAATGTAACAGAAATGGTTTTGTTATTATGATAAACTGTGTCTTGTTGAAATGACATAGTATTGGTTTGTCATTAGAGATTCATTACCGGAACAATTTTTTTTGGTCATTATGACAAAAACATTTTTGCAGTGTATATATATATATATATATATATATATATATATATATATATATATATATATATATATATAATATATATATATATATACATATATTTATATATATATATAGATTATATAGTTATATATAAACCGTAAATTCCATAGTAGATTATAGTAGTTATGACAACAGTATAATGTATTTGTACCAGTTAATATTGCTGACATGATGATCATGAGTGATCATGAACAAACTGAACACTTCAATGTTCCTGCCACCAAAAATTAGATGTAAAGTAGAGGTTTAAAAGTTTGACTTGAATTTTTAACACCTATTTAACTCTAGGTTTAGTGTTTAGAATTCATTTGCTGTTTTAAGTTTATGGCTCCAGTAACAGCACTACTGCCTCAATGATTGTCTGATAGGATGTATGCGAAATCAATGTCATGATTCCAGCCTTCAGCCTTTGCATGAGAAGGTCACCTGATAAACTTTGTAGTACATCTGTGTAATGATTCTGGATCTTAGCAATCTAATTTTCTTCTAACAAATCAGCAAGAGTACTTGTATAACTTAAGTTAGTAGTATATTGAGTTTTAAGGTAACAGATTTTCATGATACAGCATGATTTACTTGTAGAGTACACTGTATAGTAGATCCCTTGTATCAATTAGAATAGATTAACCACTCACTCCTTAATTCATCAACATTACATTGTTGTCTGTCACACAATGGATCGTTAGAATATGAGATATAATGTAATATATATAGGTGCTATATATTGTTTGTCTTATACCAACATACATGGATATACACGTGAATAGTTAGTTAGTGTGACTTTATAATCTAGTGTGCATACATTTTAGCCAAGAAATGACATAGGCATAATAATGCACTTAAAATAGAATTTGTCATTTCAATCATTGTCCTCGTTACCAGAATCTCATCAAGTTGAGGTAAGCCCAATATTGAGTTACCACAAAGCCAAAAACTGGTCTAACTTAATATGTGAAAAGCTAACTAGAAGCCAAAAGTACTCTTTGTAGTTTATTATCCAATAACTGAAATTATGAGGGAGAGGTAGATACTATTTCAACCTAACTAACTAAGTTGAAATAGTATCTACTTATAGCTTCAATTTAAGCCATGATTCGACTACTATAGCAAAGTGGGTGTAAAAGCAATGTGGTTGTAGATGTAACTAGTTTGCTTCATGCTTATTGAGTTACACTAAATAACATTAACATTAACTTTGAATTGGGCTTACATCATATTGATGTAACTGTAGTAATGAAGACCTTAGTTAAAATGACAACATTCTTTTTTCAGTGTGGCTATCAAAATAAAGTACATTACATGATGAAACCAAACAAAGAAGCATGTCACCACTAATGATTACATTAACAATATTACTTGTAACAACCTATTTTGTTAGTTATGATAACTACAACATATGTTAGAATCAAACCTACTAAGTGTTACAGTAACCACAGTGCACAAAGTTAAAGTAACAGCAATTGTTACCTCAACTACTTATGTCAGATGTTATACTTTAACTATAGGTGTGGGTTATAATCACCAATACATTTGACAGTTAGTTTAACTATTATTTTCATTGGATTATTTTAACTCAAGACATGGGTTACCTGAGTTGCAGGTGTTTTGACCCAAACGTTTGGGTACTTTCTACCCATCACTTTTACTGTGTGTTAGTTTATTTATAACTAGAGAGTATGTCACAATATATGTAGCTAATAAAAGCTTAGTCTTGTCAAGAGAAAACCATTTAGTAAGTATTAAACATTTAGATATTAAAAAAAAAAAATCTTTGGAAAGTTGTATGTATTGCATATATCTCTAAAATGTAAAACAATTATTACAAGACACGCCATACACTAATGCATTAGTGACTAGATCGACAGTGTAAACACAACAAATTATAAAAATGTATGCTACTAAAGAATCATTTTACATATAATTCAATGATGTCAAGTGGAGTACCTTCATCATGTAAACCAAAATCACTGCATACCCTTAGTTCAAGATCATCAGAAGTAGCATCGTTTAGTGCCTTGTAAAACCATGGCATTTTAGGATTAGTACAGCATGTACCTTCCAGTCCATTACAGTTCTTTCCATCCCATAATGGATCATTGGCATATAAAATATGCTGAATATTATTGCCACTATTACCAGATTCACAATAATAATCTTCACCAACAAATGATGGAATAAAACCAGTACTACCATTATTACATGGACAACCATTACTTAATTGGCTTTCAAATCTTCCAACAGAATATGACCATATATGCTTTCTAGGACTCGCACCATAAGTAATGGATACACCATGGACATAATAGGAGTCTATTGAACCACCAGTGAATGATTCTGGGTCTCCAAATTGATATCCTCTTACTCGTCCACACACGTTGCTATAGTTACTTGCAAATGTGTCAAAGAATGTGGAATAACAACCAGCTGAATACGAAAATAGTTGTCCACACAGATCATGATCAGTATTGTTATATTGCTGTATTGTTAGTCCAGGAGGACAAGAAGCACCAGATGCACTCATGTTGAGATATGCAACTCTCATCCATCCCCCTTCTCCATCACAGTTACTACCCTCCATATCACAATAGACAGTAATAATACTACCATTACTTAAAGTGAGGTCGTAATAACCTGATGTAGCAACAGGAAAGGCTTTTAGCAAGGCATTACAAGAATTATAATCATATGAAAAGTTATATTTGCTACAAGTTGTTGGTATTTTTAGTGTAGATGGACAGATTATTATCTTCACTCGATTGTTTTCTTTCACAGTAAATGTCTTTCCATTGTTACTAGGAATACAACAGTATTGTTCATAAAGTGAGGGAGAACGTGGAGTTAGTAGACCAGAACAGTCAGTCATACAAACAGAGGAACCCTCGCTAACCACGATTAGTAAACCAGTAATTAGACAACAAAAAACAATTATCGTCATGATAAGCTTTTTCTGGCTCAGCCCAACAACGAGTGATTAAATAACTAATGACATCATTATGACACTTTGCTATTGTATCATATAGCTTCCAGTACACAGCTAATTAACTCACGTTATGAATATTTAATATTTCCACTAATACATTGAATAGTATTAACGATATTTTTATGTATATTGTTTTGACTACTAATTACTATAGAATAACACTCTGTTCTGAACTGTCAATTGCATAGTATATTAATAATTCCATAGTATATTGGTAATTCAGTAGTAGACTATATGAGTAAAACACTCTAATGTACTTTTTATCAGTTAATTTTGTTGACATGCCACAACCAAATCAATAATGACAATAAATAAACCAACAAGTTTTAACAGTGACATTGCTGAAGATAGCCAATGTTCCTGCTACCAACAACTAAAGTAGAAGTTTATAAAAATTTTCGACAATTTTGACTGATGCCTTTGACTCCAGGTTTTAGTCCTTCGGGTTCATTTGCTGTTTTATAGTAAAAGTAGTGAGTTTGTGGCTCTTGTTGACACCTCCAGTGGTTGCACTGCAGGTTACTTCCCATAATGTCAACTCTTGAAATATCAACTCTCAAAATATCATATCCCAATATATTATTACTGTTTTTAGCAATGTTCACTCAGTTTATGATGGAATGCAACTTATTATTACACAGAAAGGTAGAAGAGCACTTCTTAATAGAGGATATAGATATTTTGTTAGTAGAAAGGATGGTAAAGAATTTTGGAGATGTTCCAATAGATGATGCACAGCTAAGACTACAACCAAGATGACATTGTCAAAGATGTCAGAGGAGATCACAGTCATGCCCCAAACTAAAAAAAAAAACAAAGCAGAAAATGTAGTACCTAGGATGAAGAATAGAGTCAGGGAAGAAGTTGAAAATGTTTCACACATAGACATGGATACATTAAAAGATATTGTAAGCATCACTGAACCATATGCTATTGAAGCCCAGCTCCCAATTTTCACATCCCTCAAATCCTCACTACATCAAAAATTTCAGAAGAAGTTTCTAGCTACACCACAGACAATAGAAGAAGTAAATGTAGATGGTGAATGGTCACAGACAACAACAGATTAGAATTTTGTTATCCATCACAGTGATGACATCATAACATTCTCTGCTAAGACAAATCTCATTCTACTTGCTCAAGCAAATACTTTTCATATGGATGGAACATTCCAAACAAACTCACCTATCTCAGATATTCACTATTCATATCTTTAACAAAGGACAACACTTTCCAATGGTGTAATGCTTACTCCCTTGTAAAGCAAGAGATGTATACAACCAATTCCTTACATATATCAAAGAAGCTGCCCATAACTTTGACTTTGAGATCAATCCTAACTTCATGTCAGAATTTGAGTATACATGTCTTGAGACAGTTAAAGTTAATAATTAACTATTAAATCTATGTAATACAATAGAGCAAATATATAGTTTGCAGTAGGTGTCTTGTAGACCTTATTCCTATCAATATGAGTTTCGCCCATATTCTCAATTGTTTGATATGTGCTCATTGCAACACAAGCAGTTGTATCAGTGAAGACATTTAATAATAGATCATTTCTATACTGTAGTTTATGACATGATTTTAATAATGAATGATTGCATTTCCTTTAAATTATATAATATTATATAGCTGATGATCTAATTTACAATCACAAATAATTCATTATTAAGCTTATCATAACTTGGATTGTAAATAATTCCATGCAAGTACAAAGCATGGCTTGACTTCCTGCCATAATTGCCTTCAGAGCAAGACAACTAACCACAAAGGATGCTCACCCAACACTTTTTGATTAGTTTATGTACTTTTTATATAGCAAAGAAGATGCTAACCAGGAACATACAATTAAATCTAATGTATATCTAATGACATTAGTAAGGGTCTCATGAGACCAGACAGGTGAGAAAGGATCTGGTCTCAAAGATTAGGCTTACCCTATACATGCATGTACATCCACAATTATTTGTACCTTGTGGTCCATCAGCTTAATTTATAGTTATATATGCATACATATATCTATATATTTATTATTCAATTTAGTACTAGTATGTTAACTCACCTATTGTCCATTCCCATATATGTAATTCATCATGTCAACTAACAAAATATAAATGTCTCAAAATTTCTGTATCAATATGTCACAAAGTGCACATTTGTTTGTGAGTTTGAAAGAATTGCATTGTATACATCTTATTATCATAAGATAGTACATATGTAGTAATAGAAGACTTATAGTTGATTGTAATAAGTTTAATATTAAACTGTGTTATGGATAGAGTTTTACGTTAACTTACATAAAAATACAATCATATTTACAATCAAACTAGCTGTTGTGCTCATTATCTTAATAATAATGACTTTATAAAGTTAGAGCTTTCTCAATTTGGTGTAGCAAGGTCGTACTACAGGAAAGGAAATTACGTTTGAACTTTCCCTTACGTCATGGTGCAGCCTTGTTAATGACTAATTACCACTTCCTGTGAGTTCTTATATAGCTTCCAAAAGCTTACACGCAAGTTAGTCGAAATAATGGCGATTTTCGTGAAAAATATTTTGAACCAAAGGCCCTCCATAAATCCAGACAAATCTTTGAAACTAATTCACTACCCAAAAGTAAAACAGCAAGATGTTATTATTAGTGACCTTGCTCTCCTACACAAAGACGCCATGCCAAAGAATAGTGGAGGTTTGTTACAAATGCTAACTCATCAGTACACCTACTCTATTGTCTTCACACAAACTGAAAAAGGTGAAGTATTCTTAGCAGTATTGTTACATCAAGGTGATGATATAAAGGAAAGTGAATCACTCTTCAATGAAATACACACTACACTACAACCTCTGGTACGTAATGGTTCACTCAAGTTGAACAAAGCGTTGCTTAAGGAATCTCTTCTTCCCTCCCCTTTACCACCAAATGAGCTCACTGCACATCTAGTAGATATTATGGAAAAGCACACTCATCTTCATCCACAGTGGCATAAAGTAGTACAAGCTCTCCTTCACTCAGCCTGCAGCAGATGTAGTCATGATGAGGTAACTAAACTCTTATCTAAAGGGGGTAATATGGAAGAAGAAGATACCTTTGGAAACACTCCATTACATTCAGCAGCTAGTGAAGTTTCAGCTGAAGGATTGAAATGGCTCATGAGTATCACCGAAAAGAAGCTAAAGAAAAGGTGCAACAGCATAAAGCTACTCTCTCGCCAAAATAGCCGTGGCAAAAGTGCAGCAGAGATAGCAGTAGAGAGTAACAACTATAGTGCATTGTCTCAAATGATGAAAGTAGGTGGATTGCCATTATTATTTGGTCTGCCTGAGACTCCTAAAGAAACTTCAACTGATATTCTTCACACTGCAGCCAGAAATGACAGCTCAGACTCAATAAGAGTCATCGTTGAAGAAAAAAATTCAAGGCTAATGAAACGAATAAGCACAATGTATTTCTCTCCAATGAAGATGGAGTCCTTGCCACCAGAACTTTCTGAGGAAACAGATACTTCCTTCAATATTCTTGATAATGATGGTAACACACCTCTTATGTTAGCAGTTGAGAAAGGATACATTCGTAGCTGCATATACCTGCTGTTAGGTGAGGCAGACCCCAACTTCTCTAACCCACACACAGGCAACACTTCATTGCATATTGCTGTTGCAAATGGTCATCTTGCTATCACAAAATTGCTTCTTATTTTTAAAGCAAATCCATCAATTTTAAACAAAAAAGGTGAAAAACCAATTGAAAAGGCTCAACCAAGCAAATTAAAGGTGTTTAGATCCATATTTGAGGAGATAATTTCTGCATTGAAGACTTCTAAATCAAGTGATGTTATTCCATCTCCTTTAGAACCAAATTCTGTATGTCTGTTGGGTCTTGATGGAGGTGGAGTTCGATGCGTTCTGCTAGTACAGACACTCCTTGCAATACAGGATCGAATGAAACAACTGGATTCCACAAGTCTCAACCCATTGTATTATTTTGATTACATTTCAGCAACTGGTATTGGCTGTGCTGCTCCACTTTACACGTTTTATTGTAACACTACTTTAGAGACATGCTTTATATTGTCCTTAACAAGTGCTGTTTCATTAATTAGTGATTCTGATCGCAATGAGTTGATTAAAAAAGAGTTTATGTCAGATTTTGGTGTTGATACTGTTATGGCTGACATTGAATATCCTCGCATAATAATCACATCTACACTTGCTGACCGAATCCCTTGTGAACTTCATCTTGTGACAAATTATGGTGAGGCCAGAAATGGCCAAAAAGGACCTAAAGAACGTAAGGTATGGGAAGCAGCTTTAATGACCACTGCTGCTCCAGTTTATATGAAGCCATTTGAGGGCAAATTTATAGATGGTGGTGTAATGGTTAACAACCCAACAATGGATGCCATTGTGGAAATTCTTCATGAAAGTGACAAAGAAGGAAAACCAGCTAAGCTTGGATGTGTACTGTCACTTGGCACTGGGAAGCCACCAGTACAATATGTTGATAATGTGGCAATAACAATGCCAACATTTTCATTGTCATCACTACTAGACCTTCCAAACAACATCACTGCAGTTAAAAACATGGCTGGTATTGTGATGGAACAACTGACAAAAAGTGATGGTGAAGAAATCACTCGCACTGAAACCATTTGCAAAGGTTTGGGATCAAGTTATTATCGATTCACTCCACAACTTAAAACCCATGTTAGTCTTGCTGAAGGTGACATGAGCAAGATCATTGACATAATGTATGACTGTCATTTATACCTCCTAAAAGAAACAGAGAAAATAGATCAAATAGCTAGACAGCTACTATCTAGACCTCCGAATCTCCAGCCATTGTTCAGAGGTATCTCTGCATGATAGCTAGTGCAAAGTCTCCTTCTGAGTTAAAATATTTTAGCTGCTAAAAACATTAGGCAATTTTGATAATGTAGTTTTTGTTCACTATTTTTATTTATTATGACTGTTAGCTATAGTATTGCCGCAAGACTGTTAATGTTATATTAATTTATGACAACATTTACTTAAGCTCACATTATTTACAACAATGATACAGAAAAGTCAAAATCTAATATTCTGTTACAATATTGACTATTGTTAAAAATTTATTTTTAGAAAAATGAATTAATTATATTTTTAAAAAGGTATGAATAAGTGACTTCTTAAGTTTAAATAGATATTTGTCATCATCTTTGCAAAGATGTAGCAAAAGTTTATACATATACATACATACATATATATATATATATATATATATATATATATATATATATATATATATATATGTATTTCACATAATATAGTTTAGCTTTTTTGCTGGGACTCTAGGCACAGAATAATAATTAATTATCATAAAAGATTGTTTTAGATTGTTTCAGAGAAAATTAGATTTTGACCTAAAACGTTAATATATATATATATATATATAATATATATATATATATATATTAACGTTTTAGGTCAAAATCTAATTTTCTCTGAAACAATCTAAAACAATCTTTTATGATAATTAATTATTATTCTGTGCCTAGAGTCCCAGCAAAAAAGCTAAACTATATTATGTGAAATTAATATAGTTAGATTCCAAGGTTTAGTGTGACATTTAAGATCTAGGGTATTATATTAATTTCACATTGAAGCATTATGATTTCTGCCAAACTGCAGACACAGTCTAATTATATTGTTAATAACTTCTCTAATCATTAATAACAACATGGCACAAAGATCCTACAGTCACTGTGTACATTGTAAAGAAATCAAAGTTACACTAAATAAACCAATATATATATATATAATTTATGATTAAACAAAAACTATATCAGCACAATTTAACACTTAAGTTAAAAGAAAAAATAATACTAGACTCAGATTCGAACCTCCAGCTTCTCAAAATCAGAATGGATAGTCCAGCTTCAGTAAATTAAATTTACTGCCATCATACGGCCTAAGTGTCAATATTCGCCTTACTTAATTACCTGCGGTAAGCAACAGGATCAGTAAACATCAGAGAATGGCTACGATATTGAAGATCATTCAGGACTCTCTACCTCCGTTGACACCAAAGAATTGTATAAAGATAATCACGTATCCCAGAGAACAAAGTAAAGATGTTGTAACCAGTCATCTTGCTCTCACGCATAAAGATACAGTCTCAATAAAAAGTCATTATAGCTACTGGTCTTTCGGCGCTCATCAATACACTTACTTTATCGTCTTCACACAGATAGAAAAAGGTAATGTTATTTTAGCTGTGTTGCTACATCAAGGTGATGACCAAAAGGAAAGTCAATCTCTCTTCAACCAAATAGCTGTTACACTTCGACCTCTGATACGCTCTGGCTCTATTAAGATGAACAAAGCACTACTTAATGAAGCTCTTCTCCCCACTCCTCTACCCCCAAAAGAGCTCACTGCACATTTAGTAAATGTTATGGAAAAGCAGAAAGATCTCTATCCAGAGTGGCACAAAGTAGTACAAGCTCTACTACACTCAGCTTGCAGCAGTGGCAATCGAGAAGGAGTAACTAAGCTGTTAACGAAAGGAGGAGATTTAGAAGAAGAAGACAATATGGGAAAAACTCCAATACATTCAGCAGCAAGTGAAGTCTCAGCAGAAGGAATGAAATGGCTAATGAGTATTGCTGGAAAAAAGCTGAAGAAAAGAATAAGTACTGTAGACCTAATTTCTCATCGAACCAGTGCTGGTAAAAGTCCTGCAGATGTAGCAGTTGAAAGCAACAATGACAGTGCACTATCACATATGATGAAGGTTGGTGGATTAGGTGTTGTTTTTGGGTTACCTGAGACTGTTGAAAAAAAATCGACTGATATTCTTCACACAGCAGTCAGAAATGATAGCTCTAAGTCGATAAAAGTTTTAGCTCAAGAAAAGCAGTCACAGCTTCGTAAACAGCAAACAACAATGTATTTTTCACCAGTTACACCCACATCACCAACATCATCAGAGATGGAGGTATCCTTTGATGTTTTAGATGATAACGGTAATACACCACTCATGTTGGCAGTTGAAAAAGGTTACCTAAATAGTTGTCTGTACTTGTTGTTAGGACAAGCTGATCCTAATTTCCCTAATCCTCAAAATGGCAACACTTCATTGCATATTGCAGTAGCTAATGGTCACATGACTATCACAAAGTTGCTTCTTATTTTTAAAGCCATTCCAACTATAGCTAACAAAAAAGGTCAGAAACCAGTTGATTTAGCTTCACCAGCACAACTCAAGGAATTTCAATCTATTTTTGAAGATCTAATTTCTTCAATGGAGACATGCAAGAGTCAGCAGTCAAGTATTAGTTTGCCACCTCCTCTTCCACCAGATTCTATTTCCCTATTAAGCCTTGATGGAGGTGGAGTCCGATGTGTTGTTACAATGCAGATGCTTCTTTCTATACAAGACCGTATGAGGGAGTTAGATCCGATGAGTCTCAGCCCATTGTATTATTTCGATTACATTTCAGCTACTAGTATGGGCTGTGCTTCTCCATTATTGACATTTTATGGCAACAATACTTTAGAGAGCATCTTTGTGACATCTTTGACTGATCTTGTTCAACTGGTTGGTGGCACCTCTAATCAATCTAATCGCACAGATTCAGTCAAGCAGTATATTAGTACTTCTTTAGGTGATACTGTTATGACAGACATTGAATATCCTCGCATATTAATCACATCTTCACTTGCTGACCGAATCCCTATTGAGCTTCATCTTGTGACAAATTATGGGGAGGCTAGGAATGACCAAAAACATCCTAAAGAACGTAAGGTGTGGGAAGCATTTTTAATGACCACTGCTGCTCCAGTTTATATGAAGCCATTTGAGGGAAAATTCATAGATGGAGGTATAATGGTTAACAACCCAACAGTGGATGCAATTGTGGAAATTCTTCATGAAAATGACAAAGAAGGAAAACAAACTAAGCTTGGGTGTGTATTGTCACTTGGCACTGGGAAGTCACCAGTAAAATATCTTGATAATGTGGCAGTAACAATGCCGACGTTTTCATTTTCATCTCTGCGAGACATCACTAGCACCATTTCTGCTGCTAAAAACATGGCCGGTATAATGGTGGATCAATTAACAAAGAGCGACGGAGAAGAAATCTTTAGAGCTGAAATTATTTGCAAAGCTTTTGGTTCATCTTATTATCGAATGACTCCACAACTTAAAACCTCTGTAGATGTTGTTGAAGGTGATATGAATAAGATTGTTGACATAATGTATGACTGCTTTTTGTACTTACAAAGTGAAAAAGAAAAAATCGATCAAATTGCTCGCCAACTTTTAACGAAACCACCAAATCTTCAAGCATTGTTCAAGAGTACTGGTATGGCCACTGATAACAGAAACTGATACAAATTACTACCAATGTTAACTAATGTAGATTAAATTTAATCATTGATTTTGAAATACATCCTGTAAAAAAGTTTCACATCATTTATTTCATCTAGTTATTTAAACTTGTTTGAGACTTGTATTAATGTTATCAGTATCAATTGTTTGTGGCCATAAATATGAAAACTGAACAGATCATGTTTCCTTAAGTTTTAACACAAGCCAAAACTTCAAAACAAGTTTTCTAATGTGTATAACTTTGAAAAGAGAAATCTGCTCTTATCATTAAAAACAAAACGCAGGTTTAGTAAGGAATTTTAAGAAACAATATAACCTCATTTTCAATATTTTTAGTAAACTCTACAAATTTTGCATTTATGGTCACAATTGATATTGTTTTTTTAACTTTTACTAAATTAGTATGTTATTATGGACAATGGCATAACACTTGGTCTGCTCTGAAAATTTAATAATATTAATTTAACAATCCATGGTCATCTTTGTCACTCATAATAAAGTGATGAGATACCAAAAACTAATGAACATCACACTTCTTCTAATTACTAATATGCTTCTGTTTCCTACTGATATAACAAGGTGCAAACAGTAGACACCAATAAAGATGAAGCAACAAATATCTTACCTTTATTTATTACTGAAGTGCATATTGACTACATTGTGCATTTGGAAGGAAGGTGACTATCGTCTTAACAAGTAAACAATTACAAATACAAAAACTTATTAGTCATTAGTTTATTATTAGTAAGAACTATGTAATGTTTATTTTTCTTAATATCTCAACTTGTATTTAAACTATGAAATAATGATGGATTTGGTTAAATCAATAAATGAAATTTTTATTGTGGCATATATATATATATATATATATATATATATATATATATATATGTATGTATGTATATATGTATGTATGTATGTATGAATGACTTTTATATATATAACTTATGGTCCAGCTTTAAAAAAGTTTCACCTCGTTTGTTTCATTAATGTTATCAGTATTAATCATTTGTGGCCATAAATGCAAATATAGAATCATGTTTATCTAACTTTTACTAAAGTAGTATGTTATTATGGACAATGCTATAAGATTGTAAAAGACTTGGTCTGCACAGAAAATTTAATAGTTTGATTTAACTCTTCATGTCGTCTTTGTCACTCATAATAAAGTGATGACATACTGAAGGATGATAAACATCACACTTCTTCTTATTACTAATATAGTACTGTTTCCTACTGATATAACAAGGTGCAAACAGTAAACAACAATATAGACTTCCTATCAAGAGGAAGTAACAGATGTCCTACCCTTATTTATTACTCAAGTGTGAATAGACTACATTGTACATTTGGAAGGAAGGTGACTATTGTCTAACATAAGTAAACAGGTACAATTACAAGACACTACTTGTTATTAGTTTAATATTAGTAAGAACTGTGTAACTTTTACTATTTCTCAATATTCTAAACTTGTATCATAGCAATAAAATAACCATGGATTTGGTTAAATCAACAAATCATCTTTTATTGTGGTATATTATGTATATGAATAAGATGATTGACATAGTGTATAACTGTTGTACTTACAAGATGAAAGAGAAAAGAGCAATCAAATTCATTAGAAACTTTTAATATAACAAAGCCTTCAAACTTCAAGCATTGTTCATATATACTACTATGGCAACTCAAATTAGAATTCAAAACAAACAAATTATATTGCCAATGTTACAGACTAAATCTAAATCCTATCCAAGGGACCATTAGCTCTATTTCACATTACGTCAAAGACCATGATGAGTTTTTACAGTCTGTTTAAAATGAAATAAATGTAAAAACTAGATTTCTCATTGTAGTTACTATTATTTAGAAACCTGTATCATGATATCCTTAATATTTACTGTTTCATTATTTAGTGGTTCCAATCACTCTAATTGCACTAAGTTGATTAAAGAAGTGTTTATTTCACGTTTTGGTAGTAATATTGTTACAATTGATGTTGAATATCCTCAATTAATAATCACATCAACTGATAAGAAGTGACAGCAAAGAAATCATAAGAGCTGAAACCATTTGCAAAGCTTTCAGATCAAATCGTTATTAGTTGACATGCCTTAGCTTTTTGTGATCAATTCATTGGTATTTTATTACAAAGAGTGATAAATGTAATAAACTATTATAACAACTAGACACTAAAACAACCAGTATAATATACAATGTATGTACTTAGTAAAGTCATTATTAAGTCACTTGTACATTAATTACAGTTGTAAATAGAATATGCTACACATGATAGAGAGTTGTCTGTTTGTTCTCATTAATACTCATCAGTACAACATAGTAATAAACCATACAGTGTCATGTATTGATTACTTCATATATTATATTAAATGAATGGAGAGAGAGATGAGTGGATGAATGAATGGATGGACAAATAGAGAATGTTGTAGGATCAACAGATGAAGGAACATTTAAAGAAACAAATTACTACTTAATAATATGACTCAATAAAGTCACACTATGTATGTTAAATATGATAATGTCTCCTTAATAATATATACATGTAATAGTGTAATATTGTCACTACTATACACAATACTAGTAGTTAATTGATTACATAATTATATTACTGGATTGATTGTTATAAATATAAACTTATATCAAGAGTAAACAAAGAGACACGATGTATCATACACTTACTATTACATTACATTACAACTGACTCTGTATGTAATGAGGAGGATATAGTGAAGGACTACTCTGAGAATTTATCATAGTTCAGAGCAGTTCACACTTCCTTTAATGTGTTGTAATTGCAATTTAGCTTAGCCTTCAGAGGCCATGCTCATCCACTTCAATACTGCATTTGAAACAAAATGGCTCAGCATAACTTTGAGACAAAATTCAAATAGGCTTTGTTCAAGAAATATTCTCAATGTGCAAAATATCCCATTCATAAAGAGGTGTACTACAAGACCACTGACGATCTGAAAACAGCAGTTGAAGATTCCACTACCAAGTCACGTCACCAGTACTACATCCTAAAAAAAAGTATGAGGTACTTCAGTGTGGTGATGTGGACAAGCTTATCAAGAAGAGAAAGTCACAAGAAGATCGCCCAGTCTACACACACACACATATATATATATATATTTATATATATATACATATTATATATATATATATATATGTATATATAAATATATTAGCGTTTTAGGTCAAATCTTATTTTCTTTGTCAGTTTGAGGTATCTCATTTTACTCCTATTTATTAAGAAGAATCTTTATAATAATTAAGTATGCTGTGGTTGGAATTCCAGCAAAAAAGCTAAACAATTATACGAAATTAATAGAGTTAGATTCCAAGGTTTAATGTGACATTTAAGATCTAGTGTATTACATTAATTTCACATTGAAGTATTATGATTTCTGCCAAGACTGCAGACACAGCTTAATTATTATTATTAATAACTTCTCTAGTCATTAATAAGAACATGGGACAATAGCACTAGCTACATTGGAAAGAAGTCAAAGTTACACTAAAAAGAACAAAATATATATAATTTATGATTGAATGAAAACTTATATCAGCACAATTTAACACTTAAGCTAAAAAAATTAATACTAGACTCAGATTCGAACCACTTGCTTCTCAAATCAGAATGGATAGTCTGTAAATTGAATTTACTGCCGCGATCAAATCATGTGGCGTAAGTGTCAAAATTCGCCTTATTTAATTACCTGAGGTAAAGCAACCGCGTCACTAAACAGCAGAGGATGGCTGCGATAGTGAAGATAATTCAGGACTCTCTACCTCCATTGACGCCAGAGAATTGTGTAAAGCTAATTACTTATCCCAGAGAGCAAAGTAAAGATGTTGTAACCAGTCATCTCGCTCTCACTCATAAAGATAAAATCTCAATAAAAAGTCATGATAGCTACTGGTCTTTCGGCGCTCATCAATACACTTACTTTATCGTCTTTACACAGATAGAAAAAGGTAATGTTATTTTAGCTGTGTTGCTACATCAGGGCGATGACCAAAAGGAAAGTCAATCTCTCTTCAACCAAATTGCTGTTACCCTTCAACCTCTGATACGCTCTGGCTCTATTAAGATGAACAAAGCACTACTAAATGAAGCTCTTCTCCCCACTCCTCTATCCCCAAAAGAGCTCACTGCACATTTAATAAATGTTATGGAAAAGCAGAAAGATCTCTATCCAGAGTGGCACAAAGTAGTACAAGCTCTACTACACTCGGCTTGCAGGAGTGGCAATCGAGAAGGAGTAACTAAGCTGTTAACGAAAGGAGGAGATTTAGAAGAAGAAGACAATACAGGTAAAACTCCAATACATTCAGCAGCAAGTGAAGTCTCAGCAGAAGGAATGAAATGGCTAATGAGTATTGCTGGAAAAAAGCTGAAGAAAAGAATAAGTACTGTAGACCTAATTTCTCATCGAACCAGTGCTGGTAAAAGTCCTGCAGATGTAGCAGTTGAAAGCAACAATGACAGTGCACTCTCACATATGATGAAGGTTGGTGGATTGGGTGTTGTTTTTGGGTTACCTGAGACTAGTACTGTTGAAAAAAAATCAACAGATAGTCTTCACAGGGCAGTCAAAAATGACAGCTGTAAGTCGATAAAAGTTTTAGCTCAAGAAAAGCAGTCACAGCTTCGTAAACGGCAAACAACAATGTATTTTTCACCAGTTACACCCACATCACCAATATCATCTGAGATGGATGTATCCTTTGACGTTTTAGATGATAACGGTAATACACCACTGATGTTGGCAGTTGAAAAAGGTTACCTAAATAGTTGTCTGTACTTGTTGTTAGGACAAGCTGATCCTAATTTCCCTAATCCTCAAAATGGTAACACTTCATTGCACATTGCAGTAGCTAATGGTCATATGACTATCACAAAATTGCTTCTTATTTTTAAAGCCATTCCAACTATAGCTAACAAAAAAGGTCAGAAACCAGTTGATTTAGCTTCACCAGCACAACTCAAGGAATTTCAATCTATTTTTGAAGATCTAATTTCTTTATTGAAGACATTCAAGAGTCAGCAGTCAACTATTAGTTTACCACCTCCTCTTCAACCAGATTCTGTTTCCCTATTAAGCCTTGATGGAGGTGGAGTCCGGGGTGTTGTTACAATGCAGATGCTTCTTGCTATACAAGACCGCATGAAAGAGTTAGATCCAATGAGTCTCAGCCCGTTGTATTATTTTGATTACATTTCAGGCACTAGTATTGGCTGTGCTTCTCCATTATTGACATTTTATGGTAACGCTACTTTAGAGAGCATCTTTGTGACATCTTTGACTGATCTTGTTCAACTGGTTGGTGGCGCCTCTAATCAATCTAAACGCACAGATTCAACTATAAAGTTTGCTACTACTGCTTTAGGTGCTGATACTGTTATGACTGATGTTAAATATCCTCGCATATTAATCACATCTGCACTTGCTGACCGAATCCCTATGGAGCTTCATCTTGTGACAAATTATGGGGAGGCTAGGAATGACCAAAAACATCCTAAAGAACGTAAGGTGTGGGAAACATTTTTAATGACCACTGCTGCTCCAGTTTATATGAAGCCATTTGAGGGAAAATTCATAGATGGTGGTGTAATGGGTAGCAACCCAACAATGGACGCAATTGTGGAAATTCTTCGTGAAAGTGACAAAGTAGGAAAACAAGCTAAGCTTGGGTGTATACTGTCACTTGGGACTGGGAAGTCACCAGTAAAATATGTTGATAATTTGACAATAACAATGCCAACGTTTTCATTTTCATCTCTACGAGACATTCCAAGCACCATTTCTGCTGCTAAAAACATGGCTGGTATTATGATGGAGGAATTAACAAAGACCGATGGAGAAGAAGTCATTAGAGTTGAAACTATTTGCAAAGCTTTGGGTTCATCTTATTATCGAATGACTCCACAACTTAAAACCTATATAGATCTTGCTGAAGGTGATATGAGTAAGATTGTTGACATAATGTATGACTGCTTCTTGTACTTAAAAACTGAAAAAGAAAAGATCGATCAAATTGCTCGCCAACTTTTAACGAAACCACCAAATATTGAAGCATTGTTCAAGAGTACTGGTATGGCCACTGATAACAGAAACTGATACAAATTACTACCAATGTTAACTAATGTAGATTAAATTTAATTATTGACTTTGAAATACATCCTGTAAAAAAGTTTCACATCATTTATTTCATCTACTGATTTACACTTGTTTCTGACTTGTATTAATGTTATCAGTATTAATCATTTGTGGCCATAAATGCAAATATAGAATCATGTTTATCTAACTTTTACTAAAGTAATATGTTATTATGGACAATGCTATAAGATTGTAAAAACTTGGTCTGCTCAGAAAATTTAATGGTTTGATTTAACAATTCAAGTCACACGTAATAAAATGATGACATGCTGAAGGATGATAAACATCACACTTCTTATTAATAATATAGTTCTGTTTCCTACTGATATAACAAGGTGCAAACAGTAGACAACAATAAAGACTTCCTATCAAGAGGAAGTAACAGATGTCCTACCCTTATTTATTACTCAAGTGCAAATAGACTACATTGTACATTTGGAAGGAAGGTGACTATTGTCTAAAGAGGTACAATTACAAGACACTACTTGCTATTAGTTTATTATTAGTAAGAACTGTGTAACTTTTACTATTTCTCAATATTTTCAACTTGTATCATAGCAATAAAATAAATATGGATTTGGTTAAATCAACAAATCATCTTTTATTGTGGTATATTATGTATATGAATAAGATGATTGACATAGTGTATAACTGTTGTACTTACAAGGTGAAAGAGAAAAGAGCAATCAAATTCATTAGAAACTTTTAACATAACAAAGCCTTCAAACTTCAAGCATTGTTCATATGTACTGCTATGGCAACTCAAATTAGAATTCAAAACAAACAAATTATATTGCCAATGTTACAGACTAGATATAAATCCTATTCAAGGGACAATTAGCTCTATTTCACATTACGTCAAAGACCATGATTAGCTTTTACTGTCTGTTAAAAATGAAATAAATGTAAAAACTAGATTTCTCATTGTAGTTACTATTATTTAAAAACCTGTATCATGATATCCTTAATATTTACTGTTTCATTATTTGGTGGTTCCAATCACTCTAATTGCACTAAGTTGATTAAAGAAGTGTTTATTTCAAGTTTTGGTACTAATATTGTTACAATTGATGTTGAATATCCTAATCACATCAACTGATAAGAAGTGACGGCAAAGAAATCATAAGAGCTGAAACCATTTGCAAAGCTTTCAGATCAAGTCGTTATTAGTTGACATGCCTTAGATTTTCGTGATCAATTCATTGGTATTTTGTTACAAAGAGTGATAAATGTAATAAACTATTATAACAACTAGACACTAAAACAACCAGTATAATATACAATGTATGTACTTAGTAAAGTCATTATTAAGTCACTTGTACATTAATTACAGTTGTAAATAGAATATGCTACACATGATAGAGAGTTGTCTGTTTGTTCTCATTAATACTCATCAGTACAACATAGTAATAAACCATACAATGTCATGTATTGATTACTTCATATATTATATTAAATGAATGGAGAGAGAGATGAGTGGATGAATGAATGGATGGACAAATAGAGAATGTTGTAGGATCAATAGATGAAGGAACATTTAAATGAAACAAATTACTACTTAATAACATGACTCAATAAAGTCACACTATATATGTTAAGTATGATAATGTCTCCTTAATAATATATACGTGTAATAGTGTAATATAGTCACTACTATACACAATACTAGTAGTAGTTGATTACATTATTATATTACTAGATTGATTGTTATATATATAAGTATAAACTTATATCAACAGTAAACAGACACAATGTATCATACATTTACTATTACATTAACTTACAACTGACTCTGTATGTAATGAGGAGGATATAGTGAAGGACATAACTTACTACACACACCAGTCTAGTGTGAGTACATGTACATATATTATATCAGTATTGTTCTTATAGTGTGTACAGTTGATGTAATAAATTAACAACAAACACTCTAATGATTATCTTTATAAGGGTAAAATGAACAAGTAATGTTATGAACTATAAAAATTGTTATGTCAATTTATCTATTTATATTACACTCAATAGTTCATCAATTTATCCCAAATATCTTATTCCTTATGACTTCACTCTCTACTTTGATGTCTATTCCATTAAGTCATACATGTACATGTATCTATGAAACCTTTCTTCATTCATTGTCTAGTTATACATTAAATACATTAGATATGACAAGATCTGAGTATAATAATTGATATACACATCAAATTAATTAAATGAGATAGGAGCACATCATATATAGTTGGAGTGGTCACATAGAAATAGTGTGCTTATTCACCTTCAAATCAAATCTTATTCAGGACTGCCATTAGAGGCTGTCCTGTTTATTAAACTATAAACCTTAAACTAATAGTAATCCTAGACATACATGTCATAGTTCTTGTTAAAGTTCCTAGTATTAGCAAACATTTGGTTCAAGTAATCTTAGGACAAATTCATGTCCATAACTGATATCCTGATCTCATGTCAGTTTATATAGTAGACACTAACAGTCATGTCAATCTTGCTGAAGGTGACATGAGCAAGATCATTGACATAATGAATGACTGTCATTTATACCTACTGAAAGAAACAGAGAAAACACACCGAATGGCTAGACATTTACTATCTAGACCTTTAAGTATTTTTTAAATATATATATTATATATAGTCTGCTGTATATATATATATATATATATATGATTGTAGATTCTGTGTTGACATCAGAATCATTTAAGAGTTGCTGCGGAGAGAGATCAAACTGATTCCTGTAATACTTTTTGCTCAGATTGCCAGCTTTCAGAATTTCAGGTGGGAGACCAATAAATCCTCAGAGTAGTCATCAAAGCTATGGTATTATTTCCAGCTGAATTACTGTTTCATCAAAGATGTCTCATTGTGGTGATTGTCCATGAAAATCTGTAATAAAGAATTGTGTACAGATATTAAAACTAATCGTATATTTATGAATAAACTTCCTTACAATACTTAAACAATGCTGAATTTCTACCAATATATCACATTCAGTGATTTTGCGAAATAACAAGAGACTCATTTCAGGGATTTCATGAAGTCACTAGAGTTTTTAGTAAATTTATGAAGTCCCTAAGTGAAATAGTGATTTCACAAACTCCCTGAAAGTTTCAGGGATTTCACAAAATCCCTATTTAGACAATCTTACTGTAACATATATATATTTGTGTATTTATACCGTAAAAATTGATTGGTTGATTTAACCACTCCATTGTCATTTTGGTTGCAAATAGAACATAATGTGACACTGAGAAGCATAATAAACACCACTCTATATACTTTAATTGCTAACTAATATATTACAGTTGCCCAGACACTAGTGATAGTATTAGTATAAACAGACATAGGCAACAGATTTACTTATTAAGGGAAAGTAGCAGATGCTCTACCCAATCTTGTTACTACATAAAAAGTAAACAGATTATATTGTGCATGCAAATTAAAGTGGCTATTATTCCAATGACATATTATACAGAATATCGTAAGTCTGACCATCAACTAATACTTGTCATTAGTATATAAGTAATGAGAACAGAGTGGTGCGAATTAAAACTTCCAAGTATCTAATCATATATTATATGTAATGAAAATGATTGGTTAATCCAATGCAATCCATTTCTATAGTGTATATATATTAACAATATAATAATGACAGCTACTATATAGCCCTTGAGTAATATTAGGTCTGCTCTATAACAATATTTATAAAAATTTACATAATTATGCATCCACATACATAATACAGATATGACTACTAGATATGTATTATCATATACATGTACTAAATTGATGCATCTGTTAGTGGTAAATGTACTTTCTCTTACAGTGTATAAAAAACAGTTTCTTGAGTTATTTAAAAGTAAAACTGATATGGCAAATGAATGTATACTTTATACTATATATTATAGTGATAGTCTAAAATAAAGATATACAAAATTAATATTGATGTTCATTTTAAATTTTATTAAAACTTTTTCAAGTAATTATGCAATTGCTGGAAATGCTTTAAATGGTGGATGTAACTATTTTGATCCTTTTAACAAATACTGCCTGCTTTTTAGCGATGTCGTTTACTTAACTAGTACATCATGTTATAATGATGATAACTTCTGATACTTTTCTAATGTGACATACATAGTGTATGACATTCACTTACAAAACTTTTGTCAATATGTGATTATATTAATATGAAAACCTGATAATATCAATAGCGTAGCAGTGATCACATGATGTATTAATTGGCTATTTCAGTATATCTTTAGGTTCACCTCATAGTGGATAGTTGTGTGCTCATCTCTAATTACTTATTGTATTGTTACTTATTTTGAATGAGTTGTGTTGTTGTGATTTGTTAGTTATTGACAATTATCGGAAAATATTACAATAATATGATACCTTTTGTTCATGCTAACATGTTGTAATTAAGTACTGAATGAAATCATATTTTCTAGCCCTCTCCAAAACTATTGCAGGCCTGAATATTAGTCTTTCAGGGCTATAGTAGTTTGGCACATGTGAATAGTCCACTACAGCTGCACTTTACAAATATAATTTGTGACTCATATAAGGTGTCAGACAGCACCTACATTCAATCACAGGGCTTTGTTTGTGTTGAGTGCCTTCACACTTTTCAAAATATGATATAAGTATGCTAAAGTACTAGTGCAGGTTAGGTACAACTTATAATATTTATATATATAATACACACACACACACACATACATATGTATGTATATAGTAATATATAAATATATAACATACAGTTTGTGTGTCTTCAGGATATTTCATTTGTAGCATAACAGGAAATTGCGTGTATCAATTACAGGTCAATGATAACCACAGCATCCGCTCAAGAAAGGTAACCTCACGAGTGCTCAGAATATGGCTTTAACAGTAAAGAATATCCTCGACCAGAAGCCCGTTCTGAACCCAGAAACATCTTTGAAACTAATTCACTACCCAAAAGAAAAGCAGCAAGATGTTATTATTAGTGACCTTGCTCTCCTACACAAAGACACCATGCCAAAGAATAGTGGAGGTTTGTTACAAATGATAACTCATCAGTACACCTACTCTATTGTCTTCACACAAACTGAAAAAGGTGAAGTATTCTTAGCAGTATTGTTACATCAAGGTGATGATATAAAGGAAAGTGAATCACTCTTCAATGAAATACACACTACACTACAACCTCTGGTATGTAATGGCTCACTCAAGTTAAACAAAGCGTTGCTTAAGGAATCTCTTCTTCCCTCCCCTTTACCACCAAATGAGCTCACTGTCCATCTAGTAGATATTATGGAAAAGCAAACAAATCTTCATCCACAGTGGCATAAAGTAGTACAAGCTCTCCTTCACTCAGCCTGCAGGAGATGTAGTCATGATGAGGTAACTAAACTGTTATCAAAAGGCGGTGATATAGAAGAAGAAGACAGCAGTGGTAATACTCCATTACATACAGCAGCTAGCGAAGTCTCAGCTGAAGGAATGAAATGGCTCATGAGTGTTAGTGAAAAGAAACTAAAGAAAAGACGTAGTAGTTTAGAAGTACTTTCTCATCGAAATAGCAGTGGAAAAAGTGCAGCAGAGATAGCAGTAGAGAGTAACAACTATAGTGCATTGTCTCAAATGATGAAAGTAGGTGGATTGCCATTATTATTTGGTATGCCCGAGGCTCCAAAAGAAAAGTCAACCAATATTCTTCACACTGCGGTTAAGAATGACAGCTCAGAATCGATAAAAGTCATTGTTGAAGAAAAGAATGCAAAGCTTTTTAAACGACAAAGTACAATGTATTTTTCTCCGATAAAGGTTGATTCACCAGATACTTCAACTCCACCTAATGAGCCAGATACTTCATTTGACCACTTCGATGATGATGGCTATACACCGCTTATGTTGGCTGCTGAGAAAGGTTACATAAATAGTTGTCTGTACTTGCTGTTAGGAGGTGCTGACCCAAATATCCGTAATCCACACACAGGTGATACCTCATTGCATATGGCAGTTGGTCGAGGTCACATTTATGTTGCAAAGCTCTTACTTGTCTTCAAAGCCAGTCCATTTTTGGTTAACGATAAGGGAGAGAAGCCTATTGATAAATGTGCTCCCTCCGAAGTTGATAAATTTACGCCAATTTTTGAAGAGTTAGTTCCTCTTTTAGAATCTAGCAATATCATGTCTGCTTCATCACATCCACTCAAACCTGATTCTCTTTACTTATTAAGCCTTGATGGGGGTGGAGTTAGAGGTGTTCTCTTAATACAAATGCTTTTAGCATTGCAGAATCGGATGAAGGAATTGGACCCTACTAGTCTTAATCCGCTCTTTTATTTTGATTACTTTGCAATGACTGGCATCGGCAGTTATCCTCCTTTGTACACTTTTTATGGTCAAGTTACGCTTGAAACATGCTTTATATTATGTTTGACGGATACACTTCAATTACTAGGTGGATCTGATCATTCTCATCGCACTGAAGAAATAACGAAAACTGTTGTATCTCATTTAGGTTCTAATACACTAATGGCTGATGTCGTATATCCTCGTATGATTGTTACCACAACACTCGCTGATCGAATTCCTTGTGAACTTCATCTTGTTACCAACTATGGTGAGGCTCGAAATGGTCAGAAAGGTCCAAGTGAAAGGAAAGTGTGGGAGGCTGCCATGATGACTTCTTCTGTTCCAATGTATTTCAAACCCTTTGAGGGTAAGTTTCTAGATGGAAGTATAATGGTTAATAACCCTACCATGGATGGCATAGTGGAAATCCTTCGTCAAGGACAAAAAGAAGAAAAGCCTGCTAACATTGGCTGCGTAGTTTCTCTTGGCACAGGAATTCAACCAGTACAGTATGTTGATAACATTGAAATAAAAATGCCAACATTTTCCTTGTCATCTCTTAAGGACATCCCAAGCACTATTTCTGCTGTTAAAAACTTTGCTGGTATTGTAATGGAGCAAATAACAAAAAGTGATGGTGAAGAAATTGGAAGAGCTGAAGCCATTTGCAAAGCTTTGGGATCAAGTTATTATCGATTGACTCCACAACTTACACGTCAAACAAAATTAGTTGATGCAGAGTTAGATAAAATCATTGACCTTATGTTCGATTGTCACTTAAATATTCTCAAAGAAGCAGAGAAAATTGACCAAATTGCACGTCATCTTTTATCAAGGCCTCCAAATCTTCAACCATTGTTTAGAAGTCTCTCTGACGACTAAAATCGTGACATTAGAAAAAATATCTAAATGATTGTACTTGTTATAAAAATTCTAGATTTTTTGGCCTGATTTTGGGTTTGTAATGTTTTGTTCATTTGCTTGCATACTATACAAACATCCTTTTTGCCAAGTGTGAATATAATTTTAACAATAATACAGCCTATAAAATGACAATCTACTTAATGACTTGGAAGATTAAGACATAACATGTTATGGGTGACTGGTCATGCATGATCCTCTGGTTGTGACATAATACATCATGTTATATTGACACACATACTATCAATAAATTAATGTGATACTATTTTTATCTGTCCACAAAGTTCTGTATTGTACATGTCATGTGATAAATTGTTAGTGTCATAGATTCTATATTCTATATTGCATTGGACAATGAATGGCATACTATGTATCTATTAATAAATCATATTAATTAACATGCATTTTTGCTGTTTGTTGTTTTATTGAATGCAATTAGATTAAATTGCTTTTAGCTTAACATTTTACCAATATGATGTGTTGTCAGTAAAATGTATGTGTCATTTTCTATCATGCTACCTTATAGACCTTAGGGTAATTTGCCAATATTTGTGCAGCCTTAAGTTGTGGTGTCAATCAGTAGTAGTAAAAACATCATAAAAACATTACAAAATGTTCAGATATTAGACCTGTGTCATAACTGCCTTTTACCATTGCCTTTTGTCGCCTTTTCTAACATTATAAAAATATGTCTTTTAATGCAGAAAGACTGCTTGGATGCCTTATTTCTGATAAAAGGTAGAGCAATTAATAGATGGATACTAGTATATATATATATATATATATATATTATAGGTCAACCCTAAGTACTTCATGATGCTACATTTTGTACACAATCATTATTGCACTTTGTTGTTTGATGTACAGTAGAGGACAATCACCACCAGACATTCTGCACTGTACTATTACTGTCTTCAGGTACTTCCTAGTATAGAAGTACTGTGATAGGAGTGGATGATACTCTCTATACTAGTGATCATGTTCACTTACTACTTTATTTTACTAGTTTAGCATTTCAATTTTATGTTATACCAGCACATAACATATAGTACTTTCTCTGTTAGTAATATGATAGTACTGGTTAACGTCAAAAGTTGGCGAACAATTTGATCGATCTTCTCTCTTTTACTTTGTAGGTACAGGAAGCAGTCATACATCATGTCAATGATCTTATTCATATCACCTTCAACAAGATTTACATTGATTTTAAGTTGTGGAGTCATTCGATAATAAGATGAACCAAAAGCTTTGCAAATAGTTTCAGTTCTAATGACTTCTTCTTCATCACTTGTTCTTAATTCCTCAATTACAATACCAGCCATGTTTTTAACTGCAGAAGTATTGCTTGGGATGTTTTGTAGAGATGAAAATGAAAATGTGATAGAAGTATATGAGACTATCTATACTTGTCATCATGTTCACTTATCATCTAGTTTAGTATTTCAAATTTATATTATACTAGCACAGTTGATTATACAAATAATTTAGGTAGTACAATATTCTCTTAACATAAGGTTTTAGTCTTTCAGTTCTTCAGTTTTAGTATTTGTTATCTCATTTTTAGCACTTAAAGTGACTATTATCAGAAGCTATCTACATTTAATATTATTGACTTGATTTGCAAATCATTACAAGTTGAAGTTACAAGACATAACAATCCTAAAAAATAGCAAGAAAATTAAGATTGGAGTTTTTAATCTAACAATTACAAATGTAAGTAGTCTAAATAAAATATAACTATAGTTTAAACCTGAAAAAAAAAACTTTGACAGATTATTATAACAGGTGTTAGTTGATTCACTAAATTATCTCATTAACTGTTTAAGAGGTCATTAACAAAGATTACATGGAGTAAAAATGATTTAAAGATACCATCTATGAAACATCCCAAGTGAGAACTACAAAATAAGATTAACTTATAAACTTCATTTGAAGGTAAAATCATCAAATGAATCAAGTCTCATTTCATTGTCATCAGTTTAGAACGTGTACAATGGAGCAGCAGTCAACACTAGACATCTTCATCCCAATACATTTTTAGCCATAATTATAGAAACTTTTATAATAGAACTTGATTAAGTTTCAAACTATTTTTAATTATATGTGATTAATGAATGTGAACATTTTTCACAAGACATATTTCAAAGTAAATGATTAAATTTAATCTACATTAGTTAACATTTGTAGTAATTAATATTAGTTTTAGTTTTCAGCAACCATAGCAGTACCCTTTAACAATGCTTGAAGGTTTGGAGACTTTGTTAAAAGTTGGCGAGCAATTTGATCAATCTTCTCTCTTTCACTTTGTAGGTATAAGAAGCAGTCATACATCATGTCAATGATCTTATTCATATCACCTTCAGCAAGATTTATATTGCTTTTAAGTTGTGGAGTCATTCGATAATATGATGAACCAAAAGCTTTACAAATTGTTTCAGCTCTACTGACTTGTTCTCCATCACTCTTTGTTAATTCCTCCATTATGATACCAGCCATATTTTTAACTGCAGAAATATTGCTTGGAATGTCTCGTAGAGCTGACAACGAAAATGTCGGCATTGTTATTGCCACTTTATCAACATATTGTACTGGTGCCTTCCCAGTCCCAAGTGACAGTACACACCCAAGCTTAGCTGGTTTACCTTCTTTGTCACTTTCACGAAGAATTTCCATAATGGCATCCACTGTTGGGTTGTTGACCATTACACCTCCATCTATGAATTTTTCCTCAAATGGTTTTACATAAACTGGAGCAGCAGTGGTCATTGAGGCTGCTTCCCATACCTTACGTTCTTTAGGTCCTTTTTGACCATTTCTGGCCTCACCATAATTTGTAACAAGATGAAGTTCACAAGGGATTCGGTCAGCAAGTGTAGATGTGATTATTATACGAGGATATTCAATGTCAGCCATAACAGTATCAGCACCAAGACCAGTAATAAAAATCTCTTTGATTGCTTCTGTACGTTTGGAATGTTCAGAGCCACCAATCACTTGAACAGTTTCAGTTAAAGATAACACAAAGCATGTCTCTAAAGTAGTGTTACCATAAAACGTGTAAAGTGGAGCAGCACAGCCAATACTAGTAGCTGAAATGTAATCAAAATAATACAATGGGTTGACACTCATAGGATCTAACTCTTTCATGCGGTCTTGTATAGCAAGAAGCATCTGTATTGAAACAACACACCGGACTCCACCACCATCAAGGCTTAATAGGGAAATAGAATCTGGTTGAAGAGGAGGTGGTAAAATTATAGTTGATTGCTGACTCTTTGATGTCTCCATTGAAGAAATTAGATCTTCAAAAATAGATTGAAATTCCTTGAGTTGTGCTGGTGAAGCTAAATCAACTGGTTTCTGACCTTTTTTGTTAGCTATAGTTGGGTTGGCTTTAAAAATAAGAAGCAACTTTGTGATAGTCATGTGACCATTAGCTACTGCAATATGCAATGAAGTGTTGCCATTTTGAGGATTAGGGAAATTAGGATCAGCTTGTCCTAACAACAAGTACAGACAACTATTTAAGTAACCTTTTTCAACTGCCAACATCAGTGGTGTATTACCGTTATCATCTACAACATCAAAGGATACATCCATCTCAGATGATATTGGTGATGGTGGTGTAACTGGTAAAAAATACACGTCACTTTGTCGTTTAAGACGCTGTGACTGCTTTCTTTTAGCAATAACTCGTATTGAGTCAGAGCTATCATTTTTAACTGCTGTGTGAAGAATATCAGTTGATTTTTTTTGAGAAGCATCAGGTAACCCAAAGAGAACAGCTAATCCACCAACCTTCATCATATGTGAGAGAGCACTGTAGTTGTTGTTCTCAACTGCTATATCTGCAGGACTTTTACCAATACTGGTTCGACAAGCAAATATGTCTACACTACTTCTCTTCTTCAGCTTTTCTTCAGCAATACTCATTAGCCATTTCGTTCCTTCTGCTGAGACTTCACTTGCTGCTGAATGTATTGGAGTTTTTCCCATATGGTCTTCCTCTTCTAAATCTCCTCCTTTTGATAACAGTGTAGTTACTCCTTCTCGATTTCCACTGCTGCAGGCTGAGTGTAGTAGAGCTTGTACTACTTTGTGCCACTCTGGATAGAGATTATTTTGCTTTTCCATAACATTTACTAAATGTGCTGTAAGCTCTTTTGGAGGCAGGGGAGAGGGGAGAAGTGCTTTCTTAAGTAGTGCTTTGTTCAATTTAATAGAGCCAGAGCATATCAGAGGTCGAAGGGTAACAGCTATTTGGTTAAAGAGAGATTGACTTTCCTTTTGGTCATCACCTTGATGTAGCAACACAGATAAAATAACTTTACCTTTTTCTATCTGTGTGAAGACGATGAAGTATGTGTATTGATGAGTGCTAAATGACCAGCGGCCATGATAACTTTTTAAAGAGATTGTATCTTTATGCGTGAGAGCAAGATGACTGGTTACAACATCTTGATTTTGTTCTCTGGGATATGTAATTAGCTTTATAGAATTCTGTGGGGTCAATGGAGGGAGAGAGTCGTGGATCGTCTTCACTATCGCAGCCATTCCTAGCGGTCTACTGTTATTTCCGCTAGTAATTGACAGTAACTCTATATTTGGGTATGATCTTATTATGCAACAATAAAGTTAATTAGCTTTATACAATCCTTTGGCGTCAAGAGTCGTAAATTGTCTTTAATTACATAGTGATATATTTTGGTGTTTACTGTCAGGGGTGCTATTCCGTCGATAATTAAATCTAAATTTAATAAATTATATTATTGTTATTATAATAACATAGAGTCCTTCTAGAATAATTTGTAGTCATTAGTAAAGGAGTTTAGGGTTTTAACAATGACTAGACTGAACTTTATACTCTAATATTAATTGTGTCTTAGTATGTTTAGAATAGTATGTCATGTAACATGTGTACTGGAGTAGTGCAGTCATTGTTTTAGTTATTGTCACTGTTTTCATTATATTATTATAAAGAGAATTTAGCAAATCATTACCTCAAAGAGAAATAAACATTATATCATTGAAATTTTAAAGTCAACAGAAGAGGATCAAAGTAACAATGTTCAAAAATTAATAATCCGTTATAAGTGAATTCAAAGTTTTAAAAAAGTCTAATAAATGTTATGTAATTTAATGTGGCATTTTTATTTTCAGTGACAGAGTAGTGGGTATTATGTCTTTCTTTGGGGCAGGTTGACAGAATAGTTGTTGATATTTGGTTACAACAGCTTGATTTTGTTCTCTGGGATATGTAATTAGCTTTATACAATTCTCTGGTGTCAATGGAGGGAGAGAGTCATGGATCGCCTTCACTATCGTAGCCATACTCTGATCTTACTTTCAGGGCTGCACATCCCACAACAAAAAGAAGGTTTTGATAGTACATTGAATAATTAATTAATAAAACGTTTTTAAACCTGACTCATTAATTTGAGTTTCAAATAAATCTAGGTTAAGGATTTCATTTTTAATTCGATGTTAAATTGTGTTGGTATGAATTTTTTGTATCATTAGCATTAATCATACAAGTCATATTTTGATAATTTAGAATATATATATGTTATATATATATATATATAAATATATATGTGTGTGTGTGTGTGTGTGTGTGAATTAGCACAACAAGCAAACACAAGTTAATGTAATTATAAATAGTAGCAAATAATAATTAAATAACACAGTGAAAATTTTCAAAATACATGGAACAAATACTTTTTTGTATATATTAATTAGCAAAGATATTTTCAAATTTAAAATTCCTTTGTAAGCATTTACATCAAATTTTCAACAAAGTGAATCTCAAACATTTTACTACTGTAACAAGTAATCTAAAATTGACTAAATGTTACATTCTGCATATTTTGTAGCCAATAAAAGATCAAGTGTTTGTGTTCACAAAGGCAAATAAATTATCTGCTCAGTATAATCAATGTTTTGGGAAATGATATGGCACTTTAACTTATGAATTTGTCATACATGAGTATGACTCTGTATATGGTACTGTATTGTAGCAAGTTGTTGAGTCACTTTGGAAAACATATGGATTTACTAGAGATATGTATATAGACTTGTGACACATTAAAACTATCTATATACACAAGTAATTACTAAGAAACACCATCACATGTAATGTTTATACACATAATATACTAGCATACTGTAATACATTAGCTACCAAGTGTATAGCCATATATGGAATTAAATGTAAATAGAATCCTGGATACTTAATTGTACAGTGCTAAAAACAACTATATCATTTATGTATAGACAACTAATAAACTTTATAAACAATTAAAGTCATTAGTCTATAGCTAGACAACTAATGAACTAATTATATAAGGAAAGTATTGTTGTGTATGTATATTGTAGATCTGTTTAAGTATCATATTTATTACTACACAAGTAATGAATGATATAAATCTGGAATAACAAATTGATATGTTAAAACTATTCACTATTATTTGTAGTATATTAGCAGTCTTTTATTGAAATACACAATTTTATAATAAATAGTCTAGTATTTTGGACAAATCAAACATCTATATTAATAAGCAATTAAGTTTCAATTATAAATATACGCTAAAGCATTATTCATTAATATTAATAGAAATATCTTTATCATAACCACACTTTCTTAGCTCAATAGTATTGAAATTACACAATGGTAGTTATAAACAAGTGTGTAGATATCTAATACTCATTGTCTTCATTAGCAATTCAAACATGCAAATGCTGTCCTGTATTATAACTGAGCATGTTTGACTAGGTGAAGTTCTCGCTCTTTAAATCCGGATTACTGATCACTGTTCCATGGAGCTTTGTTATTACTTGAGAATTTGTGGATAACATCGGCTATTACTAAATTTAATAACTATTTTTGTTTCATTAAATATCTTCTTTATATATTACAGTATATTGGTGTAAACAAGGTAGGGATGAAAATATAAATCCATGCAAAATCCCTAAATTGTAAGATATTTATTCCAGTCTTTAATATTAGATTGCTAGGTTCAGGTTGGTAGAGGCATGTTTATAATACATATATACCTACTGTTTAGATACAGTGATGGTAGTAGGACATATGCCAGTAATCAATATCATCTTATATTATGTGAAGCACACTCAACAATAAAAGTGTGACAATGACAACCTTCAACAACACAGTCCCAGAATCAAAAAGTCACTTAGTAACAAGCACAAGCTAGTTGGCTAAATCACAATGTTTGAATAAGTACTTATGAATGTTCTGAATGAAATTATTCATATACTAATAATAAGCAATAGAATTAAATATTTTTGTGAATATAGACAGATGTTATGTTATATAGTCTTCATTGACTATTCATTACAAGTTAAAGTTATCACTATCTCAAGAAATAACAATCCTAAAAAATAGTATGAAAATTATGATTGTAGTTTTAATCTAACAATTACAAATGTAAGTAGTCTAAATAAAATATAACTATAGTTTGAACCTGAAAAAAACTTTGGCAGATTATTATAACAAGGGTTAGTTGATTCACTAAATTATCTCATGAACTGTTTAAGAGGTCATTAACAAAGATTACATGGAGTAAAATTGATTTAAAGATACCATCTATGAAACATCCCAAGTGAGAACTACAAAATAAGATTTACTTATAAACTTCAATTGAAGGTAAAATCATCAAATGAATTAAGTCTCATTTTGTTGTCATCAGTTTAGAATGTGTACAATGGAGCAGCACAGTCAATACTAGACATCTTCATCCCAACACATTTTTAGCCATAATTCATTGGCTATTCATTAAAAGTTAAAGTTATCACTATCTCAAGAAATAACAATCCTAAAAAATACCATGAAAATTATGATTGGAGTTTTAATCTAACAATTACAAATGTAAGTAGTATTTTATTATGAAATAAAATATAATTATAGTTTAAACCTGAAAAAATACTTTTGCCAAATTATTATGACGAGTTAGTTGACTAACTACATTGTCTCATTAACTGTTTAAGAGGTTCATTAACAATAATTACATAAAGTAAAAGTGATTTAATAATACCATCTATGAAACATCCCAAGTGAGAACTAAAAAAGATTTACTTCATCTTTTTCATTTTAAGGTATAATGATCAAATGAATTAAGTCTCATTTCATTGTCATTACTTTAAAACATGTAAGATGGACCAGCACAGTCAATACTACACATATTCACCTATAAAAATTCTTAGCTATAATTATAGAAACATTTGTAATAAAAGTTGATTAAGTTTCAAACTCTTTTTAAACATATGTGAATAATGAATGTGAACATTTTTCACAAGATTTATTTCAAAGTCAATGATTAAATTTAATCTACATTAGTTAACATTGGTAGTAATTTATTAGTTTCAGTTTTCAGCAGCCATACCAGTACCCTTGAACAATGCTTCAAGATTTGGAGGCTTTGTTAAAAGTTGGCGAGCAATTTGATCGATCTTTTCTTTTTCACTTTCTAAGTATAGGAAGCAGTCATACATCATGTCAATGATCTTATTCATATCACCTTCAGCAAGATTTACATTGATTTTAAGTTCTGGAGTCATTCGATAATAAGATGAACCAAAAGCTTTGGAAATAGTTTCAGCTCTAGTTACTTGCTCTCCGTCACTCTTTGTTAATTCCTCCATTACAATACCAGCCATGTTTTTAACTGCAGAAATATTGCTTGGAATGTCTCGTAGAGCTGACAATGAAAACGTCGGCATTGTTATTGCCACATTATCAACATATTGCACTGGTGCCTTCCCAGTGCCAAGTGACAGTACACACCCAAGCTTAGCTGGTTTTCCTTTTTTGTCACTTTCACGAAGAATTTCCACAATTGCATCCACTGATGGGTTGTTAACCATTACACCTCCATCTATGAATTTTCCCTCAAATGGCTTCATATAAACTGGAGCAGCAGTGGTCATTAAGGCTGCTTCCCATGCCTTACGTTCTTTAGGTCCTTTTTGGCCATTTCTGGCCTCACCATAATTTGTAACAAGATGAAGTTCACAAGGAATTCGGTCAGCAAGTGCAGATGTGATTATTATGCGAGGATATTCAATGTCAGCCATAACAGTATCAGCACCAAGACCATTCATAAAACCCTTCTTGACTGTCTCTGTGCGTGTGGAATGTTCAGACCCACCAACCGCTTGAATAATTTCAGTTAAAGATAACACAAAGCATGTCTCTAAAGTAGCATTACCATAAAAGGTGAAAAGTGGAGCAGCACAGCCAATACTAGTAGCTGAAATGTAATCAAAATAATACAATGGGTTGAGACTCATGGGATCTAACTCTTTCATGCGGTCTTGTATAGCAAGAAGCATTTGTACCAAAACAACACACCGGACTCCACCTCCATCAAGGCTTAATAGGGAAATAGAATCTGGTTGAAGAGGAGGTGGTAAAATTATAGTTGATTGCTGACTCTTTGATGTCTCCATTGAAGAAATTAGATCTTCAAAAATAGACTGAAATTGCTTGAATTGTGCCGATGAAGCTAAATCAACTGGTTTCTGACCTTTCTTGTTAGCTATAGTTGCGTTGGCTTTGAAAATAAGAAGCAATTTTGTGATAGTCATGTGACCATTAGCTACTGCAATGTGCAATGAAGTGTTGCCATTTTGAGGATTAGGGAAATTAGGATCAGCTTGTCCTAACAACAAGTACAGACAACTATTTAGGTAACCTTTTTCAACTGCCAACATCAGTGGTGTATTACCGTTATCATCTACAACATCAAAGGATACATCCATCTCAGATGATATTGGTGATGGTGGTGTAACAGGTGAAAAATACACCTCACTTTGTCGTTTACGAAGCTGTGACTGCTTTCTTTTAGCAATAACTTTTATTGAGTCAGAGCTATCATTTTTGACTGCTGTGTGAAGAATATCAGTTGATTTTTTTTGAGAAGCATCAGGTAACCCAAAGAGAACACCTAATCCACCAACCTTCATCATATGTGAGAGAGCACTGTGGTTGTTGTTCTCAACTGCTATATCTGCAGGACTTTTACCAATACTGGTTCGACGAGCAATTAGCTCTACACTACTTCTTCTCTCCTTCAACTTTTCTTGAGCAATACTCATTAGCCATTTCATTCCTTCTGCTGAGACTTCACTTGCTGCTGAATGTATTGGAGTTTTTCCCATATTGTCTTCTTCTTCTAAATCTCCTCCTTTCGATAACAGTTTAGTTACTTCATCTCGATTGCCACTGCTGCAGGCTGAGTGAAGTAGAGCTTGTACTACTTTGTGCCACTCTGGATAGAGATCTTTCTGCTTTTCCATAACATTTACTAAATGTGCAGTGAGCTCTTTTGGTGACAGAGGAGTGGGGAGAAGAGCTTCCTTAAGTAGTGCTTTGTTCAACTTAATAGAGCCAGAGCATATCAGGGGTCGAAGGGTAACAGCTATTTGGTTAAAGAGAGATTGACTTTCCTTTTGGTCATCACCTTGATGTAGCAACACAGCTAAAATAACTTTGCTTTTTTCTATCTGTGTGAAGACGACGAAGTATGTGTATTGATGAGTGCTGAATGACCAGTGGCCATGATGACTTTTTAAAGAGATTGTATCTTTATGCGTGAGAGCAAGGTGACTGGTTACAACATCTTGATTTTGTTCTCTGGGATATGTAATTAGCTTTATACAATTCTCTGGCGTCAATGGAGGTAGAGAGTCCTGAATAGCCTTCACTATCGTAGCCATTCTTGCTGTTACTGTCAGGGCACCGGTAATTAAGAAAGGAAGTTGTCACACTAAATTGAATAATTAAGAAGACAATTGAAAGGCTAGTGTCACGAAAAATTTGGTCCAAATTTTTTAACAAAATGGCTGCAAAATTAATTCCGTCTTGCAATGTTTGGGTGTGAGACAGTAATAATTTGGCAAAGAGAAATGGAATTCGTCCTATACAAATCCTTTTATCACTTCTTAGGTTGTGTGCACCTATTCCACATGATGATCTTAGGATTCTGATGGTGAGGTAGATAGTCTACTTGGCTTGCAGTTATTATCTCGTTTATTAGGGGCTAACTTAAGGAGAAGGTATGTACCCTTTACTATGATAATATCATAGGGTCAAACATTCCTCACCATGTCTACAACCACAAGATGAAGATGGGTTTGGCTTGTATTTAATTGTTGAGTGTTTTACACTTTTTTGTATAGTTTTTAACCCTATTTATTTCAATGTGTAATAATGTTCGTGTAATTTATTTTTGTACATCGTCCAATATTCGAATATTTTATAACAACGAAATTTTCCATATCTATGGTAGTCTAGTATTTGTAAAAATCACCTCTTTAAACTCCAATCTTAATTTCACCATTAGCATGTTATTCATTTGATATTAATAGAAATATGTTTATCATACCACACTTTCTTAGCTCAATAGTATTGAAATTACACAATGATATTTATAAACAAGTATGTACATATCTAATACTCATTGTCTGTATTAGCAATACAAACATGCAAATACTGTCCCTACCATTATAATTAAGCATGTTTGACTAGGTAAGTTCTCAATTACTGATAAATATTCCATGGAGCTTTCTTTGTAGTTAAGAATAACTTCGCCTTTTTCTATCTGTGTAAAGACGATAAAGTATGTGTATTGATGAGTACTAAATGACCAGTGGCCATGATGACTTCTTAAAGGTTGTATCTTTATGTGTGAGAGCACGATGACTGGTTACAACATCTTGACTTTGTTCTCTGGGATATGTAATTAGCTTTATACAATTCTTTGGTGTCAATGGAGGTAGAGAGTCCTGAATTATCTTCACTATCATAGCCATATTCAGTGGTTACTTTCAGGGCTGCATGTCCAGCAGTGATTAAGAAAGGAAGTTGTCAGTGTAAATTGAATAATTGATAAGACACTACTAAACCCTGACCTTGTAACTTAGCTAGAGTTTCAAATGTAGGTCAAGGATTTCTTCTTCTTAATTTGATGTTAAATCATGTTGATTAAGTATATGAATTTTTTGTTTCTTTGCTATTTAATCATACTTTGATTTATTTAGTAAACATATATAAGTATAAAGTAAACATATATATATATATATATATATATATATATATATATATATATATATATATATATATATATATATATATATAATTATATAATTATATATATATATATGTATATATATATATATGTTTACTTTTTAAGTGGCACAACAAACAAACATTCAAGCACAAGTCAATGTAATTGTTCATTAAAAAGTAGCAAGTAACAATAAAGTAGCACAAGGAAAGTTTTTTGAAATGCATGGAACAAATACCTATTTAATACCCGTTATAATATACCTAGTTAGTACACCTATTATAATATACCTAGTTAATAGCTATTATAATATACCTAGTTAATAGCTATTATATATATTATATATTATATTATATTATACATTAATATATATATTATTATATTATATACCTATTAAATATTATTAAATGCCTATTTATTAATTAGCAGCTATAACAACTAAGCTACTTTCAAATTAAAAATTCATTTTAAAGCATTCATATCAGATTTTTAACAAAATGAATCTCAAACATTGTAACAAGTAATTTAAAGTTTAATAAATGTAACATTCTTGATATTTTATAGCTAATGAAAGAAGATCAAAGTGTTTGTGTTCACAAAGACAAGTGAATAATCTGCTCAGTATAATCAAAGTTTTGGGAAATGATAAGGCACTTTAACTTATGAATTTGTTATGTTTCATACATGAGTATGACTCTGTATATGGTACTGTATAGTAGCAAGTTGTTGAGTCACTTTGGAAAACATATGGATTTACTAGAGATATGTATATAGACTTGTGACACATTAAAACTACATATAGACAAGTACTTACTAAGAAACACCATCACATGTAATTTTTATACACTTAATATATTAGCATACTGCAATACATTAACTATCAAGTATATAGCCATATATGGAATTAAATTTAAATTGAATCCTGGATATACCTAATTGCATAGTGCTAAAGGTAACTAGATCATTTAGACCACTAATATAACAATAGTTTAAACCTAAAAAATACTTTTGCCAAATTATTAACACAAGTGTTTGTATGTTGACTCACTAAATTGTCTCATTAACTGTTTAAGAGGTTCATTAACAAAGATTACATTGAGTAAGAGTGGTTTAAAGATACCATCTATGAAACATCCCAAGTGAGAACTACAAAATAAGATTTAATTATAAACTGCATTTGAAGGTATAATGATCAAATGAATTAAATGTCATTTCATTGTCATCATTTTTAAAAGTGTATGATGGAGCAGCACAGTCAATACTATACTTAATAATACTACTATTATTATTAATATTACTTACTAATACTTCAACATTATTAGTTATAATTATAAAAACATTTATAATAGAACTTGATTATGTTTCAAATTATTTTTTAAACATATGTGAATAATGAATGTGAACATTTTTCACTAAATGTATTTCCATGTAAATGATTAAATTTAATCTACATTAGTTAACATTGGTAGTAATTAATATTAGTTTCAGTTTTCAGCAGCCATACCAGTACCCTTGAACAATGCTTGAAGATTTGGAGACTTTGTTAAAAGTTGGCGAGCAATTTGATCGATCTTCTCTCTTTCCCTTTGTAGGTATAAGAAGCAGTCATACATCATGTCAATGATCTTATTCATATCACCTTCAGCAAGATTTACATTGCTTTTAAGTTCTGGAGTCATTCGATAATAAGATGAACCAAAAACTTTACAAAATGTTTCAGCTCTAATGACTTGTTCTCCGTCACTCTTTGTTAATTCCTCCATTACGATACCAGCCATGTTTTTAACTGCAGAAACATTCCTTGGAATTTCTAGTAGAGCTGACAATGAAAATGTTGGCATTGTTATTGCCACATTATCAACATATTGTACTGGTGCCTTCCCAGTGCCAAGTGACAGTACACATCCAAGTTTAGCTTGTTTTCCTTCTTTGTCACTTTCACGAAGAATTTCCACAATGGCATCCATTGTTGGGTTGTTAACCATTACACCTCCATCTATGAATTTTCCCTCAAATGGTTTTACATAAACTGGAGCAGCAGTGGTCATTGAGGCTGCTTCCCATACCTTACGTTCTTTAGGTCCTTTTTGGCCATTTCTGGCCTCACCATAATTTGTAACAAGATGAAGTTCACAAGGAATTCGGTCAGCAAGTGTAGATGTGATTATTATACGAGGATATTCAATGTCAGCCATAACAGTATCAGCACCAAGACCAGTAATTAAACTCTCCTTGATTGCTTCTGTACGTTTGGAATGTTCAGAGCCACCAATCACTTGAACAGTTTCAGTTAAAGATAATACAAAGCATGTCTCTAAAGTAGTGTTACCATAAAATGTGTAAAGTGGAGCAGCACAGCCAATACTAGTAGCTGAAATGTAATCAAAATAATACAATGGGTTGACACTCATAGGATCTAACTCTTTCATGCGGTCTTGTATAGCAAGAAGCATCTGTATCAAAACAACACACCGGACTCCACCTCCATCAAGGCTTAATAGGGAAATAGAATCTGGTTGAAGAGAATGTGGTAAAATTATAGTTGATTGCTGACTCTTTGATGTCTCCATTGAAGAAATTAGATCTTCAAAAATAGATTGAAATTGCTTGAGTTGTGCTGGTGAAGCTAAATCAACTGGTTTCTGACCTTTTTTGTTAGCTATAGTTGGAATGGCTTTAAAAATAAGAAGCAACTTTGTGATAGTCATGTGACCATTAGCTATTGCAATATGCAATGAAGTGTTGCCATTTTGGGGATTAGGGAAATTAGGATCAGCTTGTCCTAACAACAAGTACAGACAACTATTTAGGTAACCCTTTTCAACTGCCAACATCAGTGGTGTATTACCGTTATCATCTACAACATCAAAGGATACATCCATCTCAGATGATATTGGTGATGGTGGTGTAACTGGTGAAAAATACACCTCACTTTGTTGTTTAAGAAGCTGTGACTGCTTTCTTTTAGCAATAACTCCTATTGAGTCAGAGCTATCATTTTTAACTGCTGTGTGAAGAATATCAGTTGATTTTTTTTTGAGAAGCATCAGGTAACTCAAAGAGAACACCTAATCCACCAACCTTCATCATATGTGAGAGAGCACTGTGGTTATTGTTCTCAACTGCTATATCTGCAGGACTTTTACCCATACTGGTTCGACGAGCAATTAGCTCTATACTACTTCTCTTCTTCAACTTTTCTTGAGCAATAATCATTAGCCATTTCATTCCTTCTGCTGAGACTTCACTTGCTGCTGAATGTATTGGAGTTTTACCTGTATTGTCTTCTTCTTCTAAATCTCCTCCTTTCGTTAACAGTTTAGTTACTCCTTCTCGATTGCCACTGCTGCAAGCTGAGTGTAGTAGAGCTTGTACTACTTTGTGCCACTCTGGATAGAGATCTTTCTGCTTTTCCATAACATTTACTAAATGTGCAGTGAGCTCTTTTGGGGGTAGAGGAGTGGGGAGAAGAGCTTCATTAAGTAGTGCTTTGTTCAACTTAATAGAGCCAGAGCGTATCAGAGGTCGAAGGGTAACAGCTATTTGGTTAAAGAGAGATTGACTTTCCTTTTGGTCATCACCTTGATGTAGCAACACAGCTAAAATAACATTACCTTTTTCTATCTGTGTGAAGATGATAAAGTAAGTGTATTGATGAGTGCTAAATGACCAGTGACCATGATGACTTTTTATTAAGATTGTATCTTTATGCGTGAGAGCAAGATGACTGGTTACAACATCTTGATTTTGTTCTCTGGGATACGTAGTTAGCTTTATAGAATTCTCTGGGGTCAATGGAGGTAGAGAGTCGTGAATTATCTTCACTATCGTAGTCATACTCTGATCTTACCTTCAGGGCTGCACCTCCCACAACAAAAGGAAATACATTGAATAATTAATAAAAACATTACGACTCATTAATTTTGATAAGGATTTCTTTTTTTAATTAAATTGTGTTGGTATGAATTTTTGTTTCATTAGTATTAACCATACAAGTCATATTTTGATAATTTAGAATATATATATATAGATAGATAGATAAATCTGTGTGTGTGTGTGTGTGTGTGTGTGTGTGTGTGTGTGTGTGTGTGTGTGTGTGTGTGTGTGTGTGTGTGTGTGTGTGTGTGTGTGTGTGTGTGTGTGTGTGTGTGTGTGTGTGTGTGTGTGTGTGTGTGTGTGTGTGCATGTATACTTTTGAAGTGGCACAGCAAGCAAACACAAGTTAATGTTATTATAAAAAAGTAGCAAATAATAATTAAATAACACAGTGAAAATTTTCAAAATACATGGAACAAATACCTTTTTGTATATATATATATATTAATTAGCAAAGATATTTAAAATTCTTTTTGAAGCATTTACATCAAATTTTCAACAAAGTGAATCTCAAACATTTTACTACTGTAACAAGTAATCTAAAGTCGACTAAATATTACATTCTGCATATTTTGTAGCCAATGAAAGAGGATCAAAGTCTTCATGTTTATAATAATCTGCTCAGTATAATCAAAGTTTTGTATATGGCACTTTAACGTATGAATTTGTTATGATTCATACATGAGTATGACACTGTATATATATAGTACTGTATATTAGCAAGTTGTTGAGTCACTTTGGAAAATATATGGATTTACTAGAGATACATATATATTATATAGACTTGTGACACACAAAAACTAGCTATAAACAAGTACTTACTAAGAAACATCATCACATGTAATGTTTATACACTTAATTTACTAGCATACTGCAATATAATAAATATCTATATATTAATAAGCAATTAAGTTTTAATTTTAATTAACCACTAGAACTTCATTTATTTAATATTAATAGAAATATGTTTATCATAACACTTTCTTAGTTCAATAGTATTGAAATTACACAATGATATTTATAAACAAGTATGTACATATCTAATACTCATTGTCTGTATTAGCAATACAAACATGCAAATACTGCATGTCCTCCCATTATAATTAAGCATGTTTGAAGCAAGCATGTGAAGTTCTCGATTACTGATAAATATTCCATGGAGCTTTGTTTTTAGTTAAAAATTTGTGGGATAACATCAGCTATTATTAAATTTAATAACTATTTTTGTTACATTCAACATCCTCTTTATATTTTATAGTATATTGGTGTAAATATAAGATAGGGATGAATAAATTGATACAAAATTCCTAAATTTTAAGGTATTTATTCCAGTCTTTAAAAGATTGCTAGGTTCAGGTTTGGTAAAGGTATGTCTATGATACATATACTTACTGTTTAGATACAGTGATGGGTAGTAGGACATGTGGCAATAATCAATATCATCTTATATTATGTGAACACACTCAATAAATAAAAGTGTGACAATGAGAACCTTCAACAACATAGTCTCAGAATCAAGAAGTTATTTAGTAACAAACACAAGCTAGCTGGCTAAACCACAATGTTTGAATAAGTATTTGTGAATGTTCTGAACAAAAATTCACATATTCCACATAGTTTGATGTGATAAGCAATACAATTATGTTTGTGAATATAGACATATAGACATGTGTGTATGTTGTATTGTCTTGATTGGCAAATCATTACAAGTTGAAGTTACCACAATCGCAAGACATAACAATCCTAAAAAATAGTATGAAAATTAAGATTGGAGTTTTTAATCTAACAATTACAAATGTAAGTAGTCTAAATAAAATATAACTATTGTTTAAACCTGAAAAAAACCTACCTTTGGCAAATTATTAAAACAAGGATTAGTTGACTAACTAAATTGTTTCATTAACTGTTTAAGAGGTCATTACCAAAGATTACATGGAGTAAAATGATTTAAAGATACCATCTACGAAACATCCCAAGTGAAAAGTAGAAAACAAGATTTACTAATAAACTTCATTTGAAGGTAAAATCATCAAATGAATCAAGTCTCATTTCATTGTCATCAGTTTAGAACGTGTACAATGGAGCAGCACAGTCAACACTTGACATCTTCATCACTACACATTCTTAGCTATAATTGATTAAGTTCCAAACTACTTTAAAACATACATGTCAAAATAATTTTAAAAAGTTAAATAATGTGAACATTTTTTCACAAGACATATTTCAAAGTAAATGATTAAATTTAATCTACATTAGTTAACATTGGTAGTAATTAATATTAGTTTTAGTTTTCAGCAACCATAGCAGCACCCTTGAACAATGCTTGAAGGTTTGGAGGCTTTGTTAAAAGTTGGCGAGCAATTTGATCAATCTTCTCTTTTTCACTTTGTAGGTACAGGAAGCAGTCATACATTATGTCAATGATCTTATTCATATCACCTTCAACAAGATTTACATTGATTTTAAGTTGTGGAGTCATTCGATAATAAGATGAACCAAAAGCTTTGCAAATAGTTTCAGCTCTAGTGACTTGTTCTCCGTCACTCTTTGTTAATTCCTCCATTAAAATACCAGCCATGTTTTTAACTGCAGAAATATTGCTTGGAATGTCTCGTAGAGCTGACAATGAAAACGTCGGCATTGTTATTTCCACTTTATCAACATATTGCACTGGTGCCTTCCCAGTCCCAAGTGACAATACACACCCAAGTTTAGCTTGTTTTCCTTCTTTGTCACTTTCACGAAGAATTTCCATAATCCCATCCATTGTTGGGTTGTTAACCATTACACCTCCATCTATGAATTTTCCCTCAAATGGTTTTACATAAACTGGAGCAGCAGTGGTCATTGAGGCTGCTTCCCATACCTTACGTTCTTTAGGTCCTTTTTGGCCATTTCTGGCCTCACCATAATTTGTAACAAGATGAAGTTCACAAGGGATTCGGTCAGCAAGTGTAGATGTGATTATTATACGAGGATATTCAATGTCAGCCATAACAGTATCAGCACCAAGACCAGTAATAAAAATCTCCTTGATTGCTTCTGTACGTTTGGAATGTTCAGAGCCACCAATACCTTGAACAGATTCAGTTAAAGATAATACAAAGCATGTCTCTAAAGTAGTGTTACCATAAAATGTGTAAAGTGGTGCAGCACAGCCAATACTAGTAGCTGAAATGTAATCAAAATAATACAATGGGTTGACACTCATAGGATCTAACTCTTTCATGCGGTCTTGTATAGCAAGAAGCATCTGTATCAAAACAACACACCGGACTCCACCTCCATCAAGGCTTAATAGGGAAATAGAATCTGGTTGAAGAGGAGGCGGTAAAATTATAGTTGACTGCTGACTCTTTGATGTCTCCATTAAAGAAATTAGATCTTCAAAAATAGATTGAAATTGCTTGAGTTGTGCTGGTGAAGCTAAATCAACTGGTTTCTGACCTTTTTTGTTAGCTATAGTTGGAATGGCTTTAAAAATAAGAAGTAACTTTGTGATAGTCATGTGACCATTAGCTACTGCAATGTGCAATGAAGTGTTGCCATTTTGAGGATTAGGGAAATTAGGATCAGCTTGTCCTAACAACAAGTACAGACAACTATTTAGGTAACCTTTTTCAACTGCCAACATCAGTGGTGTATTACCGTTATCATCTACAACATCAAAGGATACATCCATCTCAGATGATATTGGTGATGGTGGTGTAACTGGTGAAAAATACACCTCACTTTGTCGTTTAAGAAGCTGTGACTGCTTTCTTTTAGCAATAACTCGTATTGAGTCAGAGCTATCATTTTTAACTGCTGTGTGAAGAATATCAGTTGATTTTTTTTGAGAAGCATCAGGTAACCCAAAGAGAACACTCAATCCACCAACCTTCATCATATGTGAGAGAGCACTGTGGTTGTTGTTCTCAACTGCTATATCTGCAGGACTTTTACCAATACTGGTTCGACGAGCAATTACCTCTATACTACTTCTTCTCTTCTTCAGCTTTTCTTGAGCAATACTCATTAGCCATTTCATTCCTTCTGCTGAGACTTCACTTGCTGCTGAATGTATTGGAGTCTTTCCCATGTGGTCTTCCTCTTCTAAATCTCCTCCTTTTGATAACAATTTAGTTACTTCATCTCGATTGCCACTGCTGCAAGCTGAGTGAAGGAGAGCTTGTACTATTTTGTGCCACTCTGGATAGAGATCTTTCTGCTTTTCCATAACATTTACTAAATGTGCAGTGAGCTCTTTTGGGGGTAGAGGAGTGGGGAGAAGAGCTTCCTTAAGTAGTGCTTCGTTCAATTTAATAGAGCCAGAGCGTATCAGAGGTCGAAGGGTAACAGCTATTTGGTCAAAGAGAGATTGACTTTCCTTTTGGTCATCACCTTGATGTAGCAACACAGCTAAAATAACTTTACCTTTTTCTATCTGTGTGAAGACGATAAAGTAAATGTATTGATGAGTGCTAAATGGCCAGTGGCCATGATGACTTTTTAAAGAGATTGTATCTTTATGCGTGAGAGCAAGATGACTGGTTACAACATCTTGATTTTGTTCTCTAGGATATGTAATTAGCTTTATACAATTCTCTGGGGTCAATGGAGGTAGAGAGTCGTGGATCGTCTTCACTATCGTAGCCATTCTTAGCGATCTACTGTTATTTCCGCTAGTAATTGACAGTAACTCTATATTTGGGTGTGATCTTATTATACAACAATAAAGTTAATTAGCTTTATACAATCCTTTGGCGTCAAGAGTCGTAAATTGTCTTTAATTACATAGTGATATATTTTGGTGTTTACCGTCAGGGGTGCTATTTCCGTCGATAATTAAATCTAAATTTAATAAATTATATTATTGTCATTATAATAATAACAAGTAATCTAAAATCGACTAAATGTTACATTCTGCATATTTTGTAGCCAATAAAAGAAGATCAAGTGTTTGTTTTCACAAAGGCAAATAAATAATCTGCTCAGTATAATCAATGTTTTGGGAAATGATATGGCACTTTAACTTATGAATTTGTTATGTTTCATACATGAGTATGACTCTGTATATGGTACTGTATTGTAGCAAGTTGTTGAGTCACTTTGGAAAACATATGGATTTACTAGAGATATGTATATAGACTTGTGACACATTAAAACTATCTATATACACAAGTAATTACTAAGAAACACCATCACATGTAATGTTTATACACATAATATACTAGCATACTGTAATACATTAACTACAAAGTGTATAGCCATGTATGGAATTAAATGTAAATAGAATCCTGGATACTTAATTGTACAGTGCTAAAAACAATGAAAACGTCAGCATTGTTATTGCCACATTATCAACATGCTGTACTGGTGACTTCCCAGTGCCAAGTGACAGTACACACCCAAGCTTAGCTGGTTTTCCTTCTTTGTCACTTTCACGAAGAATTTCCACAATCGCATCCACTGATGGGTTGTTAACCATTACACCTCCATCTATGAATTTTCCCTCAAATGGCTTCATATAAACTGGAGCAGCAGTGGTCATTAAGGCTGCTTCCCATGCCTTACGTTCTTTAGGTCCTTTTTGGCCATTTCTGGCCTCACCATAATTTGTAACAAGATGAAGTTCACAAGGGATTCGGTCAGCAAGTGTAGATGTGATTATTATACGAGGATATTCAATGTCAGCCATAACAGTATCAGCACCAAGACCAGTAATAGAACCCTCCTTGACTGTTTCTGTGCGTGTGGAATGTTCAGACCCACCAGCCGCTTGAATAATTTCAGTTAAAGATAACACAAAGCATGTCTCTAAAGTAGCATTACCATAAAAGGTGAAAAGTGGAGCAGCACAGCCAATACTAGTGACTGAAATGTAATCAAAATAATACAATGGGTTGACACTCATAGGATCTAACTCTTTCATGCGGTCTTGTATAGCAAGAAGCATTTGTACCAAAACAACACATCGAACTCCACCTCCATCAAGGCTTAATAGGGAAATAGAATCTGGTTGAAGAGGAGGTGGTAAAATTATGGTTGACTGCTGACTCTTTGATGTCTCCATTGAAGAAATTAGATCTTCAAAAATAGACTGAAATTGCTTGAGTTGTGCCGGTGAAGCTAAATCAACTGGTTTCTGACCTTTCTTGTTAGCTATAGTTGGGTTGGCTTTGAAAATAAGAAGCAATTTTGTGATAGTCATGTGACCATTAGCTACTGCAATGTGCAATGAAGTGTTGCCATTTTGAGGATTAGGGAAATTAGGATCAGCTTGTCCTAACAACAAGTACAGACAACTATTTAGGTAACCCTTTTCAACTGCCAACATCAGTGGTGTATTACCGTTATCATCTACAACATCAAAGGATACATCCACCTCAGATGATATTGGTGATGGTGGTGTAACTGGTGAAAAATACACGTCACTTTGTCGTTTACGTCGTTTACATCACTTTGTCGTTTACTTTGCCGTTTGAGTCAGAGCTATCATTTTTGACTGCTGTGTGAAGAATATCGGTTGATTTTTTTTGAGAAGCATCAGGTAACCCAAAGAGAACACTCAATCTACCAACCTTCATCATATGTGAGAGAGCACTGTGGTTGTTGTTCTCAACTGCTATATCTGCAGGACTTTTACCAATACTGGTTCTACGAGCAATTAGCTCTATACTACTTCTTCTCTTCTTCAGCTTTTCTTGAGCAATACTCATTAGCCATTTCATTCCTTCTGCTGAGACTTCACTTGCTGCTGAATGTATTGGAGTCTTTCCCATGTGGTCTTCCTCTTCTAAATCTCCTCCTTTCGATAACAATTTAGTTACTCGATTGCCACTGCTGCAAGCTGAGTGAAGGAGAGCTTGTACTATTTTGTGTCACTCTGGATAGAGATCTTTCTGCTTTTCCATAACATTTACTAAATGTGCAGTGAGCTCTTTTGGTGATAGAGGAGTGGGGAGAAGAGCTTCATTAAGTAGTGCTTTGTTCAACTTAATAGAGCCAGAGCATATCAGGGGTCGAAGGGTAACAGCTATTTGGTTAAAGAGAGATTGACTTTTCTTTTGGTCATCACCTTGATGTAGCAACACAGCTAAAATAACTTTACCTTTTTCTATCTGTGTGAAGACGACGAAGTATGTGTATTGATGAGTGCTAAATGACCAGTGGCCATGATAACTTTTTAAAGAGATTGTATCTTTATGCGTGAGAGCAAGGTGACTGGTTACAACATCTTGATTTTGTTCTCTGGGATACGCAATTAGCTTTATACAATTCTGTGGGGCCAATGGAGGTAGAGAGTCCTGAATAGCCTTCACTATCGTAGCCATTCTTGCTGTTACTGTCAGGGCACCGGTAATTAAGAAAGGAAGTTGTCACACTAAATTGAATAATTAAGAAGACAATTGAAAGGCTAGTGTCACGAAAAATTTGGTCCAAATTTTTTAACAAAATGGCTGCAAAATTAATTCCGTCTTGCAATATTTGGGTGTGAGACAGTAATAATTTGGCAAAGAGAAATGGAATTCGTCCTATACAAATCCTTTTATCACTTCTTAGGTTGTGTGCACCTATTCCACTTGATGATCTTAGGATTCTGATGGTGAGGTAGATAGTCTACTTGGCTTGCAGTTATTATCTCGTTTATTAGGGGCTTACTTAAGGAGAAGGTATGTACCCTTTACTATGATAATATCATAGGGTCAAACATTCCTCACCATGTCTACAACCACAAGATGAAGAGGGGTGTGGCTTGTATTTAATTATTGAGTATTTTACACTTTTTTGTATAGTTTTTAACCTTATTTATTTCAATGTGTAATAATGTTCGTGTAATTTATTTTTGTACATTGTCCAATGTTCGAATTTTTTTTAACAACGAAATTTTCCATATCTACGGTAGTCTAGTATTTGTAAAAATCACCTATTTAAGCTCCAATCTTAATTTCACCATTAGCATGTTATTCATTTAATATTAATAGAAATATCTTTATCATACCACACTTTCTTAGCTCATTAGTATTGAAATTACACAGTGATATTTATAAACAAGTGTGTAGATATCTAATACTCATTGTCTGTATTAGCAATGCAAACATGCAAATACTGTCCCTACCATTATAATTAAGCATGTTTGACTAGGTAAGTTCTCAATTACTGATAAATATTCCATGGAGCTTTCTTTGTAGTTAAGAATAACTTCGCCTTTTTCTATCTGTGTAAAGACGATAAAGTATGTGTATTGATGAGTACTAAATGACCAGTGGCCATGATGACTTCTTAAAGGTTGTATCTTTATGTGTGAAAGCAAGATAACTGGTTACAACATCTTGATTTTGTTCTCTGGGATATGTAATTAGCTTTATACAATTCTTTGGTGTCAACGGAGCTAGAGAGTCCTGAATTATCTTCACTATCATAGCCATATTCAGCTGTTACTTTCAGGGATGCACGTCCAGCAGTGACTAAGAAAGGAAGTTGTCAGTGTAAATTGAATAATTGATAAGACACTACTAAACCCAGACCTTGTAACTTGATAAACTAGAGTTTCAAATGTAGGTCAAGGATTTCTTTTCTTAATTTGATGTTAAATCATGTTGAATAAGTATATGAATTTTTTTGTTTCTTCGCTATTTAATCATACAAGCCATATTTTGATTTATTTAGTAAACATATATAAGTATAAAGTAAACATACATACATATATATATGTGTGTTTACTTTTTAAGTGGCACAACAAACAAACATTCAAGCACAAGTCAATATAATTGTTCATTAAAAAGTAGCAAGTAACAATAAAGTAGCAAAAGGAAAATTTTTTGAAATGCATGGAACAAATACCTATTTAATACCCCTATTATAATATACCTAGTTAATACACCTATTATAATATACCTAGTTAATACACCTATTATAATATACCTAGTTAATACACCTATTATAATATACCTAGTTAATACACCTATTATAATATACCTAGTTAATACACCTATTATAATATACCTAGTTAATACACGTATTATAATATACCTAGTAATACCTATTATATATATTATATAATATATTATATTATACATTAATATATATATATTATTATATTATATACCTATTAAATATTATTCAAATTAAAAATTCATTTTAAAGCATTCATATCAGATTTTTAACAAAATGAATCTCAAACATTGTAACAAGTAATTTAAAGTTTAATAAATGTAACATTCTTGATATTTTATTGCTAATGAAAGAAGATCAAAGTGTTTGTGTTCACAAAGACATATGAATAATCTGCTCAGTATAATCAATGTTTTGGGAAATGATATGGCACTTTAACTTATGAATTTGTTATGTTTCATACATGAGTATGACTCTGTATATGGTACTGTATTGTAGCAAGTTGTTGAGTCACTTTGGAAAACATATGGATTTACTAGAGATATGTATATAGACTTGTGACACATTAAAACTACATATAGACAAGTACTTACTAAGAAACACCATCACATGTAATTTTTATACACTTAATATACTAGCATACTGCAATACATTAACTATCAAGTATATAGCCATATATGGAATTAAATTTAAATTGAATCCTGGATATACCTAATTGTATAGTGCTACAGATAACTAGATTATTTAGACCACTAATATAACAATAGTTTAAACCTAAAAAAACTTTTGCCAAATTATTAACATGAGTGTTTGTTGACTCATTAACTGTTTAAAGAGGTTCATTAACAAAGATTACATTGAGTAAAAGTGGCTTAAAGATACTATCTATGAAACATCCCAAGTGAGAACTAAATTTACTTATAAACTTCATTTGAAGGTATAGTGATCAAATGAATTAAGTGTCATTTCATTGTCATCATTTTTAAAAGTGTATGATGGAGCAGCACAGTCAATACTATACATCTTCAACATTATTAGTTATAATTATAAAAACATTTATAATAGAATTTGATTATGTTTCAAACTATTTTTTAAACATATGTGAATAATGAATGTGAGCATTTTTCACTAAATGTATTTCAAAGTAAATGATTAAATTTAATCTACATTAGTTAACATTGGTAGTAATTAATATTAGTTTCAGTTTTGAGCAGCCATAAAAGTACCCTTGAACAATGCTTGAAGGTTTGGAGACTTTGTTAAAAGTTGGCGAGCAATTTGATCGATCTTCTCTCTTTCCCTTTGTAGGTACAAGAAGCAGTCATACATTATGTCAATGATCTTATTCATATCACCTTCAGCAAGATTTATATTGCTTTTAAGTTGTGGAGTCATTCGATAATAAGATGAACCAAAAACTTTACAAAATGTTTCAGCTCTAATGACTTGTTCTCCGTCAGTCTTTGTTAATTCCTCCATTACAATACCAGCCATGTTTTTAACTGCAGAAATATTGCTTGGAATGTCTCGTAGAGCTGACAACGAAAATGTCGGCATTGTTATTGCCACATTATCAACATATTGTACTGGTCCCTTCCCAGTCCCAAGTGACAATACACACCCAAGTTTAGCTTGTTTTCCTTCTTTGTCACTTTCACGAAAAATTTCCACAATCCCATCCATTGTTGGGTTGTTAACCATTACACCTCCATCTATGAATTTTCCCTCAAATGGTTTCACATAAACTGGAGCAGCAGTGGTCATTGAGGCTGCTTCCCATACCTTACGTTCTTTAGGTCCTTTTTGGCCATTTCTGGCCTCACCATAATTTGTAACAAGATGAAGTTCACAAGGGATTCGGTCAGCAAGTGTAGATGTGATTATTATACGAGGATATTCAATGTCAGCCATAACAGTATCAGCACCAAGACCAGTAATTAAACTCTCCTTGATTGCTTCTGTACGTTTGGAATGTTCAGAGCCACCAATCACTTGAACAGTTTCAGTTAAAGATAACACAAAGCATGTCTCTAAAGTAGTGTTACCATAAAATGTGTAAAGTGGAGCAGCACAGCCAATACTAGTAGCTGAAATGTAATCAAAATAATACAATGGGTTGACACTCATAGGATCTAATTCTTTCATGCGGTCTTGTATAGCAAGAAGCATCTGTATCAAAACAACACACCGGACTCCACCTCCATCAAGGCTTAATAGGGAAATAGAATCTGGTTGAAGAGGAGGTGGTAAAATTATAGTTGATTGCTGACTCTTTGATGTCTCCATTGAAGAAATTAGATCTTCAAAAATAGACTGAAATTGCTTGAGTTGTGCTGGTGAAGCTAAATCAACTGGTTTCTGACCTTTCTTGTTAGCTATAGTTGGAATGGCTTTAAAAATAAGAAGCATTTTTGTGATAGTCATGTGACCATTAGCTACTGCAATGTGCAATGAAGTGTTGCCATTTTGAGGATTAGGGAAATTAGGATCAGCTTGTCCTAACAACAAGTACAGACAACTATTTAGGTAACCTTTTTCAACTGCCAACATCAGTGGTGTATTACCGTTATCATCTACAACATCAAAGGATACATCCATCTCAGATGATATTGGTGATGGTGGTGTAACTGGTGAAAAATACATGTCACTTTGTTGTTTAAGAAGCTGTGACTGCTTTCTTTTAGCAATAACTCCTATCGAGTCAGAGCTATCATTTTTAACTGCTGTGTGAAGAATATCGGTTGATTTTTTTTGAGAAGCATCAGGTAACCCAAAGAGAACACCTAATCCACCAACCTTCATCATATGTGAGAGAGCACTGTGGTTGTTGTTCTCAACTGCTATATCTGCAGGACTTTTACCCATACTGGTTCGACGAGCAATTAGCTCTATACTACTTCTCTTCTTCAACTTTTCTTGAGCAATACTCATAAGCCATTTCATTCCTTCTGCTGAGACCTCACTTGCTGCTGAATGTATTGGAGTTTTACCTGTATTGTCTTCTTCCTCTAAATCTCCTCCTTTCGTTAACAGTTTAGTTACTCCTTCTCGATTGTCACTGCTGCAAGCTGAGTGTAGTAGAGCTTGTACTACTTTGTGCCACTCTGGATAAAGATCTTTCTGCTTTTCCATAACATTTACTAAATGTGCAGTGAGCTCTTTTGGGGGTAGAGGAGTGGGGAGAAGAGCTTCATTTAGTAGTGCTTTGTTCAATTTAATAGAGCCAGAGCGTATCAGAGGTCGAAGTGTAACAGCTATTTGGTTAAAGGAAGATTGACTTTCCTTTTGGTCATCACCTTGATGTAGTAACACAGATAAAATAACTTTACCTTTTTCTATCTGTGTGAAGACGATAAAGTAAGTGTATTGATGAGTGCTGAATGACCAGTGGCCATGATGACTTTTTATTGAGATTGTATCTTTATGCGTGAGAGCAAGATGACTGGTTACAACATCTTTACTTTGTTCCCTGGGATATGTAATTAGCTTTATACAATTCTCTGGCGTCAATGGAGGTAGGGAGTCGTGAATTATCTTCACTATCGTAGTCATACTCTGATTTTACTTTCAGGGCTGCACATCCCACAACAAAAGGAAGTTGAATAATTAATAAAACGTTACGACTCATTAATTTTGATAAGGATTTCTTTTTTTAATTATATTGTGTTGGTATGAATTTTTGTTTCATTAGTATTAATCATACAAGTTATATTTTGATAATTTAGAATATATATACATATATATATATATATATATAAATCTATATTATATGTGTGTGTGCATGTATACTTTTGAAGTGGCTCAGTCAGCAAACACAAGTTAATGTTATTATAAAAAAGTAGCAAATAATAATTAAATAACACAGTGAAGATTTTCAAAATACATGGAACAAATACCTTTTTGTATATATATATTAATTAGCAAAGATATTTAAAATTCTTTTTGAACATTATATCAAATTTTCAACAAAGTGAATTTCAAACATTTTACTACTGTAACAAGTAATCTAAAGTTGACTAAATGTTACATTCTGCATATTTTGTAGCCAATGAAAGAGGATCAAAGTCTTCATGTTTATAATAATCTGCTCAGTATAATCAAAGTTTTGTATATGGCACTTAACATATGAATTTGTTATGATTCATACATGAGTATGACACTGTATATATATAGTACTGTATATTAGCAAGTTGTTGAGTCACTTTGGAAAATATATGGATTTACTAGAGATACATATATATTATATAGACTTGTGACACACAAAAACTAGCTATAAACAAGTACTTACTAAGAAACATCATCACATGTAATGTTTATACACTTAATTTACTAGCATACTGCAATATAAGAAATATCTATATATTAATAAGCAATTAAGTTTTAATTTTAGTTAACCACTAGAACTTCATTTATTTAATATTAATAGAAATATGTTTATCATAACACTTTCTTAGTTCAATAGTATTGAAATTACACAATGATATTTATAAACAAGTATGTACATATCTAATACTCATTGTCTGCATTAGCAATACAAACATGCAAATACTGCATGTCCTCCCATTATAATTAAGCATGTTTGAAGCAAGCATGTGAAGTTCTCGATTACTGATAAATATTCCATGGAGCTTTGTTTTTAGTTAAGAATTTGTGGGATAACATCAGCTATTATTAAATTTAATAACTATTTTTGTTACATTCAACGTCCTCTTTATATTTTATAGTATATTGGTGTAAATAAGATAGGGATGAATAAATTGATGCAAAATTCCTAAATTTAAGGTATTTATTCAAGTTTTTAAAAGATTGCTAGGTTCAGGTTTGGTAAAGGTATGTCTATGATACATATACTTACTGTTTAGATACAGTGATGGGTAGTAGGACATGTGGCAATAATCAATATCATCTTATATTATGTGAACACACTCAATAAATAAAAGTGTGACAATGAGAACCTTCAACAACATTTAGTAACAAATACAAGCTAGGTGGTTAAATCACAATGTTTGAATAAGTATTTGTGAATGTTCTGAACAAAAATTCACATATTCCACATAGTTTGATGTGATAAGCAATACAATTATGTTTGTGAATATAGACATATAGACATGTGTGTATGTTGTATTGTCTTGATTGGCAAATCATTACAAGTTGAAGTTACCACTATCCCAAGACATAACAATCCTAAAAAATAGTATGAAAATTAAGATTGAAGTTTTTAATCTAACAATTACAAATGTAAGTAGTCTAAATAAAATATAACTATAGTTTAAACCTGAAAAAAATTACCTTTGACAAATTATTAAAACAAGGATTAGTTGACTAACTAAATTGTCTCATTAACTGTTTAAGAGGTCATTAACAAAGATTACATGGAGTAAAAATGATTTAAAGATACTATCTACGAAACATCCCAAGTGAGAACTACAAAATAAGATTTACTTATAAACTTCATTTGAAGGTAAAATCATCAAATGAATTAAGTCTCATTTCGTTGTCATCAGTTTAGAACATGTACAATTGAGCAGCACAGTCAACACTTGACATCTTCATCACTACACATTCTTAGCTATAATTGATTAAGTTCCAAACTACTTTAAAACATACATGTCAAAATAATTTTAAAAAGCTAAATGATGTGAACATTTTTTCACAAGACATATTTCAAAGTAAATGATTAAATTTAATCTACATTAGTTAACATTGGTAGTAATTAATATTAGTTTTAGTTTTGAGCAACCATAGCAGCACCCTTGAACAATGCTTGAAGGTTTGGAGACTTGGTTAAAAGTTGGCGAGCAATTTGATCGATCTTCTCTTTTTCACTTTGTAGGTACAAGAAGCAGTCATACATCATGTCAATGATCTTATTCATATCACCTTCAACAAGATGTACATTGATTTTAAGTTGTGGAGTCATTCGATAATAAGATGAACCAAAAGCTTTGCAAATAGTTTCAGCTCTAGTGACTTGTTCTCCGTCACTCTTTGTTAATTCCTCCATTACAATACCAGCCATGTTTTTAACTGCAGAAATATTGCTTGGAATGTCTCGTAGAGCTGACAATGAAAACGTCGGCATTGTTATTTCCACTTTATCAACATATTGCACTGGTGCCTTCCCAGTGCCAAGTGACAATACACACCCAAGCTTAGCTGGTTTTCCTTCTTTGTCACATTCACGAAGAATTTCCACAATTGCATCCACTGATGGGTTGTTAACCATTACACCTCCATCTATGAATTTTCCCTCAAATGGCTTCAAATAAACTGGAGCAGCAGTGGTCATTAAGGCTGCTTCCCATACCTTACGTTCTTTAGGTCCTTTTTGGCCATTTCTGGCCTCACCATAATTTGTAACAAGATGAAGTTCACAAGGAATTCGGTCAGCAAGTGCAGATGTGATTATTATGCGAGGATATTCAATGTCAGCCATAACAGTATCAGCACCAAGACCATTAATAAAACCCTCCTTGACTGTTTCAGTGCGTTTGGAATGTTCAGACCCACTAACCGCTTGAATAATTTCAGTTAAAGATAACACAAAGCATGTCTCTAAAGTAGCATTACCATAAAACGTGAAAAGTGGAGCAGCACAGCCAATACTAGTAGCTGAAATGTAATCAAAATAATACAATGGGTTGACACTCATAGGATCTAACTCTTTCATGCGGTCTTGTATGGCAAGAAGCATCTGTGTCAAAACAACACACCGGACTCCACCTCCATCAAGGCTTAATAGGGAAATAGAATCTGGTTGAAGAGGAGGTGGTAAAATTATAGTTGATTGCTGACTCTTTGATGTCTCCATTGAAGAAATTAGATCTTCAAAAATAGATTGAAATTGCTTGAGTTGTGCTGGTGAAGCTAAATCAACTGGTTTCTGACCTTTTTTGTTAGATATAGTTGGAATGGCTTTAAAAATAAGAAGCAACTTTGTGATAGTCATGTGACCATTAGCTACTGCAATGTGCAATGAAGTGTTGCCATTTTGAGGATTAAGGAAATTAGGATCAGCTTGTCCTAACAACAAGTACAGACAACTATTTAGGTAACCTTTTTCAACTGCCAACATCAGTGGTGTATTACCGTTATCATCTACAACATCAAAGGATACATCCATCTCAGATGATATTGGTGATGGTGGTGTAACTGGTGAAAAATACACCTCACTTTGTCGTTTAAGACGCTGTGACTGCTTTCTTTTAGCAATAACTCGTATTGAGTCAGAGCTATCATTTTTGACTGCTGTGTGAAGAATATCAGTTGATTTTTTTTGAGAAGCATCAGGTAACCCAAAGAGAACACTCAATCCACCAACCTTCATCATATGTGAGAGAGCACTGTGGTTGTTGTTCTCAACTGCTATATCTGCAGGACTTTTACCAATACTGGTTCGACGAGCAATTAGCTCTATACTACTTCTTCTCTTCTTCAACTTTTCTTGAGCAATACTCATTAGCCATTTCATTCCTTCTGCTGAGACTTCACTTGCTGCTGAATGTATTGGAGTTTTTCCCATATGGTCTTCCTCTTCTAAATCTCCTCCTTTTGATAACAATTTAGTTACTTCATCTCGATTGCCACTGCTACAAGCTGAGTGAAGGAGAGCTTGTACTATTTTGTGCCACTCTGGATAGAGATCTTTCTGCTTTTCCATTACATTTACTAAATGTGCTGTAAGCTCTTTTGGTGATAGAGGAGTGGGGAGAAGTGCTTTCTTAAGTAGTGCTTTGTTCAATTTAATAGAGCCAGAGCGTATCAGAGGTCGAAGGGTAACAGCTATTTGGTCAAAGAGAGATTGACTTTCCTTTTGGTCATCACCTTGATGTAGCAACACAGCTAAAATAACTTTACCTTTTTCTATCTGTGTGAAGACGATAAAGTAAATGTATTGGTGAGTGCTAAATGACCAGTGGCCATGATGACTTTTTAAAGAGATTGTATCTTTATGCGTGAGAGCAAGGTGACTGGTTACAACATCTTGATTTTGTTCTCTGGGATATGTAATTAGCTTTATACAATTCTCTGGGGTCAATGGAGGGAGAGAGTCGTGGATCGTCTTCACTATCGTAGCCATTCCTAGCGGTCTACTGTTATTTCCGCTAGTAATTGACAGTAACTCTATATTTGAGTATGATCTTATTATGCAACAATAAAGTTAATTAGCTTTATACAATCCTCTGGCGTCAAGAGTCGTAAATTGTCTTTAATATCATAGTGGGGTTTACCGTCAGGGCTGCTATTTCCGTCGATAATTAAATTTAAATTTAATAAATTTTATTATTGTTATTATAATAACATAGAGTCCTTCTAGAATAATTTGTAGTCATTAGTAAAGGAGTTTAGGGTTTTAACAATGACTAGACTGAACTTTATACTCAGATATTAATTGTGTCTTAGTATGTTTAGAATAGTATGTCAAGTAACGTGTTGTACTGGAGTAGTGCAGTCATTGTTTTAGTTATTGTCACTGTTTTCATTATATTATTATAAAGAGAATTTAGCAAATCATTACCTCAAAGAGAAATATACATTATATCATTGAAATTTTAAAGTCAACAGAAGAGGATCAAAGTAACAATGTTCAAAAATTAATAATCCGTTAAGTGAATTCAAAGTTTTAAAAAAGTTTAATAAATGTTATGTAATTTAATGTGGCATTTTTATTTTCAGTGACAGAGTAGTGGGTATTATGTCTTTCTTTGGGGCAGGTTGACAGAATAGTTGTTGATATTTGAGCAGGATGTTGTCATAGTAATTTCAACTAGATGTGTGTAAAGAGACTAAGGGTAAGTATACATTGACATATGATACTCATAAAAAGCATTGTGATTTCAACCAGGGCTTTTGTTATCATAGGTTCATCATTATGATGTCAGCCTAATACTGATTTCCCACAAAGCAAAACCTAGTCTAACTCATTATATATAAAGCTAACTAGAAACCAAAAAGTAATCTTTGTAGGGCTTTACCCAATGCTTAAGCCACCAGCAAGAGATGGATATAGTTTCAATTGACATACCAGTTAGTTCAGTTGAAGTAATATCTGCTCATGGCTTCAATTAATCTGTTTTTAACAGTGCACATAATTTACCTTGACTATAGTATTCATGTATAGAGATGTCGCAAAGTGGTAATCTCGCTTATCTTAAACTTGCTGTAAAACTTGGCATCTTAAAATTAGTACAATATGGGTTGACCATCATATAATGTATAAAATGTAATACAGTTTTAAATCAAGTCCTTGTCCTATAAATACACCAGACTAACATCAATATTTACTATTCATGATCAGTGCATTTGTGTTATACTAAGTAACTGTATCATATGACCACAAAGCTGAACAATCATGAAAATCACCAGACAATGTTTACTTGTACCTCATATGACAATGATTGTAGATTGAAGAGTCAGTAAAATGGGAAATTCTAAGACACAATGGACAGGAAGGTTACCATTTAAGATGCATGTTTATATTATACAATAAATTAAATTAAGACAACTCAGATTGAGTTAGGGATAACATATTAGGACACACTGGATAGTATATAGAGGATTATTATGTTAGAAAACAGCAGATATAATTTGGATAGAGGGTTATATTAAGGCAGGATGGTTACTAGTTAAGACATAGTTTATAGGATTTTATTTGTCCTAATGTGATAATACCCTACTGTGTACATGTCGTAATATAATTCTCTTGCCTATTATGTATACATATATACATAATAGGCAAGAGAATTATATTATACTACAAAGCCAAAACTGGTCTAACTAAGTGTGTATAAAGTTAACTACAAGCCAAAAAGTACTCTTTGTAGTTTATGTCCAATAATTGAAATTAAGAGTGAGAGGTAGATACTATTTCAACTTAACTAACTAGATTAGTTTCAGTTGAAATAGTAACTGCTTATAGCTTTAATTGAAGGCCATTATCAGTTACTATAGCAAAGTGGGTCTATAAAAGCAATGTGGTTGTAGATGCAAATTGTTGGCTTTATGCATATCAAGTTACACTAGTTTTGGCATTGTAGCAACTTAGAATGGTTTCACATCATATTAATGAAACTGTGGTAACAAAGATCTCATTTAAAATGACAAAATGCTTTTTTCAGTATACTACTGTGAAATATATACTAATGGATATAGAGGGTTATGTTAAGGCATAGTGACAGGAAAAACACCTTTTAAGACATAGGTGTGAACAAAATGTTTTCATTATAAAGTAGCACATGATGACAGAAGGATTACATTAAGGTGTAACAAATAAGGATTATTATAATTATTCATACACAGTGAATAGGACTGTTACTATATAATAGAAGATAAGGATGACAACCCATTTTTCATAATAGTTCTAAGCTCTAACATAGTTCTAATATCAGAAAGTCACTTAGTTAGTGAGAAGCAATTATAAGGCAAGTTAGCTAATAAAATTATAACGTTTGAATAGGTACTTGTGAATATTCTGAATAAAATTATTGATGTACTCAGTAAATATTAACAGAATATCCAATACATTTATGTTGTATATAATAATAGGTATACATAATATACTTGATTAGCAATCCATTACAAGTTCAAGAACAAGTTACCACTATCTCAAGTGACAGTAATCCTAGAAAAAAACACAAAGGGATCTAACAATCACAAAAGTAAGTAGTATTTCATCATTAAACAAAATGTGACTACATTTCTCACCTGAAGAAATACCTTTGCCAAATTACTAAGACGAGTATTACTTGACTCACTAAATCGTCTCATTAACAGTTTAACAGGTTCATTAACAATAACTACATGGAGTAAACGTCATTTAAAGGTATCATCCATGAAACGGTTATTGCATTACCTAAAGAAATACCAAATAAAATATAGAATAAACAGTTTTAAATTGAATTTAAATTAAAATGATCAATTACATTCCCTCATTTCACTGTAATTAGTTTAAATAATAACGCTACAAGATTTGAATATTTCTTTACCATTTTTTGATTTTGGAGTAATTAGATACATTAGGGTAGTAATAGCTGATAAAACTGTTTCTTCGTTTGAACTGTTATAATAACAAAAAAAGATTTAGTTATCTACTGGTCCATCTCTCAAACAATGACATACCAATCTGTCAACACATTAATTCTTTCATCAACACATCTAGTAATTTCATAGTTTGATAGTCTACTAACCTGCTCAGACATTTTATTGTTAAGTCAATGCAGTCACTCTCTAAAAGAAAGGTTTGGTTTTGCTTGTCTAAAGAATAGAAAAGGACAAAAGGAAATTAACTATACAGATAAATGAAATGCACTAAAGTGCTTAACCTCGCTGCGGTCTCAAGTGACGTAATCTCACGTGACGCGCAAGATGATTATTGATGACTCAGCATTTCTCTTCAAATAAAGGGAAAAGCTTTGCCTTTTAGTGCGTCTACTGGGTACTTTGACAAAAGGTCCAATACTTTCCAACTTCTTAGTAAAAGTTAGTGATTCTCCAATGACAGCTATGGTGCTAGTATTTTTAGTTCGCGCTCAATATATCGACAAAGATAACTGCCAAAAGTTAGTAAAACTGTCATAACTTTCCAAAGAAGTATTTTTACAAAAATTCTCACTTTAAAAAGTTTGGAAATGTCATAAGCTATATGCAGGAGATTTTTATTCAATTCTCGAGTCCACTGAAAGTTGTGCTTTTTTTCAAAGGTTTTTTAGACTTTTAAAGCTTTTTGTTCGTTTGACATTCCTTTTGGCAGTATTCTTAAGAAGTACAGAAGTTTTGCTACCGTCCACTATAGTTTGGTGGCTACCAGTGTAGTGTTTGCCGAGTTAAAGCAGTTCAAAGCCATTTGCCCGGGTAACAGACACACATACATACACACACACAGACTACAGTAACCCTCGCTATGCGCCCATGCACAGTGAGGTTAATGAACAACATTAACCTCTCATGGCTAGATAGTGAACAAATACTTAGTGCATGCAACTTTTAGCATATAACAAGGAAGACAGTGAAGTTAACTTTTAATAGACTCATGATATATTTAAAAAAAGGTTGACACAAATGATTTTCTATCACTAGGCTACCTGCATGTCCCTTAAATCAACTTCATTACATCAACGTTATCAAACTTACCTAGACAACAATTACAAATGCCCCCCATAGCAAATTCAATCATTTTAGTGTCTGTTTCCTCAGCCATTACATCTACATAATAATATGAAAGAAGTAATGCGTAAACACAATCTTAGGCTAGTTTTGCCCTGTAGCATCTTTAGCTTGTGAAAATCTATTATTAAAATTTAAGATAAGTTGGAAAATACAGACAAAATGAATCAGCTAGGGAAAAGTTTGTATTTACGAAATTAAATTTTCAATTTTAAACTTTTAATTTGAAAGTTATAGACCTCATTATCACATGCACAGCAAATCATTAATATCAGTTAGTGTGATATAATACTTAAGTTACTTTCAATATGGTGTTCACTCAATAAACACAACCAATAATTACAAGGCTGAACCTATTCTACTGCACTAATAAACATTTACTAGACATACGTATACACAGTGTAGAGCCTCGTGCAGTGAATTGCATACATTTTTGTATGCAGATATTATTTTTATCTTTCTGTTAAAATAGCTGGGCCAGGGAAAATAGCACACATGATTCCATGCACAGCTGGAGAATAATAGCAACAGTGCCATTTCAGGAGCATGTGAGCATACGTTTGCAGGTTGGGCTGAAATAATTGCATTCTCAAGCGTGACACATACATACATATATACATACATACATACAAACTATCTGCGAGATGCGACACACGATTATTTGCCTCGCGCTAAGGTGCTCGGCAATTAAATGTTATATAATACTGAAAGTAGAACTATAATAAAAGTATGCTTTGCTTAGGTAGCTACTAGTGAAAATTGTACTTAAAATTAACACTACTCAATCAACCCTAACCCTAAGCCTTGAAACCTAATTATATATTAAGTTCACATTAAGTACAGCATTTCTTTGCGGCTACCTAGACACTTCATGAACATATAGTGAAAATAGCCTAAGTAAGATTTAAAACATCATTAAAGTAAATCACTTTAGTATTAACAAAGTATCAACTTACCCAGAAAGAGATCCAGAACATTGAGCTGTCTAAAATATTCATAGTTGATTGGATCATACGCAAAGTTTGCTAGATTTGCTAACACTTGTAGTTTGTAATCTGAGTTGAGGAGTGAGCCAAGCAACAAAGTTAAGAAAAGTATAAGGAAAAAAAGCAAAAGATAATGAAATATACAGTAATTGAAAAAACTGATTACACTCCTGAAACAGACTTTTAGTGAAGATCTACTTCACTAAAGTATATTATATAATAATATATTGATACACACACACACACACACACACACACACATATATATATGTGGCATGTTTAAAACCACTAAATAGTTTTTTAGCTGGTCAGCCCATTTAAGCTAGGTGGCCTAATTTTAAACTGGTCCAGCCTACTTTATAATTACATGAGTCCATTCAAGTGAAAAACTAAGCAACCCTTTTTATTTATTTGATCTCAGAGGACAATTTTCTATGTCATGATTAAGAAAGTATAGGGCAAACTAAAAGTCAACTTTGCTTGGTTTCTGATGTTGATCATGTTAATAAAATTACGTGCAAAGATAATTCTTGTATTTATTTACTTGTATATAGTGCTCTTAAAAGTAAATTAAAAGTTTATAATGGCAGCCTTAATTGAGCTAGAATACCATATGACTATTTTTAAGATGCTATTATTTTATTTAGAGTTTTATCCATTATAAAAACAATTCGCAGACAATATGTTGAATAATTGGGCTGGCCCCATTTTAAAACAGGCCAGCCTATTTCAAAGTTATTACCTCTTTAAAAAACTGTCCAAAACTTACAATCAAGTCTTACACACACATGCATATAATTATATAAATAATAATATACATATTATAATTATGTATATTATAATACAAACTGTATATATGTGTATATTTCTAATCTTTCTCCGTTACCAACTTTTGACAAGGTAACAAGCACATATAGTATGTCAGTACACTTGTACATCAATAGATTGATGCAGAAGCAACCATTTAAGATAGAGCATTACCATTAGATCCTGTTATATGACAGATGTATAAAGTATATACACTTTGATATAATATTGATAAGGGTGATAGTAAATGTACCTTTTCTATGTGTATCTTGAAATTCAGTAACTAAAGACTGTAAGTAATGAAACCTCCCTCGTCCAGCTGTTCCCGTTTTCTTCTCAAGTCTCTCTTTACTGGTATAAGTCATTTTAATAGTAGATTCACATCTCCACCCACTTTATTTAATATTTTTAAATGGCTCTTTTACTTATTGATCATGTTAGGCAATGAACTTCACTATATAATGAGGAAAATCTATTGACTGATAACAAAAGTATAGTCAAGTTCAGTTACATTATAAAAGATCAGATTCTTTTAGGTAGCTGCATTAAATTATTACTGCAATGTTCATTACTTTGTATTTGCTATTCCACTAAATATCACTAACAGAGATCCTTTTGAGTATCAGTACTAGTGTAGTAATTCCACATTTCATTTTAGTGCAGTGAAGTCCTTCAGTTCCAACACTTTTAAAACATTGAGGAAATTGAAAAAGGAAACACCATGCATGGTTAAATTAATAAACATCAAATTGTGTATCCCTTGTAAAAAATATGTTGTCCCTATATATATATATATAGATAGATGTCATATCAGTTTTCATTAGGTCATACTATACATAGTGCATAATTAATTTAAGATAAACCACTTAATCATGTCAATATATATTGTATTAATAGTATAACTTTAATTTAATTTATGTAATATTATGAAAATAGTTTTGGTTCAAACTAATTAAACAAACCTAAATAACTTGGCATAGCAATCTACAAAATTAATAATAAATCAACTATCGATGTCCATCATCTATCCAGTTATCTTGTTTTTCTAGTCGTTTTCTAATTATGAAGCTACCTTTCATTTGCTGCATAATTGCTGGTCTAATTTATGACAGCTTTTCCATTTGTATGGCTGACCGTACTATAGTCTATTAACTCCACGTCCTCCCTCACCCTATGAACAATACTGTTGTATTCCTAGTAATAATGGAAAGAAAGTTCAAGACAAGAGAAGGAATTAATCAAGTGAAGTTCATATTATGTCCATCCTCAATACCAACATCTTGTAACAGATATGGTTCTTGTAGAAATCTACTAAAAGCCTTTCCTGCTGCAACATCAGATTATTACAGCCTCGTTTTAAATAATGGTAGTATTATCACTATCTACTGTGATATGGAGGGTAGTAACTGTGATGGCAATGGAGGTTGTATGAGAGTGGGGTATCTCAACATGAGTGAGCCTGGTGGTACATGTTCTCCTGGACTAACATTGCAACAGTTTAACAACATATATCATGGAGTTTGTGGTCTACCAATGTCTTCATCTACAGTTTATTCTGTCTATGGGTTTCAGTACAATCAGGTCTGTGGTCAACTAAGAGGTTATATCTATGGTTCACCAGATGCATTCACACCCTTGGTTGGTAACACTGGTACTCCAAATATTGAGAACTGCACCACATATGTTGATGGTGTTACTATTACTTGTGGAAATAATCCTCGTAAACATATCTGGACTTATGCTGGTGGTTTAAGTGAAGGCAATGGAAATGGTCATTTAGCAGGATTGTCATGTCCATGTAATTTTAACAGTTTTGACACAACTGTACCAAGCTTTGTAGGTAATCATTACTACTGTTAATCAGCTATACCTACAGGACAGGTTCACCAGTTAATCTTATACTCTAACGATTCTTTGTGGGATGGTCAACAATGTGGAGGATTAGAAGGTCCATGTTGTACGAATCCTAAGATGCCATTGTTTATGAAGACATATAATGAGACAACCACTGATGATATTGAGCTTAGGATATGTGGAAATCAAGGTTATATTGATGAAGACACTCCTTTGGATATTATCGAACTTTATGTTCGTTAATTTTTATCTGGACCATGTCCAATGTCTTTGTTTATAGATAGTCCACTAAATTTGGTTACTGTGGGTCCTTTTTTTAATTTCTGTACTATATTAGATTAATAGCTAGCTCCACATCTGCTTTTCTATCTTATACTGTGAAGTTTACTATATTTTATTAAGGTAGATGGGTTGGCTGAGAGCTTTTAAAACAACTGTCTTTGTATCTGTCTTGATAGTTGCTGTGAATAGCAGATGTGCTTGCTTTTCATCATGTTTGCAGTGACCCTTAGGTCCTTTTGACAAGGAGGCTCCTTTGGGCGTGGACTCTGTTTTCTTAAGCCTTCATATGCGGAGAACAAGGAAATTGAAAAGGAAAGACAATGTTTGTACTTATAAATCAATTGAGATATTCCCTCAGTATATAGATACCATATCAGTTTAATCTGATATAGTTGTCATCATGCCATACAAAACAAAGAGACATTTAACTATATCAGTTTCTTTAGTGTGTTATAGTCATCCTAGATTAATCACCACAATATACTTGTGAGATACTAAATTAAATTTTGTTCTGTAGATAGTTACGTCAAGATAAGGATCACTAAATTTTATCAAATCCAATTACAGCCAATTAATAACATATATTTAAATCTATTATTTAGTACTAGGCAGTCTTTCACTCAGTTACTTGATCTTCTAAAACAATCAAGTTAGGCAACATGTTGAATGTCTTGCTAATGATGCTATAATAAAGATTTGTATGAGCTTTGTGTATTATGTGTCAGAGTGTCTGTTAATTGCTACATTAGTTCAATTGAATGTTTTTAAAAAAACATTTTTAAGAGGATATGTTCTAAGTTAGTCTCATGTTGCCACAGAGTCAATTTGCTATGCAAGACTAGAATTAAGTACTATATACTTATTATAACATTACTTATAATAAAAATTGAAAGCACATTCTAAAATTTAATATAGTTATAGTGGTATAAAAAAGTATTGGTGACATCCCTACAGTGGCCACTTACAGGCAGTGCTGGCTACTTCCTGTACAAGGAGGGTGCATAAGTACACTGTGCTTTGGCATCTTACTATTAAAACTTTACTTATAGCAGCTATTATAGTAAACCCATTGGGATTATGACCTGTGTATCATAGTATTACAGTAATTTTAAAATTATCATTACAAAATAAGAAATGTCATCATCACAAAGAATAATTAGACTAAATATAAACCAAGGAATAAAAGGTAAACTTGATTAAAAAATTAGTATACAAATTTTGTAGCTAACGTCCACTGCATTAATTAAAAAATTGAACTTTTAATGAAATATCTGCTGGATCATGTAAAGCAATAAAATCTATTATATGACGGGGAAGGCTTATTGATCGATAAGGAAAAGCATTAGCCACTACAGATTTTGCCGAAAGACAAGAAAGAGGAAGGGGCGTATGAAAGAAGTCATCAAGATGATGGTTATTGATACCAGCAGCGTCAACATGTGCTCCATTGTTAACAAGTAATCTTGCAACTTTTTTTGAAGAAACTAAACCAAGTGGCCTTGAACCATTGTGTGATACCTCATTGATCATTTCATGGCCACCCCATTCTAACAATAGAGTCAGAAAAGAGATTGCTTCATCAGTATAATGATAACATTTGATTGCTAGGATCATTAGGTTAGACGGCCAGCCAGATGAAGTAATAAATCTGAAGCATTTGGCAACAGCTTTATAACCAAGAGAATGTAAATCATCTCTCTGTAGTCGAGATTGTGATAGGTGATATAAAAATGTTAGAAAATTATGATAAGCATCTTCGTACAATCGACTATAATGATGGACATGACATCTCTTGTACCGTTCAGAACTATGGTGTTGACATTCTATCAGATTGCTGATTATTGTCACAAACAAGTCTTGACAATCAATATTAGCTGAAGTCTTTTTCCTTTCTGCTTTCAACAAAGGATCTATATATAAATCTGCGCATGATTTTAAAAATTTCTTTAGAAGAAATTGTAGCTTACATCTGACCATAACACTGTCCTTTGTTAGACGATAAAGAAGCATTTCTGTAGCTCGAAGCCAAAGCAATAGACCCTCAGTATAATAATTGACACAGATCATCCATTCTCCAAATGAGATTAAACAATTGATTTCAGAATTGTCTCCATAACCAACACAACGTTCTCTAATTATAAGACACTGATAAGCTAAGTTGACTTGAATGAAGGTGTTAGTAAAGTCAGAGTACTGTTCTTCAAATTCTTCAATGGATGTCACCTCAGTAAGACCACCGTAAGCTTCAATAGCCTCAGACAAATTTGGAGGCGGTAGCTTTAGTTTAGCTCTAAGGGTCAATGCATTTTGAAACAGATCCCAACAATGGTGAGGTGATATCACTTTATTTTCCGTAAACCTGAAAAACAAATAGCTGGCAACAAGAAGCAAAAAGTCAATTCGAAGATTAGGAGGACAAATTGAATCATCTAATAAAAATTCGAAAAACTTGCGGTGAAAAAGGTTTGTAAAATCTTCTTCATTAGCTAAAAACAGGGGCACCTTTGCTTTATCAGTGTTAGAGAATGGTGAAATATTGAATGAAAGCAAAACTTCTAAAGCACCAATTTTTGCATTCCTGATAGCTTCATGAACAACAGTATATCCATCTTTGTCAGTAATAGTAGAGTCAGCACCAGCTTTAAGCAACCATTCCAAGTTCTCTCGTTGATTAACACTATATATTAGTGGTGTACGACCATCAGTATCTTGATAGTCAATATTAGCTCCAGCTTTGATTAGATATTTTATTGTATCAATCGAATGAGGCATACTTAGAGCTTTTAATAAAGGTGTCACAGAACAACAATCTGGTATATTAACTGATGCTCCATGTGACACTAGTACCTTAAGAAGTTTAGTTGACTTACTAGTAACAGAAGACCTTATAGCAGTATGTATTAGAGTCTCTTTACAAAACTCTTGCTGCAATAGTGTAGATTTTGTTTTACGATACAAATAACGTGAGTTTGGGTGACATAATATAAGTTGATTAATATCAAATTCCCCTTTGTGATGATGTAACACATACTGGACTATATTGACATAACCACGACGACATGCTCCTACTAACACTAATATCAACCCACTACTAAATGTAGAAGAACCAATATATAAATTATTCTTGGCAAGATAGTGCTTTAGATCTCCTAATATCTTCTTTTCCGAGTTGGCAGTGTTTTCGACTGTTGATCCCCAATGAACGATATGGTCATCAGACAATAGCCACTCCATTAATGAAGAAGGAGCCACTCCCTCTTCTCTTTAATTAATTGCAATAATCGCCCACTTCTACTAATGAAAGAATGCACAACAATGTTCTAGATATTTAATTCACATGTATTGTTCAGTTTTCATGCATAAATTACAAGCTTTGAAACCAATCACGCACATATATAATTCCCAAATCTATGAACATCATGTAATCTTTATAAAAAAGCAACAGCACATATGTCACTATAATAACAATTACTTGGTAATTGTGTAACATGTATGTAGATATTCTATATCATATATTCTCTTAACAATTATATATACAGTAACACATTTATTTGGTACGAAAGAGATTTTAACAAAATTATATAATAATTACTATTGACATATATATATTACCACATATATAGTAACTTATTAATAATATTAAGCTTATTTATAAATTCTAACTTTTAACTGGAATCGTAAAACAGATTAAGTCCAATTATGGGATGGTAACGGGAATAGCAGAAGGAACTATTGGAATAAACTCTGAAGCCATTGGATCATGTAAAGCAATAAACTCTATAATATGAGGAGGAAGATCTATTGATCGATAAGGAATGGATTCAGCCACAATAGCTCTTGCTGAGAGACAAGTGAGAGGAAAAGAAAATTGTAAGTTTTTAAGATGAGGATTGACCCCCATATAACCACCAATACTGGCTGCATCAACATGTGCTCCATAAGCAATTAACAATGATGTTATTGCTTTAGTAGTCGCTTTACTAACAGGTCTTATACCATGTTGTCCAACATCATTGATCAGTTTAGAGCCACCACATTCTAACAGGAGAGTTAAAAATGGGATTGCTTCATCTTTACTGTACCGCGTTAAAGCTAAATCAATTAAGTTAGATGGCCATCCTGAAGAAGTCAGAAATGAAGAACACTTTGTAACTGCTTCACAGCTTAATAACTTTATATCATCATTAAGTACAGGATATAGCAATAGGTTATTTAGTAATTCTAGGAGTGCATGATGGCCTTTTTCAAATAGAGACTCATACCGATGAACGTGATGCTTTTTGTACTGCTCACAACTCAGTTTTTGACATTCAATAAGATTCTTTACTATTTCTACGAAAAAACCTTGAGGATCATGATTAAATGAGCTTCCAGTCATAGGTAAATTTTGTTCTAAGGTTTTCTTTAGATTTTGCTTTATGAAATCATCACATGTCTTAAAGCTAGAGTTGAGAAGAGACTGCAGATCCAATAAGAGGGTACTCATAATGTTATCCTTTTCCAGACAGTGGAGCAGCATCTCTGTAGCCCGATGCCATAAGAAGAGACCTTGAACATGACGATCAATGAAAATCATCCATTCCCCATAGGAGAGCAAATAACTAATAACTGTACCATCTCCATAACCTAGACATCGTTCTCTAATAAGGAGATGTTGATAAGCTAGACAGATTTGTGTAGATACATTAGCCGAGTCGGAATACTTTTCTTCAAACTCTTCAATGGATGTTATTTCAGTAAGACTACCATAAGCTTCAATAGGCTTAGATAATGTAGGAGGTGGTAACTTTAACTGAGCTCTGTGTTCCAATGCCTTTTTGAACAAATTGCAACTGCTGTCAAGTAATTGTGTAAAATTCACATTCAGTGCTAAAGCAAAATGAAAAAACAAATTGCCAGCATTTAGCAACATAATATCAAACTTTACATGAGGAGGGCAAAGTGGATGATCTAGTAATCTATCAAGTCTATAATTGTGAGGATGGTGAAAATATTCTGGCAAGAAACTGAAATAAAATCTGTGCACAGAAATTTCTGAAATGAAATCATGATCATTCCTATCTGCTAAAAATAAAGGTTGCACTTGCTTTGTTTCAGGATTACAAAATGGCAAAACCTTAAACGAAAGCAGACAATCCAAGGCTTCAAGCTCTGTATGGACAATAACTTCGTGAACTACAGTATAACCCCTACGGTCAGTCAGAGTAGGATTAGCACCAGATTTAAGCAATACCTCAAAAACATCCTTGTTTTTAGTACGGCAACCATGCATTAGTGCCGTACAGCCATCTCTATCCTGATAATCAATGTTAGCTCCAGATTTTAGTAAATACTTTATTACATCTATAGAACATGACGTAACTATTGCTCTCAACAATGGTGTCAGAGAACAACAGTCTGGTATATTAACTGATGCTCCATAAGATACTAGTACCTTTAACATATCAGTTGATGAACATTTACTAGCGGCATGTAGTAAAGTCTCCTTACGATGGTCTAACTGTGCAGAGATTGACAAATTTTGTGTCTTGTAGCGATAGTAACTGGAGATTGGGTGGTACAGGATGAGTTGGTCGATATCAAAATGTCCTTTATGATTCTCTAACAAATATTGAACTAAACATACAGCACCAGAGCGGCAAGCCTCATATAACACTAATATAAACCCACTAGTAAATGTGGTAGGACCGATGTACAGATTTTTCTCAGCAAGATACTGTTTAAGATCGTCTAGTATCTTCTGTTCAGATGAGGCAGACTTTTCCACTGCTGATCCCCAGCGTACAACATCGTTAGAAGACATAACCCATTCCATCATAACCTTCTGTTCCTGTCTCCAGGAAGTAGTACTGCGTTCCGCCACACCTTTTAATAAATATATTCATAATAGTTAAAGATATGCATATCTAATGAAAGTTGATATGTAAAGAGGAACGCTCCTGATTATAGAGTGGTTCGAGTTTTTAGTTCTGCAGTAACATGTAATATCTAAATATTAAGAGCTTAGGGTTGCTCCTGTACAGCATGAAGCTATATATTATATATAAATGCAATTATATATATTACTTGTCTAATTATAGAATGGTTCTCAAAGTTTTTAGTGGGATTACATCATCTTTACAATAGCACACTAATGTTAAATAATTAAGTTGGATAACCATCCTGAGGTAGTAAAAAAAAGTAGAATTTTTTGTGACTGTTTCACAGCTAAGTCATCCAATTCATGTTCCTATCTTCCCATATGATTTAACATCTAACATATATAGTCGTTGTTATACGTATCCTATAATTGTCAAAATTGGATTAAATATATTAGTTTATTTTCATTGTAATGAAATTTGGTTCAGAAAATGGAAAATAATTATTCTCTTAAATATAATTATCAATATTAAAGGTGAACAATTAAACAGAAAAATCACAACTCTTTGAACAGGCTAATCTTAAAATGAGTATTTGCTGGATCATGTAAGGCAATAAACTCTATAATATGACGAGGAAGATCTATTAATTGATAAGGAATAGAATCAGACAAAATACATCTCGCTGACAGACAAGTGAGAGGAAGAGGAAAAGAGAAGTAGTGATTGAGGTGAGGGTTACTGTGCCTGCTAACACTAGCAGCATCAATATGCGCTTCATTGTCAATAAACAATGATGTCATCGCTTTTGAAGACAGTAAACTTAGTGGTCTTAAGCCAAACAGTCCGATATCATTGACTAGCTCATTACCACCCCATTTGAGCAGGAGTGTCAAAAATGAGATTGCATCATCATCTTTACAATATCGCTTTACTGCTAAATCAATTAAGTTAGAAGGCCAGCCAGATGCTGTAACAAAGCGAGGACATTTTTCAATTGCTTCTTGAACTAGTACGTCTAACTGAGCATTCAATACTTGAGATTCTGAGAGGTTATGCAGTAACAATAGTTAATTAAGATGAGCATCTTCATATAGAGGGCTAAATTGGTGAACATGATGTCTCTTGTACTGCTCAGTACTAAGACGTTGACATTCTACAAGATTACTCACTATTGATACAAAATGCTCTTACAATCATGTTTTGATAAGTCTTCAGATACCTCAGTCAGTTGTTGATTCAGGAATGGGGGAAACACACACTTGGTAAAACTTATACAAGCTTTAAAACTTTTCTTAAGTAATAGTTGCAATTCTAGTAAGTCACTGGGAATAGTATCATTTATTAAATGCGAATGCAACATCTCTGCTGCTCGACGCCACATCAACAGGCCCTTAATGCAATAGTTGCTAAACATTATCCATTCTCCAAATGTAAGCAAACATTCGATAACAGTACTGTCACCATAACCAAGACATCGTTCTCTGATAATAAGACATTGATAAGCTAAGTTGACTTGTGTAGTGATATTAGTTAAATCAGAGTATTTTTCTTCAAAATCTTCAATGGATGTTATTTCAGTGAGACCACCATAAGCTTCAATTGGCTCAGACAAAGCAAGAGTTGGTACTTTTATTTCAGCTCTAAGGTTAAAAGCATCTTTAAATTGATTAGAACAGAGAGTAGCTGATGAATTCACCTTTGTTTGCACATAGTCATAGAAAAGACAGGTGGCATTGAGCAATAAAATGTCAACCTTCAGATTAGGAGGACATTGTGGATGATATAATAAGAAATCAATGTTAAAATGAGGCAGAGAAAGTGAGCGTTCTGGTAAGTAACTGAGATAAAATCTATGAAAAGAGTTATTTGATGACAAAAAATCAATTCTATCAGCTAGAAAAAGTGGTTGTACTCTAGTTGTTTGAGGACATGGGAAGGGTAAAATCTTAAACAAAAGCAAAGATTCCAAGCTATCAATAGCTGCTTGGCTAATAGCTTCGTTAATGACATTATAGCCACATTTATCAGTCAGATAAGGATCAGCGCCAGCTTTAAGTAATAGCTCAAAATTGTCTTTATTTTTAATACTATACATCATTGCTGTACGTCCTGTTCTATCTTGATAGTCAATGTTAGCTCCAGCTTGAATCAAATACCTTACAATGTCCAAACAATGATACATATCAACAGCTCTTAACAAAGGTGTCACAGAACAACAATCTGGTATATTAACAGATGCTCCATGAGATACGAGCAACTTTAATATATTCATAGATGAAAATTTAACAGCAGCATGTACTAGAGTCTCCTTGTGATGTTTCAACTGAGTGGAGATTGAAATATTTTTCCTGTTATAGTAATAGTAACTGGAATCTTGATGATGAAGGATAAGTTGGTTTATGTCAAACTGTCCTTGATGATGATCTACAACATACTGTATCATACTAATAGCGCCTGAGCGACAAGCACTATGTAGAACTAATGTAAATCCACTAGTAAAGGTGGCAGGACCAATGTACAAGTTATTCTCGGCTAGATACTGCTTTAGGTCCATTAATATCTTGTTTGCGTACTCCCAAGAATCAGAATTTTCCAATGCTGATCCCCAGCGTATAACATCGTCAACAGACAAGAGCCATTCCATGTTGATGAGCTTTCAAGGTCACGCCCCCTCCTTGCATCAGCCACTCCTTCCTAGCTCTAATGGGTTTGTTGAAAAGGATATTTAAGTCAGCTGCAATTGGTGTGCTTTTAGCTTTTGCAGCACATTTCATAATAGGTTGGTTAAATGGAGTAGATGTTAATGGTAAGTTAGTATATGTAAAGTGCCTTTAAAATTATTATATCATACAGAATACTACAGAAACAAACGTGTCATTGTAACTGGTGCATCAAAAGGGATTGGTAGAGAACTGGCTATCCAGTTGTCTCATTTAGGAGCCAGGTATATGTATGTGTAGAAAGGACTGGATGGCATTAGAAGAGATGTATATTGCTGTGTCAGCTTTACTGTTAAGGTCATGTCATGTTTTAACTCTAAAATTAATACTATTTTAACTCAGCCTTAACAACTTGACCCTAGACAGTAAGCTTAAAATAAATGTTATAATATTTATTGCTTAAGTATGGCTGGCATCCTTACTGATAAGCCTTATTAAAGAGAGGATAAACCCTGTTACTATGTTCATATCTTGAATATTTACAGAGGTTTAGTGAAGTTCAAAATGACATAATATAACAAACATTTATTTATTTACCCATTATTTTGTGGACATGGAGACTTTCAAGTGAATAGCTAACAATCCTTTCTCAGCTTATTAAGAAATCCATACTTACAATGTGAACACAAAGACATAAGTCCGTGTCAATAAATAATATTCTGTACTTCCTTTGTCGCCGTATCACTACATAGATTAGTAATTGCTGCTCGTACTGAGGACAAGTTAAAAGAGACAGCTGCTCTTTGCCATAACTCTACCGATGTTTATTATGTTGTAGCAGATTTAAGCAAAGAAGAAAGTTGTAAAGAAGTAGTTGATGTTGCTGTAGAGAAAATGAGTGGGATCGATATACTTATTCTAAATGCTGCGTATTCTCCAAAACCACAATGGTTTCATCAGTTCAAAGCACCAGTAAGATATTTTAGTATGTAATTAAACATAGTTCTCTGAAAAGATTCTAAACAAAACGACTTCTCTTTATAATACTGAATTGTTAATACTGAATACTGAATTGTTAATACCATTGATCCTTGATTAAATCTTTATATTGATAATATTAGGCAGTTAGAAAGCCCTATAGTTTCCACTATTGTATTGCTATTATAGAGAACTTGAGGTACTAATGTAAAGTCCATTTTTATTGATGTTTGTCATTTTTACACTTAATTATAGGGTGATAGCTTTCTAAATGTTTTCAAGTAAGTATACACAACTTAACTACATGTCAATTAACATTTTTTACCACTACATTCTCTCTTCTTTTCAACAGTCATTACATATTAAGTTTATTTGTCTATATTTACAGAGTCAATGTACTTCAGAGTGTGTATTTTATGCAGTATAGTCTGCCGTATCTTAATGATAGTCATGGTAATGTTGTTGTTGTCTCTTCTGCTGCTAGCCAAATTGGAATGCCACAAGTAGTCCCTTATAGGTATGACTACTTGTATTGGAACTAGTTATTATTTCTGATGATAGATTATGAGCATACAATTCCATACAATTCTTTGCTAGCTAATGCAGAGAATTTACTTTTTCTTAGATGTATAATTTTTGTGAATTAGAATTATTATAAAATGATGTTTATAATCAGCAGTAATATTATAATATAATATTCATTACCACTTATACATACAATGATTATTTATATCTTTGTTTTTTTATCTTGCTCTATAGTACTAGCAAGCATTCACTTAATGGTGAGTACAAGTTATGATTTTTTCATACTTACCTTTGTTACCTAATCCCTCTCTCTCTCACTCACACACACACATATACACACAGGATTTTTCAAAGGATTACGACAGGAGTTTATAATGACTAAGATTCCAATATCAATCACTATTATACCTCTACCATTTGTACTAACTGACAAGGTTAATAAAGACAATAGAACAATAAAATTAAATGGCATGCTATCTATTTTGAAAATAGGCTGTAGAAAATTGGAAACCAAGTGGAAACGAACATGGAATCACACCACAAGTACTTTATATAAATAAGTTTATGTAAATTAGACATTTTCAAAATGACTACCATATTTGGACTCTTAGATGTCTACACTACATAATTACAAGTTCTTATATAACTCTTGAAATGTGATTTCTTAATGTAGTCATGCGCCAATAAAATGATTCAGGTGATACCCCAACATCAAACCTGGTCTTACATTGACTGGAGTAGTGCATTGGTGGGATGTCTATACTCTCTCATCCCTAATATAATCGATTTTGGTACAAGACTATATATTCCACACATGAGCCAACTCTTCACCAACTGAAATATTTTCATGTTATATATAGAGCTGTTTTAGTTAACTATAACTAACAAAAAACCTTTTAGTTTAATCTAGTTATAATTTAGTTAACTAAATATAACTAAATAAAACTATTGTGATGATAAAACTATTTATAACTAACTAAACTTATTTTAAAATATGTAAAACTAACTAAATTATCTGCTAAAGAGCAAAATTAACTGCAACTAGCTATACCTAACTGTAACTAACTATGAATAAGTGTTACTAACTATATATAACTATTACTAACTATACCTAACTGTTCAGCTAATGCCATATGGTACATTTAGAAATCCACTAGTACATGCAATAAAAATGTGCTTTATTTAGTGCACAGTGTCACTGACTGCCGCAATACTATCTACGTTAACTAAACCACATGCAATAACTAAATAATTAGTTTTAATACATGAAATAACTAACTATAACTAATTAAAAGTAAAAACAAAAACTAAAACAACACTAGTTATATAATTATTGTTATTTTTCGTAATTGTCTTAGTTCACATTTAATAATAAGCACAACAATAGTAAATAGGGCATTAATTTATTAATGGACTAATAAGTAAAAGTCTAGAAAACAGACAATACAATGAATATAGCACAGTTCAATAATGGCTCGATATTAAACGTATGCAGATTGATTTTTAACCCTAACTTTGCTATACTGCTTGCTAAAGAGTTAATTTTAATACCGTCGCACATTGATGTGGTTATTATCACAAAGTGATTGCTATTTTCTAAGTATTCCCTTATATAAATTCGTGTGTATTTTCTCGTTTAATTTGGGTCGAAGTCACTCCTCACTAGGGCACTATCAGGTCAGGATTGTACTTTTATCAGGTTAGTTGTGAGGAAATAAACATGGCAGTAATTTCCTGTTTTTTATTTAGGTTGATTTGATATCATATATCAAAAATGAGTACACAAAATATCCCAATTGTGTTTGAGAACCTCACTGGCAAGACTGATTTTCAGGAGATTATATTTGCAGAAGGCACATACATAGCTTGGACTGTCATTCAAACGCAAACCAGTGCGCAATTTGAATTCACAGCTGAATTTGGAATACAAAGTTCATATGAAGAAAGTGGCATAACTTACACCCAGGGACCATTCACTACTAACGTTGGTACAGTTTGGGAGTTAATTGAGAAATCTGACAATGAAGTCATTCTCCAGAAAACCAGTGAGTATTAAAAATGACAACCATACCACCTCAATGCATGTGATTTTTTAATGAACATGATGGATCATGATAACGTGTATATCTCTTTGTTTATTTAGATGAGCCGAGCCAAGGTGATGAGATTAGAGTAAAGAATAAAACTAAAATTAATTTTGCTATTCAGTTGAATAATGATGGCCGTAAGTTTTATGGAGTAGATAATGTTGGGCCAGAAGTAGTCGTTTCCTTTTTGCCTCGTCCTGAAATCACATTTGCTGTTGCTACAAAACAAATTAATACAGGAGAAACATTTCAACCAGAGGACATAACAGACCAATACAATGTCAACCTTGCCTCATATCAACAAGGAGTTAAGGTCTCTCTATCAATGACAGAGGGAAAATATGTCTATTCAACTACAGCACTTTAATGATAGATTCTTCTGTATTTGACAACTGCTGTTTTTCAACTATATTACAATAATAATTAGTACATTATAATGTATTGTTTGGTTTCTTTAGCATAAAGAATTCAACAAATGAAAGCTAACAAAGATAACAGTAAATGCAAAGGATAAGTTTGACAGAGTGTACTATTGTTATCAGGGCTGTACTAATTAATTTCCTGTTATATATTATATTACTTCCTGTTTTATACCACTGCTGAAGAGATGGGCAGTATAATTTATTTTGAAGTGAATGTAACTGTTGCAGACAGTAATATAGCATAGTCAGTAGTAAAAGTATCTCCACTGACTATCTCTAAATTCAGTTACAATGTGAAAAAGAGGGGTCCATCAAGCTCTCCTTAGATGATAGTGGACAAGAGGTTGGACTCTAGGACCATTCCCAGCCACTCATAACATTTACTGGGAAATAACCTATCACCAATAAACTAGCCACTGTTATGACACTGATGATTTTCAAATGACTAGTTATAATTCTTTCTTACCTTATGATACTTACAATACAAACAAAAGGACATAAGTCCATATCACTAATGCACTTCAAGCACAAGCAATGCTACTATGGTATGGTTACCATGGTAATGTTGCTTGGTGATATACATGCTATGCATGGTATTGTTGTGGCAATTGTTAGTATGACAATGTAGCTATAGTAATGGTTACTATGGTGAGTTTCTTGGTGATATACAATGGCTATGTTGTTATGGTAACTGTTACTATTGTAACATCGTTATGGTAACAGTTACCATGGCAATGTTGTTTGGTAGCATACACACTGTTGTTATGATATTGGTGTATGGATTTGGGGATTCCATATGTTTGATCCACTTTGAAACTTGTCAATAATGCAAGAAAATTAACAATGGTCACTAATTAAATATCTGATAGGTTTTGGCATTGTTTCCAACAGATTTTGAGTAGTTATAACAATAAACGGTTTCCTTTAAAAAGTAGAGATAATGGACACTGTAAATAAATTCCTCATTAAACAATGGTTATTAATTAAATATAGTTCTTAGAAACATCTTTGACCAAGTATTTTCTTTTAACCTTTGCTTATGTATGTGATGCACTATGGTTTGTACTACATGTATTATAACATGTACATGTTATAATACATGTACTTTTATAGAGCACTCATTGTTAAGTTTTTTGACCATACCCTGACTCTACAATTGAATATGATGAATGTAAGCATATCTAAAAGTACTATGCTTGAAACTCTGTTGTAAATTATTGTTCATTTGAACAGTAATAGCTTCACATACCTATATATATGTGTGTGTGTGCGTTTTATAAGTATACATAATATTATCTCACAAGAAAATGTATTGCTTGCTCTGTTAACAATTAAACATGGAGTCTTACCTCAAATCAAAAATTAAAATGGTTTCTTTTGGACATACATATCTGACATGTATCCAGTAGTATAATTATAATAAAATCAGTTGGCAGAAGGATTGGGCCTGCTGTCTTCACCTGTTGGTCAGTGATCTATCGATGTGCACATTTTGTTCTGTAATAATAAGTCAGGTGTATACTTACATCACTAATATTACAATGTATCCAGCCCACTATTGAGTTATCTGTGAAGCCGAAACTTGTGTACTTTTTTATAAATTTTTATTTTAAAAAAGAATTGTACATGTCATAACCACATGACTAATAGACAAACACAATCATGATTTAGTATTTAGATAATAGTAAAGGAAATGATTTGCGTTTTCTAATTTGTAGCAGTAGAATTGACTTCTATATATACTTGAAGCTAGGAACTTAACAAGCCTTAATGATATTTGTGTTAGCAAATGCCATAGTAGAAAGCATATTAAAGAGTTGCAAATAGAATGTCAGAGCAGCTAATATTTCATGCTGGCATGTATGCTGGTTTTCTTGACACTGACTGTAAATTCTCCATTTGTAATACTATTAAATTGCTAATGTATTTGTCTTGTAAACTGTTTATAACACTAGTCTGTCTGTACATTTGTTGCACTAATTTGTCAAGGAAACGAATCCTCTCTATATTAATTGTGAAATTTTCTCAAGGCACTACTGTTCTCAATATCAGGAATTAAGACTGGATATGTTACATGTAGAGTTAGTTTATAATAAAATTCTTATATTTATTACATAAAGTACTAGTAATGAGTAATGCTTGTGATATTACATGGAATATAATTGAAGCAATGAACATTATTTAAGTCAGTTGGTCACATACAGTTACTTCACTTGCGTGCAACCAGTCCCGTTTGGGCGTTTTTGCGTATAGTCGGTTTCGGGGAAATTTATCAACGACTATTAAGACAGCTGTGTCTCATCCAGTATTCATTTAATTTAATATTGTTATATACTTTACTTTCAATATGGTACGTGTTTTAGTTCTTTCTTTATTGGTATTGAAATACTATTATGCTGTCAGTTCAGATGCTCAAGAACATACTGAATCCGTTAGCTTTGTATCACAGGAAAATCAGAAGTCTACTGCAGGTCTTAGTCCTTCTGGTCGTGTGGCTTACGTTACTCTCCTGTATGGTAGAGGCTTTGAACTTGGCGTTCGAGTATTGGGACAATCTCTCAGGGAGACTGAAACTAATATAGAGTATGTTTGCCTGTGCACTCCCGATGTTCCCGAATCAACGAGAGACGTATTGAAAAAAGACGGTTGGACTGTCAAGGTGATCCAACCATTGGACGCCAATGTGGCATTATTTCAGGAACATCTGATTAAGATGCTGATGTGGACACTGACAGAATATAGACGTATTGTATGGATTGATGCAGATGCTATAGTCTTACAGAACATTGATCATTTAGTTCAATGTGGCAACTTCTGTGCAGTTTATCGACATTCAGATTTATTCAATTCAGGAATAATGGTAGTTAAACCATCATTAACAGAGTTGAAACAAATCATGAGAGTAAGTGAAAATTACAATGCATGGTCTGCTGATACAGACATCTGCATTAGAAATATATGGAGCGATCAGAACATACTCAATAAATTCTATAACACTGTATATGGATTAAAATATGCTCGAATGTTTGACAAGAGAAATCCAGGATATCAGAAAGAACCAATGCGTCTACCAGCAGGCTATAACTTGGACATTGGTATATACTATTTAAATAATCGTTGGTGCATACCTGAATTAGAAAGATACATCTTACATTATACACTTGGACCAATGAAACCAAACAAATGGTGGTCATATCCCATCTTTGACCTGAACTGGAAATGGTATGAGCTCAGATGTAGACTACCTAGTCAATTTAATGAATACTCTTTGTGGGATTTCTCAAATTTGCTACCTTTGTTCTTAGTTTTTATATTGGTAGGTCTTTGTCGATTCATTTCTATTCGTTACAGCCTTGTTTTGCAGTCCTATTGTGAGAGATTTTGTAAGTTTGTAAATTTTGATCATAGAGGTTGGTTGATGTCAGTGTTACCACTAACATTTGCTCTCACATCAGCATATTTTTCTTTCTTTCTCGTTCCTACATCTATACCACCAAAGTCAGGATGGTTTATGTACGTTATGTGGTTGGTGGTATTTTTATATCTATTTTATGGACCACTGTGCTATGTTCTCTACATGGGATCATCTAAGGAGTCAGGCTATGTTAGAAAGTTAATAGAAAGTGTCTTTTACGCTGTTCTACTTGCTATGATGTTTTTTCTGGTTCTATTTATTTTGCATTGTGTGGCAAGTTTTCACTTTAGATGTATATCTGCTTTACTATTCACACTTGTCCTTTTAATTTACTGCCACTTTGCCGGAAGGCAAGTATTGTCTCTTTGGTACTCTTTAAGTAGTCGGCAATACCTACCTATACAATAATCAAACTCTAACTATAATCACATTAGTTATTACATGTAATATATTATTAGTTTTAAAACAAGATAATAATTAATATTTTCTAAGCAGTTTATTTCATCTCCATTATACCATGAGCCCATTCATTGAACAGTCTGTAACAATGTATATGCATGTTCCAACCAGTGGTTTGTTACTTTATAAATTTTAGAGTCCTTTTAAATTAAATTAAACAAATAATTATATATGGGGCATAGTGCATATTAATACATACCCTGCAAGAACTTTTATACTACAAAACTAATAAAAAAGAGAGTAAATTTTCCTTATTGTAACATACAACATAGCAAAAGATTAGATAATCTGTAATGGAAGTGACAAGTTACTCAATCTTTTGACAATTTAAAAGGGCAAATTTTGTCTGAAAGTACAGGTATTTAGACAACCTGCCAACCTATGAAACTAACTCGTCCAGATCTAGAGTACTTTTAGCTTAGACCTTTGATTGATTTTTGTCAGAAGTGATACATACATACATACATACATACATATTAGTGTTGTTTTAGTTAACTATAACTATAACTAAAACTATTTTAGTAAGCACTTTTGTAATTTAGTTAACTAACTATAACTATAACTAAAATTATTTCAAGTAAGCACACTATAACTAAATTGTTTGACAAATTTAGTGAACATAGAGGTTTTGTAGCCACACCTATACCCGTGCTTCACTTCACTTACCACACCTATAGGTGTGCTAACTGCTACAGGAAGTGATTAGTGATGCATAATAGGTGTGCTAAGTGATAATGAGTTTATAAGTTTACATAGTTGTCAATGGCACTTGCAACTATAGAAGCACATGTTCTGCACATGACCGAGCACATTGCCAGTGGAAGAGAACTTTGACTAAAACTAAAATAGACCTAACTTTAACTATAACTAATTTTTGTTTAATTTTAGTAACTTTACTAAAAGTAAAACTAAAACTCCTACCAGTAAGTTAACTTTACTATAACTATAACTAATATGAAAATATGTAACTAAAACAACACTAATACATATAATATATATTATGCATAACGAGTTATATGTAGGGCATCTGCTGCATCTTCTTGATATGAACAGTAGTATATTAGTGATAAGAACATTTTGGTTTTTATTACCTCTCAGTATCTCATCATGTATTATGTGCACCAAAGCTGACCATGGCTTAGTTGAAACAACTGATCCTTATTTATTGAACTAGTGCAACAAAATCAATGTACTCATATAGGTGTGGTTGCAATGTGTCAACACCCTGTCACTTTGTTGTCATCTTGTCATGCCACTAGTCATTACATCATTGCATAATTATTATTTATCATATATAATAGAGTAAAGCAAATAGCCAATAGGGTTGTCAATAAATTAACAAAATGAGTAAGAGGGGATGTCACGTAAAGGTACAGAAATAAAAATCAATCTGTTAAGTGTATATAAGATTCAGTATTTACTAAGTTAACAGGAGGTAAATAAGAGGATTTAACAGCACAACCAGTAGTAGAACATGCATCCCTGATGTAAAGGATAGCTGAATCTAAAAGAGAAAAAGACAATCGGCGTCTGAGCCAACTCACAGTAGCACTGTAAAAGCCAGTAGCTTCATTAGCCAAGCCTCCAATTGCTGAGAGGACATAATTATTACTGCCACTTTGGCCAATATTCATATGTTAGACGTCAATGCATACAAGACGAAAGACTATCCAATAGCAATTTGCTAGTTTTAACTACATTACAACAACATTGGACACAACTAAAATAAAAAATGCTGACTGATTGATAGTAAGTGATATTAGTATACAAATTTCATTACATTATATCTAAAAGAATTGAGGTAAGTACTGGATTTTACTGAAGAGAGAAGAGGAAGAGTAACAAGGTCGTTAATGTAAACGATAAGTAAAAGTGGACTGAGAATAGATCCTTGGGGCACACCAGAGGTGACTTCAGATTGAAAAGAATGGGAGCTGTTAACTACAACTTGTTGAGTATGACCTAGGAGGTAACTATGGAGCCATGCCAGAAGAAGAGAAGGAAGATTGAGAAAAGGATAAGGAGTCAAGTAGGAGCTTGTGTGGCACAGAGTTAAAGGCTTTTGTGAGATCAACAAAGACAACACAAACAGCTTTATTACAGTCTAAAGAGAAAAGGCAAGAGTTGACAATTGAGCAGTTTCAGTGGAAAAATCAGGACAAAAGCCAAACTGAGCATATTATGAGATCAACAAAAGTCATGTAATTGAAAATGTGTCGTTCAATGGTCTTCCTTGCAAAGGAAAGAGGAGAGATTGGGCGATAGTCAGAAGGAGCTGGGAAAGGAGATATGATTTGGGTATGGGTACAATGTTGGAGTTCTTCTGGTCTAAAGGGAAAGTACCAGTATAAAGAGAGGAATTGGAAATTAGAGAAAGAGGAAGTGAAATACTGGAAGTTGTGTTGTGGCCTGGACCAGAATGGCATCAGGACCAAGGGCAGTATCAGTAGGAATGTGAGAGATGAGATCTCAGTTTTGAGATTGGAAATGCAATAAACAGTAGACTTTACACAAAAAGGACAGATAAATGGGGAGTTGTCAACAACACCAGCTGAAATATTCACACAATGGCAGTGTAGCCAGCAAGAACATAACCTGTATTGTAACATCTGTTGGCCAGACTCTTCACTTGATGAGCAACACATTTTGCTTCATCATTACGAGGGCCTGGGTTACTCTCAACATCCCCACCAAGTAATAACATTAGGAAAAATAAATATAGAGAGTTACCTTTAGCAGAGACTGAGAGTGAGAATGTTTACCACAATGAGTATTGTATTTGCAATGACAGGGAAAATGGAAAGATAGATGTCATGCCATTTTGTCTAACAAAATGTATCATTGTCTCGTTTCGTCTAGAGTGTAAAAAGCCTAGGATAATTGTGTAACTAAATGTGAGTTTTGGATGCTAACTTTCTAAATTAAAAGGTGTAGTACACTATGGAATGCAAAAAAGCAAAAAACTTTGAAGTTTTAGACAGTAGAGTACTTATAAGAGTACAAGCTTTTTAATATAAAGAAACCAATGGAGTTTGTTAGAATCGATAGAGGAGCACGATCACTTCTTCACCAGGGATATACATATACATTTAATCAAAGGGTAGCACATAGGGATAGTTCCATGAAATAACCACAGTGTAGTTAGTTCTAAAGTAGTCTTTAAACAATTAGCTAGCTAAACAATTGTTCCAAGAGAGCATAACAAAAGCATATCAAAGTAGTCTTTGTACACTTAATGGTTGTTCCACAAAAGCATAACAAAGAACCTGCCTTTGCTAACTTAGCAGTAGCCTTAGACTTGAACTGGTAGCTTTCACGATAACATATTCCCAGGATCAATGACTGTGAGAGCTGTGTTATATCAATACAGACTACAGACTTCAATTTTCATGCACTTATTTGGTCTGCCCTCTGTTGGAACCACTCTGTTTCCGTGTCTTCTCTTCTACTTCTTTTGCTTGTTCATGCAGGCAATACTTTCAAAGAAGCAAAAAATATTTCACACTGGCTCAAGAGATCAGGATAATTAAGGTTCAGGTACTTTTCCTCGCAATAATCAGTGAGGGGCCTTGGTAATGTTCCTTTTTTATACAATGGCACATAGGCATCTAAGTACTCAGGAACTAATGACGAAATAAGTGGTTTCTTTTCAGTATTGCACAGCTTCTTATAGCAGCCATCAAGCTCACTTGTGGTAGGAGTAAGCTTTCACATAGTGTTAGCTCTAGGGGTATCACTGCTACTGCTACTACAGGGTGTATTACAACGGGCCTTCATTCTCTTATCTGGGTCTGTAAAGGTAATATTTGAGATGGGTGCAAACGGAACACTCTTGAATGAGGGGGGGGGGGGGGGTAGCCAAGAACAAGGCATTGAGGTGCATGACAGAGATTTTCTTGCTTGAACATTAGCATCAAATGTAAAAGGAATTACAGCTATGTGTTAACATGCTTCACCAGGCATGCCATACAGTCACAGTGCACATATATCACCATATCATCCATTTTAGCAGCAACCCATGACTTAACAGGAGGCACTGATAGCCTCTGAGAGTGCTTGATCTTTGCTGTGACCAAGAGCTTGTCACTAAATTATGGAATAGCAGAAACTTTGATATTAGAGACACAACCATCAACAAATTGTTTGTACCCTTCTAAGCTTTTGTAAGCTCTAAGTTCTTGCATAGAATAAGGGCTAGGAGTGGTTATCAAATAGTTGAAAATGTCGGGATACCTGACTTCTGGCCAGTTCTACTAATTTAAACTCAGTGAATGCTGTCTGTTGTTCTCCAGTTTTACTAAATATAATCCAGTGTTTATTGCAGCATAACGACAATACAAGCAAAATACCTTTTTTCTTGATAGGCAAATGCTGAGCCATGGAAATCTCTTGTACCAACCAGGTTGGAAATTTCTTTCATTCGAAATAAGCTGTTGTAATAATGGTTTGTCTGTGGATTGATATGCTACAGTTTCATTGCCACAACATGGAAGCACACAAGGCCGGTCACAGTCAGGATTGGGTCGTGGGCCTGTTCCTACTCCTTCTGAGTTACTACTACCTTCATCAGCAGTCCCATGTTCCAGTTCTTCATTCATTCTGAATACTCTTTCATCTGTTTCTTCAGATTCTTCCTCAGATTCATCTCTTTTTTTTCATTTACTTTCAATTTGGCAGAAAGTAAGCATTGATGCTTGTCTTTTAGCCATTAAGAACTTTTACTACTGAACTACTGTACAGCTGGTATTATATTATGCTTGCATGACCAATTACACTTTCAGGTCCAAAAACTTTTAAATTTGTTGACACTATGCATTTTTTGATAATGGTTTTTTGAAATTGCTGAATCATTCAAATTAGGGGGGCTATGCCCCCCAGTCTTAAATTAGGGGGGGGCTGAAGCCCCCTGCCCCCCTATGTCTAAGCCAACGCTAGAGGACTATTTATTATGACTTTGTATGTACTCTGTATTTGACAATCTTGTAGGCACCTTACAGGTGAAAATGTGAGTAGGCGAGGTGAAGTAGGCAATGAGAAGACATTTTTAATTAATAATTAAATTTTAGGTTCGTAGTAGTCTTCTGAATGGCGTCTATGTTAGTTATAATCTCATGGCTCTATGTTTTTACCATTACAGAGGCTCAAGAACATACTAAGTCTGTTGGCTTCGTATCACAGAAAGATCATAAGTCTACTGCGGGATCTAGTCCTCCTGGTCGAGTGGCTTACGTTACTCTCCTGTATGGTAGAGGTTTTGAACTTGGCGTTCGAGTATTGGGACAATCTCTCAGGGAGTCTGGAACTAATATAGAGTATGTTTGTTTGTGCACTCCCGATGTTCCCGAATCAACCAGGGACTTATTGAAAAGAGATGGCTGGATTGTTAAAGGTATTCAGCCAATGGACAAGGCACAATTTGATGGCTCACTAAACAAGTTTCAGATGTGGACACTGACAGAATATAGACGTATTGTATGGATTGATGCAGATGCTATAGTCTTACAGAACATTGATCATTTATTTCGATGTGGCAACTTCTGTGCAGTTTATCGACATTCAGATTTATTCAATGCTGGGATCATGGTAGTTAAACCTTCATTGACAGAGTTGAAAAAAATCATGAAAGTTGGAGATGATCACACTGTACTATCTGTCAATGCAGCCATTGGCATTGGACATACATGGTCTGATCAGAACTTACTCAATAAATTCTATAACAGTGTATATGGATTAAAATATGCTCAAATGTTTGACAAGAGAGATCCTAGTTATCATGAAGAACCAATGCGTCTACCAGCAGGTTACAACATGGACGTTGGTATGTATGTTGCAAATGGACTGTGGAATCTACCTAAGTCAGAAAGATACATCTTACATTACACATTTGGACCAGTAAAACCTAATAAATGGTGGTCATATCCTCTTTTTGACATTAATTCAAGATGGTATGAGCTCAAAGATAGACTACCTACTCAGTATAATGAAATCTCTTTGTGGGATTTCTCAACTTTGCTACCTTTGTTCTTAGTTATAATAATGGTTGGCCTTTGGCGGTTCATTTCTTTTCGTTACAGCCTTGTACTACAACCTTTTTGCGAGAGACTAAGTAAGATTATTGGTCGTAGAGTTTGGTTGATGTCAGTGTTACCACTAATATTTGCTATCACATCAGCATATTTTTCTTTCTTTCTCGTTCCTACATCTATACCACCAAAGTCAGGATGGTTTATGTACGTTACGTGGTTGGTGATATTTTTATATCTATTTTACGGACCACTGTGCTATGTTCTCTACATGGGATCATCTAAGGAGTCAGGCTATGTTAGAAAGTTAATAGAAAGTGTCTTTTACGCTGTTTTACTTGCTATGATGTTTTTACTGATTCTCTTTATTATGTATTGTATGACAAGTTTTCACAATAGATGTATATCTGCTTTAATATTCATAATTATCATCTTGATTTATTGTCATGTTGCCGGAAAACGAGTATTGTTTCTTTGGTATTGTTCCTCACCAGTAATTGTTTATAATTAACATTTTATTATCACTATAAGTATTTGAGGTCAGATATATCATTAAAGAACAAAATATAATCAAGGATATCGGAAAGTAAAAAAAAATATTTTACCATTATCATCTTATCTTTTGTTGTCTAAAACTGTAAGGTATCTTGACCAAATGTTTGCACATGGATGCTTTAAGTACATTCTTTTAAAGACTTCCTAGTGTTAAATATACATATTCAAAATTTTTATACTATATTTGGCAAACAATTAAAGTAAGAATGCAATTTCATTGGACTATGGAATGAAATGAAATATAATAGCTATAGTGTGGACATGCACATTTTGTGTACTTTGTATCATTATGTGGATAGGTTTTTTGTGCATAAAATATCACTTCATAATCCATATATGTACTGAATTATTTGATGCAATAAATATCATTTTCAGTTCATTTCTAATGCCAGTAAATTCACTATCAAATTAATTATTTCAACTGTTCATGTAGATTATTGTTACAACTATAATAGTAAGATGCTGCTGGACCAGGGCTGTTACTATGATGACCACTTCAATGCATTTTATAGGGATGCATGCAACCAAAAATGTTAATTCATTTTAACAGCTAGTGTAGTGCAACCTATACATAATTATATTGAAGTAAATAATTCACATGGAACTTGATTGTATTAGTTACAACATTGTTCTAGTATAAAAACAAACAACCAAACAATCAAGTAAATAAGAATTTTTTTTTTAAAAAAAGGGATGTGTTATATACCAACACTCATCCAATACAAAGAACACAAACAAGCTATAGGGATGACTGGCTATCTCTGTCATGCAGCATTGCATATTGCATTTGTTACTCAAGAAACCAGTATACACACGTGTGTCAAAGATGTCATAATATATATACTTGTGCATGTAATAGACAGGTGCCAAAAATTGAAAAATTATGAAAAATATATATTTACTCATGACAGGGAAGAAAGTTAAAAACTAAAATGACAAATGAAATGAAATGAAATTTCACAACTCAAATAAATCTTCCAGCAATGGCTTACTTGCAATATGATTATGAGTAGAAAAAGATCGAGAGGATTTTGACGCTATGTAAAAACATTTACTGGCAACAGTTTGATCATGTGATGAGGCACATGACGTATGAAACAAATCATGTGACACACGAGATATGTTATTCAATATAGGTGACGTTGGTTTGTCTATTACATCAAGTTGAAATAAGTCATCTAAAACAGCAGTATTGGGTGAAGTTGTATTCCCTTTCGTTGGTTCTATGATCAGTGATAAAGGACTATCTGGATGAAGCACAGTCTCCTTAAAGACATCTGAGCAACCACTTGGAGTAGAATTTGTGCTAACATTACATTCAGAATTGTTCGATAAATCATGAGGAATGGTGTAGTCAGAATTATCAATGTATTGTAATCGTCTAGTATTTTTTCTAACTCTTTGACATAATTTATTAGGTCTTTTGCTTAGTTGCCTGGAGTCTTTTTCACAATTTTTTCTTGGTTCTAAGCTAATGTGGCATTTCTTTGATAGAGGCTCGTTCACTTTTGAAGTGACTAACTCTAAGTCATTGTCATCTTTTTCATAGTGCCTTTTTAATAATCTCAGTTCTTCTGGTTTAGTCATATCATTAGTAACAGTTTTAGCAAACTCTACAGTCATTGGATATCCAAGCTGACTAGATATTTTAGCAGATTCTTGATGTCCCAATAGTTTATTGTCGGAACTAGCACAAATATGAGGACTAAAACTATCAGCTTGTATTGCCATTTCATCAGTATTTGTATCCGATATTTGTAATTCATCAGTAACAATAACATTTGTGTCTTTTAAGTCAGGACTATTATAATTAATATCATCGCTCTCTTCACTAAAATTCTATAATAAAAGACATTGATATTTTGCTAATAAGTACAATTTATATAGTAGTATAAAGTACACTACAGTATATCGAGTCATGTATGCTACATATCTCAGCAATTAATTCATTTGAATATAAACAAAAAAGGCTCTTTCAGTAGCACAATATCAATAAGGTGCTTACACCTGTTTAGCAACAGATACCGTGAGCAGTAACTATGTACAAATAATCAACTTGGTTATTTTTTGTGACTGGCTATTTTGCCTGTGCATTGACCTATTATAACAGTTGCATGCCCAAAGAGTACATGAGATATAAAGGATTGTTTCACAAGAATAACCTATCCTAAGATTGTTTTGAAGAATGTCATGAGCCCTGCCACAAATAAGAAGTCCAGTACATGTACATACATGCTGTGATGAACCACAAACATCCTAAACAGTCAGGTGCCTAAAGTGTTACTTGTGTATATTGAATAATTTATACAATAATAGTGTTTGTGGTTTAATGTTGTCTGGCTTTTGTTCTGGTTGTTGCCAAATTACATACATATCCAACATGATGCATGTCGTCAGTAGTGAGGATGTATTTCTAATACATAATAAATGACTTGTGTACTCTGTGAGCATTGAACTTTCAAAATTTTAGAGTATAACAGATCTAATTTACTATACAATATATGTATATATATAATACTGAATATACCAAAACAATCTTAGTATGCACAGAAAATTTGTAAGGTCATATATACATATGTACTATGCATGAATGGAACATGTACACATACATGTTGCACATGTCAGGTACATTAAGATTACCTCCATTTTTTTATTCACCAGATTAGCTGGTTGTTGTGAGTTATGGTCCATTTCTAAGACAGCTTGTCTACAGATGTGTTCTTCAACACGACTATTACCAATAACTGCTTTATGACCAGAATGAATAACTGTTTTAGCACCTACACGAAAAAGAATAGGTCAAGGCAGTATATAAATGTAAATACTTATATTATATATCCATATTAAATACTATATTTTGCAAGGATGTTTATAACTCAGGTATCAATGAAACAGTTAAAATCATTATAATAATGATACATTTAAAAGTATTGCATTATTACACTTGCCTTCAAGTCCTATATCATCTTTGCCTAAAGCTTCTTCGCATATTTTTATACTTGGTCTGTAATGAAACATGAAGTCATAAAAATATACATGTACATGTACTATAAGGATACCACAATGTACTGTACATGTACTATAAGGATACCACAATGTACTGTACATGTACTATAAGGATACCATCACGTACTGTACATGTACTATAAGGATACCATCATGTACTGTACATGTACTATAAGAATACCATCCATGTACTGTACATGTACTATAAGGATATCATCCATGTACTGTACATGTACTATAAGGATACCACAATGTACTGTACATGTACTATAAGGATATCATCATGTACTGTACATGTACTATAAGGATACCATCATGTACTGTACATGTACTATAAGGATATCATCATGTACTGTACATGTACTATAAGGATACCATCATGTACTGTACATGGATACATGTACATTTTATATTGCACATACACACACCTCTGTAATGGATCTACTGCCATCTTTACTCCTGCCTCCATTAGCTCAGCTCTCTACAAAAAAAATAATGTACATGTACATGTAATATTAAACCAATCATTTACACACAATTTGATATTACTCCACTTTGTGAAGAGTAATAATCTAGCTTGTTATTATGTTATCAGGTGTGTTCCTACCTTTAATATATCTAATGTTAGTGATGTTCCATGTGGTCTCAGTGGCTGTAAGAGATTGGATATACCAAACAATTCACCAGTTTGATTTCTGTCGCCTGCTACCCCAGTGAAGTATCTCCTCTCATTGCTACCCTCAATTGTAGCGTTAGTCATTTGCTAAGGTCACAGAACAATACAATAAATACATGTACAGTGAAAAATGTACGTGTGCACATATACATGTATTTGTACATGCTAATGTACATGTACATGTACTACTGAGCAACAGAGTTTTTTACAGTTATAGGAAGCATAAAGTACGCAAGCAGTAAAAGCCAACACAGCACCTAAAGGTGCGAAAAATATTAATTAGGTATTTTGAAGGGTGTGGTTTGATACTTGGAATAACAGATTGTTTTAGAAAATGCAATTAGGCAGCAAAATGAGCAAGTTATTGTCTTATTAATTATTGTGATGCTAAAGGATTGATTTTGTAAGAGCTAATGTGAAGCAAAAAGATTGTCTGTCTTCAAGGAAACAATAGGCTATTGTGAAACTGAAAATATAAAAAATATTGTAATTCAAAAATTTGATAGTTTTAAAGTGATTCTATTGAAGTAAACTATTTAGACTTTCAAGTTTTCAAATTTTGATACCTAGAGAGTTGACAAAAGCTAACATAGGTAGTACTACTACTTACCTTATACATTGTAACTACCATATATACACTATACATGATACAATGAACAGATAAGATAAAAGAGATGGCCAAACAGAGACAGACAGACAGACAGATAAACACCAACAGACAGACAGACAGGCAGACAGACAGACAAATAGACAGATAGACATGTACATGTAAATATATTCGCTAACTTGCTTATAAACTTGTCTTAAATACATCATTTCTTCAATAGTGCCTTCAGTGATTAGTCTATATACTTTAACATCACGATATTGTCCAATACGAAATGCTCTAAATATATGTACATAATAAATTTATTAGAGTGTAAATTGTTGTGGTTAAATGATTAACCACACCTATTTACAAGGTTAACAATGGACTATGCCATGACCTTTGTGTCAAAACATTCAAATGATTATGAGAATATTGTTATACTATACTTTTAATTTATACTGTTGCTAGACCTATCCTAAACCTTCTTAAACACATAACATGTGATGCACAGCCAGTGTTAAGCCACACCCAATATTACTTTTGACACAGTGGTACGGCACAGCACAGCAGACTACTAGATCAATTCTTGTGTTCATTTTTTTGTGCGAATTTTAGAGAAGTCAGTAGCAGCAAAAATGGATAAAGTTACCCAAAAAAACAGCAGCCATGTTTTTGTTGTCACTTCATTAAAATTATATTGTCAATTGTAAAACTAAAAGCTCATAACAAAAGATGTCCATGTACATGTACTCATGTGTGTTAACTGACCTGTCCTCTGCCTGCATATCAATGGTTGGATTCCAACTAGGATCAAAAATGACAACGCGATTAGCTCCTGTTACATTTAGTCCAGTACCACCACACCTGTACATGTACATGTATAATCATTATACTAGTATATGCAATAAATAAAAAATTTTTATGTTATTGACCAATCAGATTGCAATGAAAAAATATAGCTGCAAAACGATTGGCTGTTGCCATAGATACAGACATATGGACATCACTACTGAGTACTAAAAAATATAGAAAGACATACTGAATTCACAGCATGCTTAAAAGGATAAAGGGAATTATGAATTAGAGCCACTCCTTCTATCAATCCTCCAAGAAAATGGATGCCGCTTGATGGTTGCTATAATGAGCACATGGTAAAGCCTCCTGTATTATATTGTAACAAGTCTATATGAACTTCAGAGTTCACAGGAGTTCTATGCTAAAAGTCCAATTCTATTATCCTAACTAAAAGTATTATCTTGAAATTATAGATAAGTCCATTTGTAACCAAACTACATTATAAATGTACCTTTTCTCAATGTAACAATGTTTCAATGTACTACATCTGATTAACTTGTGACATTTAAACTACTAAAGAAATAACACTTGTTTAGTTTATCCCTAATTCTATTCTAATTCATTATATTATAAATGCAAAAACATGTACATGTATATAATATACCAAAATACATGTAATACAAAAATGCATGTACATGTCTTTATAATATAAAATCTCCTGACAAATATTACTAAAGATCACAGTTACTTTGATTTTGACCACAATATTGCTTTATACATGTACATGTATGTCTAATAGATTACACATATCCTGTCTATAAACAAGTCTCTAGATCAAAGTGAGAGGAAAGCTAACAAAAGTCTATAACATAATGTATATACAATCACATTACTCTAGACAAAGGAAGAAATCCTTTAAATTTCCCATTGCACATGTACATGCATACAGTAACCACCTGTATTACAATATATGTATTAAATACTTCAAACTAACCACACAAATATCATTACTCACTTCTTAGAAATAAGAATAATAAATTGGCTTGGGTCAGTATTAAATTTATTGACAATTATACTTCGATCTTCAATTTTAGTTCCACCATCTAATCTACTGTAAGTGTAGCCTTTACATACTATATAGTTCTCAATGATGTTGAGTAGCTAGAGAGAGGGAGAAGGAGAGGGAGAGAGAGGGAGAGAGAAACCATTAACCATTGCATACTTAAGGAGACTAAAAGCAAGAATGTACATGTACAGTTATTGTTACAGGTAACTTACTCTGAGACTGTCAGAGAAAACAATTACTTTAGACAACTCCTCTTTAAAATGGGTCAACAGTTTCTCTAGAGCCTGTCAAGGAGCAAAAGTAAATATCACTATATATTATACATGTATATGTATAGTTTTACATGTATTTCATATTGTGCATTAAAAGTTTATATAACAATACCTTTAGATATAATAAACAAATGTATTATAATATGTAGCCTAATGTAAATGCATTAATGCACACATATATTCCTGTACATATTATATGTACATATTATATGTTACATTGTCTACAAGATGTCAAGTTATTGCTAGATAAGTAAGTTCTTGTTGATTTTTAACAGTATGGTTTTATAACCAATTGTTGGTGCAGTAGGCTACATAAAATATACTCATGTACATGTACCTGCATTTTACCACAGAACTTGGGATCAGCTAGCGTGAGGAAGGAAGCATTTTTTGAGAGACTTAGAAACTCAGGATGAAATGAAAACACCTCCTCACATATTTCCATAGCCTAAACAAAAAGTAAAGAATAATTTTAAATTTTAAGACACTTATCTAGTCTATTTCAACGTCTAAATAAGAATAACCCAGTGAATCGCTCTAGTAATATTAATTATATTAGTGTTTTAAATCTTAACTGAAGACGATCTTTATCATGCTTCATGACAACAACAAAGACAATGTGGGGAAGGGCTCTGTATGTAATTACTAACATTCAAATTACCAATTACTAATTACAATATGAGACACACATTAAAAGATTTTAAAAGTGTATTTCAATATGAAAATTACAAAGTTCACTTCAGCCATATAATTTGTGTGCTCATAACACAATTCAAAGATTGTGAGACTGGATATTAAGCTATTCCTAGTCTCATTAGTACAGCCAATAGTACAACCTTATTGATAAGAGAAAACAAAATATACAGGTTACCATATGCATCAGCATTAGTTTGTGTACATAGCTTAATGACATAAACAATTGCAAATACATTTTATAAACACAAACATACCAAGTTATTTTAAATAATAGAACTGTCTGGTATGAGGTGTAGTCCATGTATTTTATTAATACTCACTTTTTCATTCTGTCTATCAGAAGCGACCATTGATGGTAAAAGCAAACCTATGTGGTTAGCACACTTAAGTAATAGAGCTAAATACACTCCTTGAAGTGATAGTATAGTAGAACTAAGATGCTACACAAAAAGAAACCATTAAATGTACATGTATTTTATATGTACTGTAGATGTGTACATCTGTAACAATAAAAATCTACAAACGTATCAGTGTCTGTATACCTAAGGACTGTCCTTCATAGAAGAGTGAGTCAAAGGTGTCAATGCACAACCAAATTTAATTTCACCAACTTTTAATTTTGAAGATTATATATATAGGTCAATTTGTCAAAAGTATATTTCCCACCAAATTTTTCGACTATACTCCACTATAAAGATGTATGCTAGTAGAATGTTTAGTTCATGGAATGTGTAATGATAATTTGTCACAAATTCAGTTAATTTTGGTACTAACACCTAAGCTGGTCTACAGTGAAGTCACTTACAGGAACAATCAGCACTATACTAACATACAATGACATTACACGTATTATAATACTATATATACATGTATTATAACAAATTCAGTTAACTTTGGTACTAACACCTAAGCTGGTCTACAGTGAAGTCTCTTACAGGAACAATCAGCACTATACTAACATACAAGGACATTACATGTATTATAATACTATAGTGTACTATTTAATCTTGTATTGAAGATATTATACTATCAAGATACTTCACCTTATGGCAACAGTTGATCCTAGTCTCACCACTATGGCAGAGACAAGGTTGGTGGCTTAAGAGAAGCTCTTGAATATCATTAGTTTGTAGAATAGCAGAGTAAATAGTAGCTTGAAGTGGAGTAACTGGACAAAATACTACAAACTCCTCTGGAGAGAGGGAGATTGTATTATATCATTAATAGATATCTTACCTTTCTGAGGTAGTTGTGATGCAATAAGTGATTTAGTTCTTCGCAACATCCAATGACTTAAAATACCTTCTAAAGATTTTTGTTCTAGTTTGAATAAAAATAACATATTATGACATATCTCTCTCTCTCTCTCTCTCTCTCTCTCTCTCTCTCTCTCTCCCTCTCCTCTCTCTCTCTCTCTCTCTCTCTCTCTCTCTCTCTCTCTCTCTCTCTTCATACATACACTTACTAAGTTTTGCTGTTGCTAATTCTCTTTTAGTACAATCATATTTCTGTCCTTGTAATATATGTCGTTCATATTTTGCCTGAAACTCCTTTAAAGAGCCAAGACAATTTGGCTTAACCCTAGAACATATATACAATAAATGTAAATAAGATTACCAGACACAAATATAAATGACACACACTTCTTACCAATTCAATAAAGACCAAAGCTCAATGAAATTGTTCTGTAAAGCAGTACCAGTTAAACCAAATCTACATATATCATAATACACATTTAATACACATTTAATACATGTGTAATACATATGTAATACACATGTAATACATATTTTGTGTATTACATGTGTATTACACATGTAATACATATGTATTACATGTGTATTACACATGTAATACATATTACACATGTAATACACAAATGTACATGTAAAATACATATATTAAGGATTAGACAGTAAGGATGTCATTGAACTTTACAAAGAAAGGAATTAATGCACAAAAATTTAATCATGGTATCATTATTATAGAGAGCACGATATTGGAGTTAATGATTTAACCAGCATATACTAACACCCAATGTTTAATAAATACTACTGTACTGTCGACACTCGACACATGTCCTTTTAAAGTGTCCTTTCATATATATACACATCATGTGTGTGTGTGTGTGTGTGCTGTCTATATTTTCTTCACTCTTCATTGGTAATATTTACTAAAAGTATCGTTTAAAATGATAAAAAGGTTACCAACACATATCACTGCAGTAGTTTGATGTTCAACAAACAAAGTAATTTATTAAGGACAATTTAGTTATAGAATGACTTTTAGTCATTTTCACTTGCAGTTTGCTATATTTATAATGTAATTACTGATAAACTTTTCTTAACTAATTGACACAAATCTGATTACATGTACACAATACATATAAATAATAGAATTATCAACTATCACTAAAAAAACTACATGTATTTGTACATGTAAATAAGTGGTACTTATCAATCATTACCTTGTTTTGACTTTCAATTCATTTAGAGCTTCAGTAATTTGACTAGATGGATTCTATAAAGTAAAGTATTATCAGTATATGAGGTCAAAACAACTAGAGCCATTTAAAATATCTAATTAATTGTCTTGATAAAAAGGGGATTATTGCATTGTACAAACAGTATTGTACTGTAAGAACTTTAGGAACAAAATGTTCGTAATGTAAAGAAAGTGTCTTTTACAATAGTGTATTACAAAGTACATATTAAGAGTATTAGATAATTATAACTAAATATATTATTACAAGTTATTCAAGTTATTTTACACACTGTTGTTCTGCAAAGTATCAGTTTTACTGACTAAATATAGTTTACTAAGTTTTGCAGTTGGTGTACTATCACAAGTTGCTTAAGTATTAGTATATACCATATATAATTACATAGCTAAATTTATACAAAATATAAATTTCAATGTAGTTATCAATTAAATTTTACAGTTGGTCAAAACTTTGTGAGTCAAGTACTTAAATTTTTTGTAGTCGGTCAAAAATTTACGAGTCATGATATAGGCATGATGTTCTAAATAACATATGGATTTTGCAGACCAGCTACTGCTGGAAACTTTTATCGTCACAAAATAACCATTGCTATGTAGACTGCATTAACAAGAGGATGTGTAAACAAGATACTTGTAACTTCCTTATATGGGCAATAGTTTTGACAGCAACAATACTACACATGCCTATGGTATCCTTTTAGTATTAGTAATTATTATACTGTTTATATTTACTCACAACCATATCATATAGTTACAAATAAGGTCATAAATACATATGGTATTTCTATACTATAAGTAAATTTACTTATAACAAAGTAATCATTTACTTTTATCATGTAACATATACATTTAACAAAGTTAGAAAAATCTGTGAGAAAAATAATCAAAGCAACGATGCATAACACATGCTGTTTGTCCTGCTCGCAAAACAAACAAAAAACATGTAAATATCTGAAAATACATGTACTACGTTGTGATCTTGAAGACGACATTTAGTATAAAGATATAATACTTAATCTTATCCAACATCACAACACATGTATATCTATATCCAGCAAAGTACATGTTTTAAAACTACAGATTATGTATATCGTGAGTCCATGACAAATTATGAGTGGCTGGATTAAATTATTTGTGTGAGCACCCTTGGAAAATTTTGCTTAGTCATCTGAATAAAGTTTGAACCACAAACAGATGTGACAAATATTTTTGGTTCATCTACCAAACATCATGTATCATATCATCTTTAGTATTAAAAGTCAATTTAGACTATTAATATTGAGTTGTACCCACAATAACTTTTTCATTTATGAGCAAGGCAGTGTTTATTCTTAAGGTCACCCATTAAATGTAACTGTATATATATCTAATGAGCATTTGTTTTTATGAATGGTTTATGGAGTCCATCTGTACATGTAGCATATAAATCAATTTCCTTTATAACACATTATGATCTAACAATAGTAACAATAATTTCACAAGAAAACACCCACTTGTAACAATGTCATAACGGATAAATAGGAAAATCAACAAATTAATACACGAATGGACATATTCCAAATCAATGTTACAACAGCTTGAACATGAAACATCAAATATAGAAAATATACTTTGGGTTTGGCTAAGAGTAGCATTAAGTATGCAGGAACATGATACAACAACATGTTACATGTGCTATACATGTGCTATACATGTGCTATACATGTACTATACATGTACTATACATGAGTATAGTTATGAATCATATTATGTTGCATTCCTATGTTAATGAATATAGTTATTTTATATCCCATTTGATGACAATGTACCTTAATAGCATGTGCTTCATCAGCAATAACAGCTAACCAACTAATGGAATTAATGTCATCCTATTAGGAATAAACTTATAATACATTATTTAACAATGAATATAATATGAAAGATACATACATAATTATACATGTACATGTATTTAATACATAATGATATATAATATATATATACATATATACTATATACCATAAATGTCAAAATTTTCGAGGTAGTTATATTTTCGCAGTTGACACAAAACACGAAATTATGAGTTTGGGAAAATTTTACGCACAAAAGTTTGAGCGGCGAAAATTTTGACATTTACGGTATATATATATATATATATATATTTATATATATATATATATATCACTGAGAGAGAGACAGACAGATAGCAGATAGACAGAGACTCAATATACAAACCATTTTAGTCTTTGCTGTTTCATGTGTAGTAAGTACAACATCAAGTCTGCCACGTTTAACTTTATCAAGCACCTCTTCTTTCTTATTGCGATGAAACACACTATATAAAAACATTACAACAGCAACATGAACTATTTGTATGCACAGTTAAAAGCCTGAATTAAATGTGAATATAGAGAGGCTACAAGACAGGAACCAACTGAAGTATCCATTAATATTACATTTAAAATACTATGTATTGTCACATAAAACATGTACCTTTATTGTAAGGTGACACTTTAACTATCATGCAGATGTATATCTACAATAAATTGTATAAACTGTCATGGGGATAAGGCCATGATATAAATATGCTTTTACAGGTCATAATCAGTCTATACACAATCATAATTGAAAGCACTAATTACAGGGACATACTCTATTAGGGGACAGGTGGAACAACATAGTTTAATGTACAATGACATTTGCATTTTATCAAATTCAATTAAGATTGTTATATTTAAGTTGGATCCCTCACTCAGCAGTATACCTCAGGCTAGAAATAAGCTAGAGAGAAATGGTGTGTACTATTCAATACATCTTGCAAATCCACTTACAAAATACATAAAAACTAGAGGGTTAGCTGTTCAGGAAATAGTGAACTAGAAATCCCATGTAATGGTGTTTTATCAATATTCCATAAAACTACCATCAAATTGAAATTGGACACACAATACATACATTAATGTCACATACTAGTTTGCAACTAGGTACAACAAGTGTGTGAAATGTAACACTGACATACAATAACACTACATCTATACTGATATTATGTAGATAGAGTTACCCTGTCTTAAGATGACTCCATGTTTCAATTTCTGAAAGCCAGTTATACAATACAGAGCATGGAGCTATTATTAGAAAAGCACCTCTAGATGCAGTCTGTATAATAGAAGATTTGATAAATGGATGAATGGATAGAAGTAATTTTACTGGTTTTGGTCCTGTTAAAATGATATCCTCTTTTGTACAAGTTTTTCCAAGTACAGCACAAATAAAAGCAATCACCTGTGCATGTGAAGGAGAGGGAGAGAGAGAGAGGGGAAAGGGAGAGAGGGGAGAGAGAGAGAGAGAGAGAGAGAGAGAGAGAGAGAGAGAGAGAGAGAGAGAGAGAGAGAGAGAGAGAGAGAGAGAGAGAGAGAGAGAGGTATTCAGACAAATATGCACATATACATGCAATCAAGAGTACCTGTACTGTTTTTCCAAGTCCCATATCATCACACAATAGTGCACCAACTCCTCTATCATAATGATCATAAAGAAATTGAACACCATCACATTGGTAACCACGCAGATACTGACAGAGTTGTGCTGGAATCTAACACAAATATTACATAATCAATTACAACAAAACCAAGTAGCTCAATGTTTTCATATAACTTCTTAGACAATTACTTATATCACTTCCTCACTTTGAAGTTCATGAACCAATACCATATATGGTCGTGTACTCAATAATCAAAAAAATAAATAAAATTAAATTAAGATACTGAAATTCATCTACAACATACCAATAATATTAATTAAGCTAATAATATATAAACTATCACCAATATTTGGCAACAAGTCTTAATAATACAAAGACAAGTGTAGCAAAGAAAAATTGGCAAATATGTCAAGTACTAGTACTCATATAATGTATGTTATTAACGAACATAGTTTTACTACTCTGCTCAATAGGGTAACATCAACCAAATGATTTAATGGCCTGGTTTGTCTACTCTAGTAGACAAACCAGGCCATTAAATCATTACCAACATAATATGTGCATAGTCATAACAATAAGTGAATAAATTTACACAGAAAAGATGTTAGTGGGTATTATATAAAATGATATTTTAATTTAATGTCAGTACATGTTGGTATGTTTGGCTCAAGACGTCAGAAAATATTTTAATAATAAAAAGCTTCATCCATGGACTTTTTAATTGTTATTTGTCATTAATTAAAATTAATAATCAATTTGTTCTTACTTGAACTGGGGGAATAACTTCAGGTCGGCTTAGGATGTAAGGTTTCTTTATCAAGGATTGAGAATGTGGGAAGTTAGGACGATTAAAAGCACTATCATCAAAACCAGAAGTCATTCTTATTTTCCACTTAAATTTATAAATGGGGAGGTGGAAAGAAAAAACGTTCAAAAGGACATGCTTCAACACATGTAAAGTTTAAAAATAACTCAATCACGTGACCAACAGTAGTCACGTGACACTTCGTACTGATCAAAATCAATGGCACGCAATATTCGCAAAATTTTCAGATTGGTACTTTTCTGTATGGCGAGTTCACTTAGTGTAGTAGTAGTATCCTTCTTGGTGTTAGTGTGTTTCTATGTTCTCCGTACTGAAAGCCTGTCAGATGCTCAGTCTACTAGCCTCGTATCACCACAAGATGATAAGTCTGGTAGTAACAAAGTAACTGCAGGTCCTAGTCCTCCTGGTCGAGTGGCGTACGTTACTCTCTTGTATGGTAGAGGCTTTGAACTTGGAGTTCGAGTGTTGGGACAATCTCTCAGGGAGTCTGGAACTAATATAGAGTATGTTTGTCTGTGTACTCCCGATGTTCCCGAGTCAACCAGAAATATATTAAAGAAAGATGGCTGGACTGTTAAAGTCATTCAGCCAATGGACCCTGGAGAGGCGCAGTTTGATGGCACGTTCAGCAAGATGCTGATGTGGACACTTACAGAATATAGACGTATTGTATGGATTGATGCAGATGCTATAGTCTTACAGAACATAGATCATTTATTTCGATGTGGCAACTTCTGTGCAGTTTATCGACATTCAGATTTATTCAATTCAGGGATCATGGTAGTTAAACCTTCAGTAACAGAGTTGAAAAAAATCCTAAGTTTGAAAGACAATTATAACACTTTGCCTCATGATGCAGCTGTCAATACTGGACACACTTGGGGCGATCAGAATATACTCAATGAATTTTACAACCAAGTATATGGATTAAAATATGCTCGAATGTTTGACAAGAGAGATGCTAGCTATCATGAAGAACCAATGCGTTTACCAGCAGGTTATAACATGGACATTGGTATATATTGTTTAGATGGACATTGGTACTTACCTGAATCAGAAAGATACATCATACATTATACGCTTGGACCAATGAAACCAAACAAATGGTGGTCATATCCCGTCTTTGATGTGAACTGGAGATGGTATGAGCTCAGACATAGACTACCCAGTCGATATAATGAGTACTCTTTGTGGGATTTCTCAAATTTGTTGCCTGTGTTCTTAGTTATATCGTTAGTGGGCTCTTTTCGATTCATATCTTTTCGTTATCGCCTTCTTCCACAGTCCTTTTGTGAAAGACTATGTAAGTTTGTTAGTTTTGATCGTAAAAGTTGGTTAATGTCAGTGTTACCACTGACACTTGCTCTCACATCAGCATATCTTTCCTTCTTTTTTGTTCCCACCTCCATAATGCCCAAGTCAGGATGGTTCATGTACATTATGTGGTTGGTGATATTTTTATGTCTATTTTATGGACCACTGTGCTATGTTCTCTACATGGGATCATCTAAGGAGTCAGGCTATGCTAGAAAGTTAATAGAAAGTGTCTTTTACGTTGTTTTATTTGCTATGATGTCTTTTCTGATTCTCTTTATTTTATCTCGTATCACCAGTTTTCATGTTAGATGTAAATTAGTATTTATGTTTGTATTTTTTCTCCTTATTTATTGTCACTTTGCAGGAAAGCGAGTGCTATCAATGTGGTACTCATCAGGTACTAGAATGCATTCTACTCTCTGCTTACCTTCATAACTCAATACAGTTATTAATAGTTATTATTTGTATATTGTTATTATTAAGTTCCATTGATGTGATTCTTATCAATACAATGCGTATATTATCAGTCCTTGTCAAAAGTGTAATATTAATTAAGTTTTAACAACTAGTGTTTTCTGTAGATCTGGCCAGTGATAAGTCTATTAGAGAATGATATTGACTAGTAGTACATCTATTAGTTATATCAGTAATATATAATCCTAATTATTGTTTATAGTAACTGTATCTGGGGTATTTGTAAAGTTTTGAATAAGAAGTTGTAGAGATATGCAGCTGTAGTGAGAAACCTAGCATATGTCAATGCTATCTGGCTTCCACACTAGCTTTGTGGTAGTGTAGCTATAATACAGTTTATTTGACAAATTAAAACGTCTCTGATCAAATTAACACTAGCATTCACTGTTCAGTGCTATCAATGAAACATTAGTACCACACTAGCATTCACTGTTCAGTGCTATCACTGAAACATTAGTACCATAGCCTTGTAACATTGACAATATAGGATAACAACATTTGTATTAATGGCCATAGAATATAGCTGGAGTATTACATTATGCCTTCATCACCTCATTAGATCCACTCACATTACTACTATATAACTATATATAGTTACTATTGTAATGTACACCAACATAATGGAACTATGTACTCTCATAATGACACATTGAATTGAGACACCATCCATAGTAAAGACACCTATTACATAATATGCTAACAATGCATAAGTATTCACTTACATATGACACATTGAATTGAGACACCTTCCATATTAAAGACACCTATTATATAATATGCTAACAATGCATAAGTATTCTAGTCCATACAATGAATGGTATAACATATATTTCTTACAATATCACCTCTATACAAATGTAGGTTGTGTACTTGGTATATTTTGAAATATTGAATGTATGTTGCATTAGCTCCACATAGTAACATTGTACTGTAAGTAAAATTTAATATACAAAATAGGGTCATCAATTACAATTGTACATTAGACACATTTAAAACAAACGAATTATTTTTTGACTTCGTCTTCTTGTATATCAGAGAGCAATATCACCTCGTCACGTTGAGTGGGACGAGAACAATACTTCAATATCGCTATGGCAACAACAACAAAGACAAAGGCTAGAGTCACAATGATACCAATTGTCACAAGAGCATAAACAGTAATGACAACTTTAGTGGAGAAGGACTGCCCTATATATATAATAAGAGATGACATGATAACAAATTAACAAGGATAACATCACATATTACATTTAAGTCTATTTATTTAAAAGTAAATGTATATTTACTTATAATCTAGCTATCAAGACACCCTCTATATTCAAGTCAATTTAAGACTATAGTTTTAATACTTAAATATCTTTAGTATTAATAGGATTTTCAAACCTAATAAGTGTTAACTACAGATGTTTCACTATAATCAAATTATTGTAGTACATAATGTATTATATAAGTACATTTACTCTGTAATAAATTGAGTTAACTTTGTACATCATATTGAGTGTCACCCATCTATAGTATATAACATACTTACACCCTATTCATTCATCTATTAATTAATCCATCCATCCATCCATTCATCTATTCATCCATCCATCTATCCATTCATCCATCTATCCATCTATATCCATCCATCCATCTATCCATCCATCCATCCATCCATCCATTCATCCATCCATCCATCCATTCATCTATCTACCTATATCCATCCATCCATTCATCTATCTATCTATATCCATTCATCCATCCATTCATCCATTCATCTATCTACCTATATCCATCCATCCATCCATTCATCCATTCATCTATCTATCTATATCCATTCATCCATCCATTCATCCATTCATCTATCTATCTATATCCATCCATTCATCCATCCATTCATCTATTCATAACTTAAACAACATGTTGTGGTATATAGTCTAGTTTGTTATATAAACTAAGTTAGTCATTTGTCTACACAAGTATAACAGCTGGTTAAATTATTCTGCTTCACAATTAATATACAAATGTAATAACAAACCTGATTTGTTATTGGTAGTTGGAGATATTTTAATAATGATGGGAGCCAAAGCTGATGATGGAGAAAATCGAGGCAATCCAGTATGAGTAGACACTTTTGACGCCGTATGTATAAACTGAGTTTTAATAATGTAATGTGAGGATCTTTGAATTGGACGTGTTGGACGATATATAGAAACAATAGTGGGTTTGGTTAAGGATATACTTGGACTAAAAAAGAGTGTGTTAGTCAGCTGAAATATATGAGAATCATGACGACTTGTTAAAGAACTGCTGCTTACTGTAGTCCTTGAAAATGTTCCAGAAGAATATGATGATGTTAAACTTGTTGATTTAATCACAGTAGTTGATGGTGTACATATGACATTAGGACAAAGACATGAGTCCAAAGGTATCTCAGTGAATGGTAGTACAATAAAGTTGAGAAATGAACTGCGTACTGCAACCTATAACAAAATAGACATGATAATAATGTCTTCTTTGTCTGTCTCTGTCTCTGTCTCTCTCTCTCTCTCTTTCTTGTACTGTTTCACCCACTCATGCTTGTACAAACATGTACATGTACAATGCACAGTGTACAAGTCAATATCCACCCACTCATTATCAGTCAACTTGAGCGAGTACAACTTAGTCTAGAACTTACTAATGGTAGCTATCCTAAGTCACTGTGGTAAGTACTGATGTTTACTAGTATAGCTCTTACCTGAATTCCTAGTGCATCAGATTGGTTGTGGAGCAAAGTGACTTCTATAACAAAAAATGACACAGGAATAGATGTTGTTTTTGTAATAACATGATCATAAACAACATCATTGTCTTGGTTACGTATGATAGCATGAATCGCTACTGGATTATGACAGGGTAGTAGTTGAATTGTATACTGATAGCCTAATTCATGTGAACAGATTGCAGTATCACAAGCAGAGTTTGTTGTACATTCCCCAGTATTAGGATGAGCAGCCAATTCTTTTATTTTAGCACAAGTTTTAGCAGAGATGGTGACTGGTGTGGGTGTGGGTGTGGTCATGCGAGTAGGCGTGGTTGTAGGTGATGGTTTTATTGGACAATTAGTTTTATCTAGTATAATTAGTGTTTGTGGTACCACTGGATACGTTATACCAGATAGGATAAGATTCATCTACCCAAAAAATTAAGATGGTTTCATTGACATATAAATTACATAGTAAATGATGATGCAACTTCTAAGACTATCATATTACAGATAAATGGATAAATGGAATGAACAAACTAATGGACAGATGAATAGAAGGAGAGCACAATACACTTAAAATGTAATGATGTATGGAATGTTCACTATAGCTATATATTCTCAGTACTAAATATAATATATGTAATAGTATTAATAATGAACTGATAAAATCTATTACTGAATTATCATTTGAATGAATGCATGAATCTATTTGCCTCTTGTGAATACAATTATCTATTGAACATGATTTAAGGTACAGACCAAGACAGATATATATATATATATTACATGTACATGTACTTGTATATTACATGTATTTGTTACACTTACAGAAATGATCATAGAGTATGGCTTGTGAATGACTACCACATGTACTGGCAGTCCCAAAAGAGTAGAAGAGTTTGTAGAAGAATTGAAAAAATTTTCATACACAACTGAACCGCTTTGACTTTCGCTCACAATAAAAACAACCCCTGGAGGATGTGTGCACGGCTGGATCTCTGTTTCAACATCATAACTATTCACACCAACATTAAATGTACAATCAAGTCCAGTACATTGTGAATTGTTGACACACTTTGTATCTACAGGAGATTGACTATTTGCTGCAATACTTTGTATTGACTGGCACATGCAAACTGATGTATTTAGAGGAACAGCAGTTAGTGGTATAGCAACGACAGATACTCCTTGTATTGTGATCATACCCTACAGAGAGTGAGAGAGAGAGAGGGAGAGAGGGGGAGTGAGAGGGAGAGGGAGAGAGGGAGAGAGAGAGAGAGAGGAGGGAGAGAGAAAGAGAGAGAAATGATACAAGAACATTACTTATCATGAGATAACTTAGTATAAACACGTTTTTTACATTAACACATTTAGTTACATATACTTGTAGTAATCCTTTTACTTAACAAAAAGAACTACTTAGACATTATAATGCCAACTCAATAGATCAAAACTATATACTTAATCTAGTATCTTGGCAACCATCAGTAGTACTCCACAGGTTTTTGCTTATAATAATTATACATGCCCACTAATGTAATAGATACATTTACATCTAAATAATGAATTTTATAGAAATAATATTTTTTAGTTTATTAAACTATCTGCCCATGCAGTGTAAGTGTTTATTCAGGACACTAGTGGTAGTTGTATATAATATGTGCATCACTTACTAACATTGCTAAATCAGTGCAAAGTGTTTCAAATCAATATGACTGAGATTATTTTAATGGACAATTCAAACTACTACTATAATCTAGTCACTAAAATTATATGATTTATGATTCATTTTCTATAATAATGATACATCTCTAGTTTACAATATATAATAATTTAGTTGAAATAACTCTCAAAGGAAAGTTTCAATCCTTAATTTTTTTGCTGCCTGGCATACACTATGTACACACACGCACACACATATACATACATACATATAGATATATGTCCATTCTCTTTGTTTTATTATATTAAAAATTAAAAAATTAAAAAAACAATTAAACAATTAAAAACAAAAAGTAGACTTAAAACAAACTACTTACACATATTATAACAACCAATGAATTTTGTTGACCTTAAACTCCAAGCACTAATCCCACTAGCTTACAACTTTACTATATATCTCTAGCATTCTAAAGATTTCCACAATCACTGTTCTAATTGTTTATATAATCATTTGTAATGTTATTAGTGTTTCAAACATCTTTCAAATAGTCATTGGACATTTTTCAATTATAATTGTGTTAATTGTTCTTACCTTGACTTGTACATATGATGCATTCCTACTCATAGTCCAATTGAACAAGTAACTATTACTTGTGACAGTAGTGGATTGGTTGAATGTGTGTTGGTAAATGGTACCATTGGTAGTAACACTGACATTAACCAATACTGGGTCCTGACATTTATCAACAGTAAATGTACAATTTGTTGATGTCATAGAGTTCACACATGTTAGACCAGTACAATCACCATGTGGTGTACATTGCGTGTTCCCTGAAGATACTTGAAGCAAACTTTGACATTGTTCATCTGATGAAGCTGATGAAACAATTGATATGCACACTATGAGAGAGAGAGAGAGAGAGATTGCTATAATTCATACATACACATTGTAGAATATACATGTAAACTACTAGTGAGATCAGCTTATTAGTACATTCATGCATACATTGTTAAAAGGTACTTGTATGATGAATGTATATGCTAGCTAGCTGGTCAGCCTTGGTTATAAACTCTTATAAAAGGCAACTCCTACTAAAGTTATTCAAAACTAACCAAAAGTTGTCAATAAAATGATGACTTGGCGAAGTTCCATTAACATGTCTCCTTAACACTCTGCACTCATGAAGAGGGTGTGGCAATAAGACTGCCAAATATTATAAATTATCACAATTTTAGAAAATTTGTAGTAATATAATGTACATGTATAAAGAAAAATTTGAAGACACAGTGTATTTATATTATAGTCACCACATGGCTCCTTCTTTCTTATTTGCTTTAGCCAATTCTAAAATAGCCTAAACAAAGGAAAATAAATTAATGTTAATGATAAATATTCATAAAAACTCTGAAATCTAATTATGACCCTTGCTAAACCCTTCTTGCACATTAGTAAAGAGGAGGATATAAGAATAAGGGTAGTTAAATCTGATTTCTCAACTGAAATTCAATCAAATCTTTTATTTCATACAAAAGAGCAAGTATACAATAATACTAGTTGCAGTAACGTAAGTATAGTTTGACTATATGCTAGTATCTCTGAACAAACCATCACTGGGTATATAAGGCATATCCTGTTAGCATAATGTGCATAATATGAGTAGAGTAATACTAGAAACAACATGGTGTTGTGTGCTATCTTAATAAATACACTAAGCCAATTGATATATTTACATGTCAATGTATTTAATCATTTCATTGTACTTGTACACTGATATATCCATTCATCTATAGTCTCATCTATCATTCATACTTACAGCCACTCTAGCTTTTTCTTTAGCCTGATATTCTGAAATCTTTTGACTAGCAGCTTGTGCTCTTTGCTCTCTTTAAAATGAAATTAAGAATTGCAAATGTACATCACAAAACAAATTAAGTTTAGACATAAAGCTTTTGTCCAGGTGATATATTTTTACTACAAATATAGTCCATACATACCTTTCTGCTTGTTGTGCTTTTAATTTATCTTGGACATTGTGAGTACTAAGAGAAAAGAAGAGTTTTATATTTATAAAATACATTAGATCGATAATCTATTATTGACATTTACACATACTCATCAACACAACATGTACACAATCATCCATTACTCTCATAATCATAGTTGCCCATTTAAACAACATTACCTGCTTCCCATCAAAATGGAGTCATTTGTATCTATAAAGTTGTTAAAGAAACAATCATTAAATGTAGCACACATAGTACCTGGACTAAGTTCTCTTTCTCTCCTCTGTTCAGCCCTTGCTTTCTTTTTCTCTATCTTAGCAGCATGACCAGTAGCTTTGGGAAGTAATTCATCCATCACCTTGTTAAATATATTAATACATGTACATTGTAAATGTATAACAATTACTATTAATTATTTTATAAGACTGTTATTTTCAATCAAATGATCTGTTCATTCATACGGTATTACCATCCATTTGGTACTAACCATTTCATGATATTTACGATATTCTTTACGCTCTTTCTTTAAGTGCTCTCTTTCTTTCTCTCTTCTTTCCTCTTCTTCAAATGGATCAGGATGAGATGACTATAAAGATAAATAGTTAAGAACATTGTGTGTGCACACTACACACGCTATATTAATGGAACATTCAATTATCCAATAGAGTAATTACTACATGTAATTATGTAATATACATCCATATGTCCTTTTATAGGGGAAGCTGGTACTCTCTTTGGTTATATATTCAATTATAGTCTATGATGCTAAGATATAGAAGTTTAATAATACACAGGTGTGTGTGTGGGACTCAAACATGTATTGTTGAGATACAAATGTGTGTGTGAGCTTGTAGAGCAGTTTTTTGATCAATATAATCTAGTGAGTGTACATATACATGTGCTTACAGGCCTTTGGGGACCAATGAGACGTTTAGAAGTTGAAGGATGTGGTCCAGTCCTTCCTTCTGATTTGGTACTTGTCTTTTTCTCATCAAAATCTCCAGCTGTCCATGATGATACTTGATCTCGTACTGAGCCTAATTTCACCTCATCTCTACCCCCGGAGGACAACTACACACAAGAATGTTTATATAAAGTTTTCATGTACATTTATGTAACATTTAGTTATACAGAAGTAGCAAACAAAGCTTGAGGTAGAACTTCTATAGTCAAGGATCTCAATAGGTCATATCAACATTTTTTAAATTTAGTCTATCAAGCTAGACCCTTCCTCTTTGCTGATACACAACAGACTCTTCTTACTGATACAGCCTCCATTGCAAAGAGAGGAAGGGTCTAGTTCAATAGACGATTTCCAGTTGTGCATAAAGAGAAAAGTCAAAACACGTTTCCTAGAGTTGAACCAAGACCTCTCAGTCTTAAAGTGAAAGTTCTAACCAATGAACTAGCTGACTAACAAACTCTTACAAACTACCTTCCATTTGTATTTTGTCTGTGTAGAATGTAGTAATGAGGAGCTTTGAATACCATCATAATATTTCTATAACAAAAAACCAAAAGTACAATTTAGTTTATCAATAGTTATTTATTTTATATACCTTCTTTAATTCTCCATTATTCCATCTTCTTGTAAACTTTTTGAACAGTTTTCTTGACTGATCTGATGACAAATCACTAAAGTAGACACCTCTCTGTGTCAGAAAATAACAACATTACAAAATTTGAAGCTAATACAATCTCATTTTATAAGGTAATATAATATATAGACATTACAATGTAACTATTACACTAAAGAATTAGATATATTTAATAGACTTAGTAACAGGCACATTTACTACATAGAAATAACAGATAAAAACATGTACATTTACTTTCCTAATTATTAAGTACAAACCTCCTCTGCTAACCATGTACGGAATTCAGTACTCTTAAGAAAGTAATCATCTTCTGTAATAAGCTCTGTGATCAATAAAAGGCACACACCTCTTTCTTCCTGATATATTTTTTTACCTTTTATTGATTTTGATGAGCTCTTCTTTCTTTTCCTTTTTCTTTTCTTACTATCAGAAGTACTACTGTGTCTTCTTTTCTTTAATTTGTCAGTTTTGTGCTTGGATGATAACTTAGATTTATCTTCTGAGAAAACAAAATACATTTATAATAAGTCCTGGTCTCTATTAATACCATTAGATACCATTTAGTTACATTGGATATACAGTGATAGTTACACCATAATGGAACACACTGAATGAAGGACACATTCTATAATCAGGATACTTGTTCTAGTCCCAAAAGCAAGACTATATAGTGTATCATTTAATCTCTGTATTGAGGATAAATCTATACTAAGGATTGTTTTCCCATTATATAGGTCAAAAAATATCTTTTCTTACTGGTACTTACTTGACTTGTGTCTTTTTTTAATATCCTCTTCACTATAACTACTTTCTTCATCTGATGACTCATTTTCTGATGAAGTACTGTCTTTAGAGTCCTCCTCTTCACTATTGTCTCTCTGTTTGTGTGGATCATGTTCATGATGTTCATGATGGCGTTTCCTCTCTCTTCTAAAGTAATATGAGATAAAATTAAAAATTAAATGTTGAAAGTTACTATTAAATCCTTTGACTATAGTATAGACGCACAATATATTTTATATTAAGTCTACTATTAATTATGTCGATTAAATTTTGGAATTTTAAAATATTCAGATTAAGCATAATTATATTTGAATTTTGTAATTTCAAAGCTGTGTGTAATGAAATATAGTTTATAATATAAAATTTAAATTCCAACACATATAAATTTTAGAAATTATTGCATTAATCATTAAAGTATATTATATTTAATTTTGGATGGAGAAAATATTTATGAATTTGGCAGATTAAGTTTCATTTGCCCCAAAAAATTCCTTCAAATTTTAATTAGGGCTTTGGTAGTAAGAAGAACTCTTTAGCCAAATTTAATTTTGGCGAAGTCTTTTATATCAATTCATCAATATTTTCTCAATCTAAAATTACCTACTGTATGATATACAACAAGTGAAACAATTCTGAATACATGTGTCCTCAATGTAAATGTTGTGTAATAAAGTATTAGTATGGAACTAGAACAAGTGTCCTAAACTTAGAGAAGTACATGAGGTTTGTCATGAGAGATGTCAGTACATGTATACATGTAATATGTGATCACATGTACATACATTATATGTATGAACATATATATATATACCTTCTTTCCATAATAGCTTGTTGCCAAAGACGACACCTACAACAATGTAGATTAAGTACATGTGCTATATATATATATGTAGACTAGTACCCACTGTCCAGGCTAACATTCTAATGGATTTTTATTTTACTCCTAAACGTTTTTACTTCTGAAGGCTTTGTAGGTCTACTTCCATCATCATAATTGTAAAACTTATAAAATTCTAAACACATGTACAGTAGATACAAGATAAAAGTAGATATATTAACTAGTAAGTAAGTTAGAGTTGCTTAGAGTTTCACACAGCAATACATTACATACTTGTTTTAGAAATCCACGCCTTTCACTATTAATTTAAAGCCACGCCCAGTTTGGCTAACCCACGCAATCTTTATTGCAGTCTCTTCTCTTCAATGATGACAACTCTCCTGGCTGTTCCTTTTTTTCTTGGTAAGTGTGACTTTTTGATATAGTTACTTACTAATGCTAAATAAGCACTTGTTGTTGCTATTTTGATATTGATGAGTGTGTATATTATATTATTAATAATTATTATTATAATTCTGAGCTAAAAAAGGAGTTACAATAGTTCAAGTACAGTCTAATCAACTATGCATACATTATGATTAATTCTGCATTTATCCCTTGACCTTAACTGGGGCTACCCATTCTTCATCATGTGGATGAATATAGCTCTACTTTCTTTGTGCATGTGCCTGTCTATATATGGTAAAGCATGTTGTGTTAAGTATTCTTGAACAATTCTGCAGTATTTAAAGGTTATAGAAATGAGTGACAAAACTCCTATTACATGGTATTACTGAGAGCTGACCATTAAATAAATTGATAGTTCTTAACTGATTCGTGGATGTTTTGGTTGCATTCATCAAAATACACTTGTATGAACTCTATACGTATCAACCTATCATCTTATATAATTAGTTCTAACAATTAGCTAAATAAACAGTCATCCCAAAGTACATTAGTAATCCAAACAGTATAAATTCATCAAAATAGATTTTCTAATAGTAATCTTAAGAGTGAATATTGATCACCCAAATCATAAATTTTAACAAAGTTAGAGGACATTACAACTTCAAAAATGAACTGTATAAGTACTCAGTATGGATGTTTGCCAAGAAGGTAAGTGTGCTTTAATAAGAACTCATACTAATAAACACAATTAGAGTCTAAGTATACCTGTAATAACCACACATTGATTAAATCAACCAATCAATTTTTACTTTAAGGCCATTGAACTGAACACTATGGTAACCAATAGTAACATAGATAATAGATAAGAATGGTGGAGGTAAATAGTTTCTATGAACTTTGGCAGCTAAGCATACAGCATGATTTTATTTGTCACATTCTATTATCAACAATCAAAAAAGCAATGCAAGTGATAATACACTATACATACATGTACACACATGGCCCAATATTTCTCTTTTATTATATACATGTGTCCTTTGTATGCCACAAAAGCAACAACCAGCATTATGCAAATATTACAATGACATCAAAGTTTATAAAGTGAACAAGACATAGAAATGAGAGCCACATTCAAATGATAACAATGACCTGTACATCCTGTCAATACAATAATTGACAAAAAGTAATTATATGACCTCTGGCACACAATCACAAGAAATTAAATTGATGTACATATTGTACATGCATATGCTGTGTATATAAAATGTATCCAGTACTTTATCATGCATATGGTCCTTACAATCAAGGACAGAACTGGCTAGAACATAAACAGTAAATCTTCTCTAATATCTTGTGTGAATATAATACGCTCCTCAACATAATTATATTGATCTTTTTTGTCTGTAGGGTATTCTTCAGTATGACAATTTGTTATACACTCTTATCCCATCTGTTGCAGTACCTCTTAATGCATCAATCTGTATGTGTCAGTCAATACAAAGTAGTATTCAACTTGCTGAACAGTCACCAGTTTCAGAAAACTGTGTCAATAACTCTCAATGTACTGGTATGGAGTGTACAATGTCTCTTGGAGATGATGCTAATTACACTATTGAAAGTGATATTCAGTCATGTTCAGATCCTCCTGGATTTTTGTTTACTGTCAGAAAAGCTGAAACTGGTAAACAAGTGTTTCAGCATTTCTTTGATAGATCAACTAATGCTACCTCACTTTTTAATTTTCCTTTAATTGTGGTAGTCATCCATAGACCATACTCCGTTATTATTGGTGTAAGTCCTGTTAGTGATCTATTTTATAGTAGAATCATTCCATTCATTGTCCTAGTAACTAGGACACTACCCATAACATATCTTAAATTGACATGAGACTAGAACAAGTGGAACGTTTGTCTTTAAGAAGCTCTACAGACTCTAATATTACAAAGGACAGTAATTGAATTTAGCTTGAAGCCCTTAACACTATATATATGAACTAATGGTATATGTACACTGTAAAAGTATTTTCCCTACTGTGTGTCCTTTAAATGGTTTTGTGTTAAAAATTACACAGTATGGTTTTATTTCTTTATACAGTTTTATCATATATATCATAAATTGGTTGTTTTATCTGATTCTTTGACACTTTACATGCTTCACTATAAAATAGATATAAGTACATTAAAATTTTACATATATATTCTATAGTAACAAATCTGGCCCAGCATCTTATATATATTATCTGAAAATAGATAATATCATTGTAGTTCTAACATCAGTTACATGAACAGTCAATTCCATAGTACATTAGTAATATCAATAATATATGACATTTATTTTTTTAGATCAAATAATTGCTGATGTATAATTATATATTGGTTAAGGAAATCATATAATCAAGTTTTTATATTGACATCATTAGCTGTGTTCTGTTCCATATATAGGTCAATTGGGTTATCGAAGATTTTCCTTTACCTTTTATTCCAAGAACTCAAATTATACTGGACAAATCTAATTGTACAAATGAAACATACCCATCACCACCTACTCCTATCTCCCAAGTATCTTGTAATGCAATCAAGCAAGTGACCATTAACACTTACTGTCGTACTAATCCTGCTTGTGATACACTGGATTGTATAGCCCAGAGCTACAGGAGTTTGTACCAGATACTTCCTTGTTCAAATCCTCCTGCTATTTATGTTACCTTGTATGATTTTGAAGGAAATGTTATCTTTAATCGTGCTATTACTAACCATACTATTGTTTCACTGCCTTATGATTTTGAGCTTATGATTACTGTCAATTGTGATAAACCTGATGCTATTGGACTTGAGGTAAGTATATGTTGTACAGTAAGATATTAGTATTATGATTAGATTTTTAAACAGTTATGCAACTGTGTGTATACAAAACTGCCTTTGAGATGTTTTATCAGTGGACTCTTTCACAAATCAATGTTTCACCAGAAGTGGTCCCCTATTGTAAATATATATATATATATATATATATATATATCTGATCATGTAGACTGTCAATATTTCATCACATCATGAACTTCTTTATCTATTTGTGGCTTACAAAGAGTTAATTTTTATTTTTCAGTCTTGTGGCAACAAATCTCAATAAGAAGGTGATTTAAAATCATATTCACGCTAAAACAAAATTGTGACTGACTCTGCAAACAAGGCTATCATCTGTAAAGTATCAAGCAAAGCTTTGTTAATAAAATATGTATCTTTAATAATGTTTAGTCTTGTAACACAAACTTATGAATGACTAAAATAAATCTGTTTGTACCATTGTTTCTTCCTGTAGGCAGTCATAAAAGATATAATAGTTACATCTTATTCTATTCCTGTTGTACCTTATACTGAGATTCCTATTGATTCCTGTGTTTGTCCTGGTGTGGTCTGTCCTATAGCTATAACAACTAATCTACCAACTATAGTTGCTACTGCTACATCAATTGCTCAAACTACTACTACATCAGTTACTCCAACTACTGCTTCATCAATTGTTCAAGGTACTACTACATTAATTAGTTGCATCAGGTTTTATTATTGATATAAACTATAACTTAATCAATACATTTGTAGGTGTAATTTATATCCAATATGTACACAGGTATTTACAAAATACAAATATATCGTGCACTTGGAAATATTGCTAACCAAAAATTTGGAAAACTTTCCTAAAAGGAATTAATTAACTAATTTACATTTTTAAAAGAATAAAATAGATACAGCAGGAAAAAACATAAAATTCATTATTTACAAAATTCCCATACCTTTTTTGTTATATAGCATTCCATACTGTAGATAAAATAGTCAAAAATTAAAAGCTGTTATTGGCCTTTACTAAAGTAATCAATAAAATACAAATAAACTAAAAAAATGATTGTGTTATGTTGAAACTCAGGACATTCTTAGTACAGATATTGCATTAATGTATTAGTATGATCAGTGTTGCATCAAAATTATCAACAGCGTGTGGTCAATTGTTTGATCAACTCTACTTTAAAATAACCATAATTAATTGTAAAATAGAACCAGTTTTAATGTAGTGATTCTACTCAGTAGAGTTTATTAGAATGTACAAATAATGTTTGCCTGTTACATGTATTTTGATATTACAAATACAAAGTATTAGGCTTTTCTTCAATGCTCTTTTATTTTAGTACATATTTTTTACACTGCAGGCTCTAAAAATATTATATATGCTGTCATTGGTAGTGTCGTTATTACTGCTACAGTTACAGTGATCATTATGCTTGTCATACTGGCTATTGTGTTGATGATACGAAAAGGTCATCGTTCAAAATGTCAATATAACTTTCAACATCTTCCCTTTGATGGAAAGGATGATAGTACTGAAAAAATGATTACAGCAGATTATAAAACAGTTGAAGAAAGTACTGTGAACTAATTGTATTATTATATCAACATTACTATATGTTGATATGTTTGGTACATTAATAGTGTTATTTTAATACAATACTTTTATTGTACTGATCATGTTTTGTTTACTATTGTTTGATGATTTTAGTTTATTTTTTCAAGTTAGCTGTTTTGCAATTAAAAATATAATGCTATACTATTAAAACAAACTAACAACCAAAAATAACTTGTTAGAGGAAGATAGACAAATATAATCAGTAAGAAAAATCACATCATTATACTATACATGTGTATGTAATATGTACATGTCTGTATGCATTTAATATATAACTATATGTACATGTCTATATACATTTAATATGTAACTATAATATATGTACATGTGACCTGATTTAATTTGCAATAAGGGACCACTGCTGCAAAACATTTTATATAAAAACACTTACATTCAAGCAATTATGTTTAAAGGATGTTTAGTAAATTTTGATTCAAGTTATCTATTATTTTTCAACTGAGATATAATTTAGTAAACATTCATTGAAAATAGACAGTTATGTACATAGCAATTAGATGTTTTAACAAAAATAGTCCATTTTCACCAATCAGGTCATACACATAATGTGTATATAGCCTTATTACCATAATCAAATGTTGGTACCTACAAAAATGTACATGGAACATCAGTAAAAATTATTCTACATGTACTAGAAATATGTATACCAGTCTAGTGTCCATTACCCAAGTTAGTATCATTTTGGATATTAATCTTCTATACAATCTATTCCTAAATGTCTGGAGACTTTCTTGCACAATTTAACTTATGCTGTGGCTACACGTCCAACACAGGAATTCCACACTTCAATGAGAAATTATTAACACTAATCCTAGACCCCAGACCCTAAATATTAGAACCTAACTGTATTAATTTTGCATTGGGTATACTTCATGTGCCAGACAAGTAGTCACTTTCAAAGTCTCATCATTAATAATAATAATTGTGATACCTATAAACTCTAAACAAATTTATACATTAGATATAAGGCAGAAATAGAGATATCCACTAGTAAGTAATTCATTAAGTAAATTCTGGCTTTAGAAATCCACGCCTTCTCCTTAATTAAAACCACACCCATTCGGTATTAATCGACGTCCTCTGATAATAGTTTAGGGGAGAAGCTATGATAATGAGAACCCTTCTGGTCGCTCTTTATTTTCATGGTTAGTGTAGTATATATTTGTTTAGTTAATACCTGTGATTGCTGTTTTTGATATTTGTTGTGATAACATGTGAAATAGCGCAATGTCAACTAGTCTGGACATGCTTGAGCTCCTAATATGAGATTTATCATCCAAAGTTTAGTATAATTTAGAATGTTTCCCATTAAAATATGTCTGCCAGAGCTATTCAATCAATAATGTACTTACTGAAGGTTTGATGTTATAAGAACGATATATACAATAGTCTAGATGGTAATAAGTGGTTTAATGAATCATAGGGCTTTTTGTATGCTTCATGTTATAACCTGTTGTAATTGGACTGTTATCTGTTGTGTCTATATAAACAGGAATCCTCATTAATACTCTTGTTAATTGATTTTTAGTTTCCATAGTAAATCCCCTAACTAATTGTATTATATACAGCAATGTACTGTATTGTATATGACATATAAATGCATACTAGGATAGTTATCAATACTAGTATCTTCCAAATAAAACAGGAGCATGGTACGTTCACTACTTGTACATGTAATAGATGTATAACATTAGGTACATGTAATGTTTATGAAATTCTCTATCTCTCTGTCTCTCTCTCTGTCTGTCTGTCTCTCTCTCTCTCTCTTCCCCTCCCTCCCTCCCTCCTCCCCTCCCCTCTCTCTCTCTCTCTCTCTCTCTCTCTCTCTCTCTCTCTCTCTCATAGTGTTCATATCAATTGTTTCATCAGCTCCATCAGATGAACAATGTCAAAGTTTACTTCAAGTATCTTCAGGGAGCATACAATGTACACCACATGGTGACTGTACTGGTCTAACATGTTTTAACTCTATAACATTAACAAATAGTACATTTACTGTTGATAAATGTCAGGACCCAGTATTGGTTAATGTCAGTGTTACTGCCAATGGTAAAGTTCATCAACGTGTCTTTAATCAATCTACTAGTGTGACAGTTAAAAGTCACCATTTTTACTGGACTATGAGTAGGAATGCATCATATCTACAAGTCATGGTAAGATTTAATATAAATGTATATGTATCAACAAACAAACATAATATATTAAGGTTATATAATAACAATAAATATGCAGAGTGTATTGTAATAGTACATGCATATTAAATTACCCAAAGTAATCTTAGAACTACCAGTGGGATGTGAAGACATAAAAAGTTGTCTATGCTACACAAACACAATGTGGGCTAAGGCTGCATATGATTAAGTCAGGCAGTAAGGTAGCTAATCTTAATTCCTTTCACTAAATTCTCGCTGATTGGAATCTATTTAAGATATCTTATAGTAGCAGGAGACAAGAGAAAATTGCTTGTCCCAAGCAGGAAAATTAGAATCCTATGAGTACAAATTTTAGTGAATGTTACTATATTAATATAATCCTTAAAATTATTATATGGAATTGTGGTAGACTTAATGCACCACATGTTAATAGATAATAGTAACTGTTTGATTTCAATATAGTTTGCTACATTAATGGCTTCATCAAGATTTCAATACATGAATTAATTTATGCGCATCATCGTGGCCATGCTTTCCTTGTGGGTAATACAGCTTACTGTGGAAGTCTCAAACATATTGATTGTAGACTTGAACTACATTAAAGGGTCACAGACAATAGTAGTCACATGATTTGATTTTTGTGACCCAAAATCAAAAGTTACTTAACAAAGCTGCTTTTAGAATGCATTCAATGAGCAATATATTTGAATAGGAAAGTCAGTCTGGAAGATACCTTTTCTCTAGAGATAATAATATAACTATATTATTGCCGGACTTTTTGGATTAATTATTTACATAGGAGGCAACACCCAATTTACTTCTATTGCTAAAGTCTATATACTCTCCACATGCATGCAGACTATGTCTGTGTCCTTTTAATGCAAAGTATTACTGAAGTAATAAAGTGGTACTTTATAATTGGGAATTAAAAAAAGAATAACAAATGTTATGATAAAAAATTAAGATCAAAGTTAACAGGAGAAGACTTTGTAATTTGAACAATTATATGTACAACTGTTAGAGCTCCACCCCTTAGTAATGTACAGTATCCATGTATGTACTTAGCGATGCTAACTCATACAAGTATAGTATATCTCCTTTTTGCCTATAGGGTATTCTCAGGGAACAAAACGCTAATTACACTCTTATCCCATCTACCGCTGTACCTCTTAATGCATCAATTTGTATGTGTCAGTCAATACAAAGTATTCCACATCGTGGACAGTTACCATTTAATGAAACCAACTGTGTCAATAACTCTCAATGTACTGGCCTGGAGTGTACAGTTTCTCTTATAGGCAGTGATTACACTATTGAGAGTGATATCCAGCCATGTTCGCATCCTCCTGGATTCAATTTAATCGTCAAACAAGCTGGTATACAAAAATTTAGACATTTCTTCAATAGCTCAACTAATACTACCACATTTTCGGGATTACCTCTACATGTGATAGTCATCCATAGACCATACTCAATGATTATTGGTGTAAGTTTTGTAAATAGTGCATTGAATCTCCCAAGATCATTTTGGACCATAATATTATGCATGAGTGTGCTCACTGCACTTCATTATATTCAACTTTTAAAAGCTATGAATTAAATTTGTATGTACACAGTTACTGCTGATGCCCATCACAATCGACCAATGAATTTAATTTACCTACTATGAGTGTTTGAATGTTAGCCTTTTTCTTTTAACTCTCATTGCTTAAAGCTCTAGTCTTCTAAAGAAAGAATAGTTCATCGACCATCAGGCAGTTCTATAATCATTTTGTACCATGTGATATCTATATATACATATACATATATATCTATTTACAATTTTAATACATTCATATTGTTGTATATGACTTTTGAAAGCAACATATTAAATTAAGCCACAATTTTAAGCCACTAATATATATAACAATCTAAGAATTTTGTTAGTCCTTACCACAGGAACTATAAACATGAATATGACAGACAATGCTCGATGTTTCTTTGCCTAAATTTCTTATCTACAATATTACATATGCTGTTAATCACAATACATTTTAATAGTATATTCTTATTGTTTCTATATGCAAAGTTATTAACATTTTTTTTCCTCATAGGTTGATGCAGTAATTTATAAACTAGTCTATCCCCTTGTTCCAAGAACTCAAATAATACTGGATAAAACAAAATGTACCAACAAACCACACCCAACACCATCATCGACTCAAACCCCACCCACAAACACTTCTGCTACTGGCTCCTTAGCAACTTGCAATGCAATCAAACAATTGGCCACTAACACTCTATTCAATAAATGCCATACTAATCCTGCTTGTGATACACTGGATTGTACTACACTGGTCTATAGGAGCAAGTATCAGATACTTCCTTGTTCTAATCCTCCTGCTGTTCATATCACCTTGTATAATGCTAACAAAGCTGTCATCTTTAATCATACTATTACTAATAGTACTACTGTGGAGCTACCCCTTAATTTTGCGTTTGTGATTACAGTCCATCATGATAAACCTGATGCTATTGGACTTGAGGTAAGTAAATGTTCTATAACAAGATTTTAGACCTGTTATTAATGTACATGCAGAGATGTCATCACTATAGAGATGGAATAATGTATTAACATATTGACATGGAATTATAGTACTATAGTAATGGCCAATAAAAGTATACATATTATAGTACATTACTTTAAACAGTAGTACTCTTTCAGTAAATGTTTTATAAGAGTACTTGTAATAGGTACTACAATACCATACTGTTACTATAGTGTTAAATGAAAATTATATTTCTGTTCAATGTGATTTTAACAGTGCTTGATGAATAGGCACTGAACTGTTTTATTACCATATTACTAACAGCTAAGAACAGTAACAATGCTGTATAGAAATCTGTTCACATTTAATACTAGTGTCTTGGGTATAGTGAATTTTCTTAATTAGAGGAATCCTGTTTGTACCATTTTAGAGAGGTATCTCACTTAACTAGTTCACTTGGAACAAATAATACCTAGTTATATCTAGTATATACATTACCTAGTAGAGCTATACATATACTCCATAGTCTTACTACACTGAGCAATCTCTCATCATAGAAATGCTTGTTCTACTCATTGTATGCTTTAACAATTCTATGAATACAGTAACTGTATGTAGTATTACTACATGTGAGTATTATGAGAATTTTAAAATGATAAGTAATGACATAAAATGAGATATTCTGAAATAATATATGGACATTACATTATTAATAAAGACTGCAGCTATCAATCATTTCTTTTCTTATAGGCAAACTTAAAACTTAACAATTCAGCACCGCCAATCAATATCATACCATATACAGAGATCCCAATTGATCGATGTGATTGTGCTAATGTTGTTTGTCCAACACCACCCTATCCACTATCACCATCATCAACTCAAAACCCGCCCACAAACGCTTCTACTCCTGGCTCCTTAGCAACTTGTAATGCAATCAAACGATTGGCCACTCAGCTCAGTACATGCCATACAAATCCTGCTTGCGATACACTGAATTGTACTACCCTGGGGTACAGGAGCATTTACCAAATACTTCCTTGTTCTAATCCTCCTGCTGTTCACGTCACCTTGTATAATCCTAACAAAGCTGTCATCTTTAATCGTACTATTACTAATAGTACTACTGTGAGGTTACTACTTAATTATCAGTTAATCATTACAGTCCATCATGATAAACCTGATGCTATTGGACTTGAGGTAAGTAAATGTTCTATAACGAGACTTTAGAACTGTCCTTAATGTACATGCAGAGATGTCATCACTATAGAGATGGAATAATGTATTAACATATTGACATGGAATTATAGTACTATAGTAATGGCCAATAAAAGTATACATAATATAGTACATTACTTTAAACAGTAGTACTCTTTCAGTAAAGTTTTTATAAGAGTACTTGTATAGATACTGCTATACCATACTGTTACTATAGTGTTAAATGATAATTGTATTTCTGTTTAATGTGATTTCAACAGTGCTTGATGAATAGGTACTGTGCTGTTTTATTACCATATTACTAACAGCCAATAAGAGTAACAATGCTGTATAGGAATCTGTTCACATTTAATACTAGTGTCTTAGATATACAGTGAACTTTCTTAATTAAAAGAATCCTGTTTTGTGCTTTCTTAGAGAGGTATCTCACTGAACTAGTTCACTTGGAACAAATAATACTTACTTATATGTTGTATGTACATTACCCAGTAGAGGTGTGCTTATACTCAATAGTGTTATTAGTTACTATACTGAGCAATCTCCCATCATAGAAATGCTCCTACTTGTTGTTGCTTAGTTCAGTGACAGCCAAGTAGCTTAAACCACTTCACCACCATTGATTTACTCTCATTATGGTTGTTAACATATGAGAGATTATGTAGTAGTAACTGTATGTAGTATTACTACATGTGAGTATTATGGGAATGTTAACACCAATAAGTAATAACATAAACTGACCAACACAGATAATCATAATTATTCTAAAATAAAATATGAACATTACATTATTGATAAGACTGTAGCTGTCAAAGTCATTTGTTTCTTTTCTTATAGGCAACCTTAAAGACTCCAGGATCATCAACCCCTATCATACCATATACTGAGATCCCAATTGATCGGCGTGATTGTCCATCAGTCACTACTACTGTGTCAGTTACTCCAACTACTTCATCATCAGGTTCTATTATTGATATGCACTATATCTTAACACATACAGTACATTTGTAGCTACAATATTAGACATATACATATGTATTAATAATATACATATATGTGTGTTCATAATGATTGTTGAATTATTAGCAAGCAGATAGTTTTTGAAATTTTTCCAAAGTGGATATTAATTTTACAGAGTTAAAATTTGGCAATGTCTAAAATTTTTTAATAAAAATGTTAGTGAAAACTCTTTATTTACAAAATTCCCATTAGATAAATGTTATCAACAGCTTTTAATCAGGCAAAGAACTGCTCCATTAACATTTTTTCATAATAAATTCATAGCTGTCATGCTGAATCAGCAAATTTTTGATTGAGTGTTTGAGCTCATCAACTTATTGCTTACCATTTTCTGGTAGTTTTCTGAATAATGGTATACATACAGTCTACTGGACTCTTCCTTCCCAAAAAGGTGGAGACAGCTATGCAAGACTATTCCTTTCCTAAGCTGAATACGTATTTGTAGACTTAGATATATCTTTTGTAACTCTTACTATATCAGTAGTCTCATGATACCAATAGCTCCTTCTAAATGTGCCTACATACCACTACAACTGCTTACAAAGAGGACTGTCAAGGTGAATAAAAATTGCTTTAGCTTCAGAATGAAACATTTGCGAAAATTCCTATGTCAAATTTGTATGAGGTAATTGTATTTTGTACACACCATAGTTTTATTAGAGCGATCAACTTCAGTCTTGCCTGTACTTTTTTGAACAGTTTTTTAAACTTTCAAGCTTTTTCTGTTTTCAGCAACCTTTTTGCTCAAAACTTTTGCAATCTCTCTGCCAAGTTTTGTAGCTATAGCTACAAACTATCATTGCTGAGTTAAAACATTTCAAAATACATTGGCAGATAACACACAGCACTAGTACTGTAACCCTCATACAAACTGAGAGAATCCTGAGTTAATTAGTAATCAAAACATTAATGTCATCAATACTTCCAATATATTTTGTAAGCATGTATGCAATCAAAGTGACAATTAATGGGTTAGAACAATGTACCAATCTAATATATTGCCTAATATGTACCAATTAATGTTGTTTTAGTTAACTACAACTATAATATTGAAACACTTTTAATTTAGTTATATTTGATTATGTAAACTATAACTAACTAAAATTGTCTGCTGAGAGAGTAAAACTAACTATGACTAAAAGTAATCAAAAGACACCAAAACTAACTAATACTAACTAAAAACAAAAACAAACTAGTGCCAACATTGTATTTCCTAATATGCATGCACCTTAGTATCACAAATATAGTTATTAACCTTTCCTCCAATGTTCTCTTATTGTTAACCACATTTTTTTACATGCAGGTTCTAAAACTATTAAATATGCCATCATTGGTATTGTGGTCTCTACTACTATAGTAATACTGATCTTTGTGTTTGTGATAATGGCTATTGTGTTGATGATAAGAAAATGTCGTCGTTCAGGTCAATTTAGATTTCAACGTCTTGTATTTAATGTGCAGGATGATGACGATGATGAAAATGATTTCAATAAATTATAAAGGCATAATACAGTTATTATGTCAGTATTGTTAAGTTGATATTGTTACATTAATTGCATTATGTTGGTATTGTTAAATTGATATTGTTACATTGATAACATTATGTCAGTATTATTAAGTTGATATCATTATATTAAATGCATATGTCAGTAACATTGTTTTAATACAGTTGATTTTTATTTCACTGATTACATTCATTTACTATTGTTAACTTGCCTTTGTTTTAGTTTATTGTTTTGTTAATAAATTAGGAATAATGTTACTGTTAAAACAACTATGATAATGAATAATAGTAACCTAAAATAACTTCTAAAAGGAAAATAGACAAAGATAAATAAAAGAAGAAACAGTCTTGTTAGGATGATTCAGTGAGTCCATAGTTCAGTAAGAGTCCAGTCAGATAGCGAGAGAGAGACAATATGGTGTATTTGAGGTTGTGGCCAGATACAGATTGTAATTATATTTATTTAGCAATGAATATCGTTACGCAAACTCCCGCCCCCTTTTAATGTTTTGCTAAGAAGATATGGCAAAGACTTTTCTCCTTTTTGTGGCAACTGGTAAGTAATACTTGTAATATATATATATAAATATGATTATGCTATTTATAACATTTAACCTGAATAAGTGTATCTCTCTCTCTCTCTCTCTCTCTCTCATAGTGTTCATATCAATTGTTTCATCAGCTCCATCAGATGAACAATGTCAAAGTTTACTTCAAGTGTCTTCAGAGTGTACACCACATGGTAACTGTACTGGTTTAACATGTGTGAAGACTATATCGATTATATCAGTAACTACCTCATTCACTGTTGAGAAATGTCGTGATCCAGTATTAGTCAATGTTATTGTTACTTACATTGGTAACATTTACTATTATACATTTTTCCAATCCACTACTGGAACAATTGGCAGTTACACATTCAATTGGATTATGAGTAGGAATGATTCATATGTACAAGTTGAGGTATAGCTGAATTATCATTTATTAATATTACATATTTAATCTGATAACATGATATAATGCAGTCTTTTAATCATGTCAATATACAATACACTCAACTACAAATACATTTAATATTATCAGTGATCAACTGAGATCATGGGCTCCTAATATATGTTACATTTTGTATAGCCTTAATGTTTAATGTACTATACTAGTACACATAGTTCAACTTTATGTACATTACTATTATCAATTAATAGCCCTATATATGTAATGTTTCACTCTGTTTACATGAATATACTTCTATGATGTCTATAATTACTAGTGTGGTTTGCCATTTATGTCTTTACTCATTATATTATTAAATTTTAGATATTTTGTAGTCTTAGTCTTTGATGTAGTAGTGTAAATCAATCAATAAATAAAAGTATGGATGAGTGATTACACACTATTTTGTCTTCTACATTATTTCCATAGGGCATCATTACTGTATTTGGGACATCGTATGTTATTATACCATCTACTGTTGTTCCTCTTAATACATCAGATTGTATGTGTCAGTCAATACAAAATATTGCAGAGAGTAGTGACATTCCATATGGTGCAGTCTGTGTTAATAACTCTCAATGCACTGGAGTGGACTGTACTATTAGTATTGGAGGCACTATCTACAATATTAAAACTAACATTCCACCATGTTCATATCCTCCAGGATTTTTATTTACTGTCAGCCAAACTCAGACTGGTATTGTTGTGTTTAAGGAGTTTTTTAACTCCTCTACTAATTCCTCTCTTCTGCTTGGTCTTCCACTATATGTGGTTGTAACTAATAAACCATATTCTATGATCATTAGTGTAAGTATATACTATACAACATTAACTACTTAGTCCATTTTAAAAATATATCAGAGTGTGTGTGGGTTTCTTTAAATAAGCAGTAATTTGGTAATGGATACTTTTTATAATGCATTAACTAATGTAAGAAGCTAATTTCAAACTGTTTTATGTAGTAAATGGTTGTAAGTGTTACTAATCAAAGTTTTAGTTCACATGCGGCCCTAATATGGTGACCTTCTGTTACACATGTCTTGCATATGCTATAGTATTTATAATTACTTTTTGTAATAACTACTAGTTTTAGTATATAGTAGATATTGCTTATAATTGGCTTCCATTTTTATAGGTTGATCTGTTATATCTTAATGGTACTGTTATTCACCTTATACCACAGTCTCAACTTATTCTGGATAAAAGCATATGTATAGCAGTTACATCAGTATCAACATTAGCTACGTCCACTATCATACATTTTAATACATCATCTCCTATACTCACAACAACATTTGTGTCATCCACTCCTGTGCTTGGTGGCACACCTTTTGTTACACCCACTCCTGTACCTATCTCATCAGAAACATGTACCAAACTTAAACAAATAGCAGCAAACCCAATGGTTGGTACATGTACAACCAATACAAGATGTGATACTATCATCTGTTCACTACCTGGATACACTACTACTAGTGAATTCCAGATATTACCTTGTTATAATCCGCCAGCTTTTTATATTGTGTTAAAAGATCAGAACCAAAACATTCTCTTCAGGAGAATTGTGACTAATAGTTCGATTATCCAATTACCAAGTGGTGGTACCTTGAATGTGACCTTAAAACACAAGCACAATAGTCTTGGTGTTGCGGTAAGATTTTGTGAATTGACATGCTAATGTTTAAAGAAAGTAACTTAACAGATTTTGAGAGTTAGGTTTTATAAGATACTTAATTCAATATATGCTATAAACTAGAGTCCTTGCATGCAATAATCAAGTAGTCTAACAGGGCTAGTCCCTCTTTGGAGCCATAAGGCTATAGATAATTTGTTTTATCTCTTACATATATGTATAGATTGGTGTCATTAGTCCGTTGAAGACTAATATTCTTCCATATACTGAGATACCACTCGATCATTGTCTTTGTTCACAAGTATCATGTCCATCTCTCCTATCAACAACTACCATAATAGAAAGGAATACCACACTTGCTTCTGTATATACCTCACCTCCCATTGAGACAATCAAATCAGGTTTGAGATCAATTTACAAATGAATTGCTTGATTTAAGCAATCCATGGTCAATTAGATTGCATATATAGAGATGTTGAAAACAATAAACATCACACTGTTTTATTTGTAATATACATACTAATTGACAATAATATTGTTAATTATGAATTCAAAGTTTTGTTATGATAAAAGAATTTCTATGGATGCTAAAATATTGTGTGTAGGGTGGTTACTATAAAACCAAATGATAACAACACTAGATCAACACACACATTCCCTTTTTAAGAAGTTGTTTATTGAACTATATGATCTATATATATGTAAAACGCTATAGTAATTAGTAATCAAAACATCATTTGTTTGTAAATATGAAGGATGCATAAAGCCTAAGTGACTATGAATTTGAAAACAACTAATATATTTTAATTTTAATAGTGATTTTGCATATTTTTTGTTCAATAATAAATTACATGAGAAACATCAGACAAATTTGAGTTAAAAAGACAGGTACCTTCTATAGTCAAGGTATATATGCTACTAAAACTTATTAATACATTATTCAATTTATGGATGCTTCTATATTATGCATAATAACAACACTCAGTAAGGACATGTCCCAGGCCTAAAAGTACACTAATATAATAGAATGTATATTGATTAGAGTTTGTTTTATTTATTAGTAACTATAATCTGATTACAAAATAACAACACTTGTATTAACATTAATTGACAAACTTTATTTATTATTTGCATTATTTTAGGTTCACCTCTTACAACAACTATTGCCATAACAGTGCCTGTGATATTAGCAGTTATTGTTGTCATAGTAATTATAAGTGTGATCATATTGGTTTTGGTGCTCAAGAAACGACTGAACTATAACCAAGAAAAAGATTTGAATGTCCAGTCAAATAAATTTAAAGTTGATATTGACTTGTCTGATAATACACCTGCTGACAAAAAAGAAGACATTGTTTTTTGAATTAGCTATTGTATACTTTTTTATTATAACTGTCTTGCTTTTTTTAGAAAATAACTGATATTGATATCTTTAGCAACAATGCTCTACATATATATATGCATACATGATTGTATGGTAGTAGTTCTAATCAATATCTTCACAAAACAATAATATATGTAGTATAGTCTCGATCTTTTACTCTTCCAAATTGTTACTGACCATCCCACAATCTGTTATTTGGCTAATTCAGTTGTTATCAATGCAATGAATCTAAATTTATGATGTAAATTTATTATCACTATTACATGGATTTCAATGTATAGTTTACATCTCATTACTAGGTTGGATACAGTCTGATATTAATGATGGGAAATTAAAAGACATCAATCAAGACACAATATAATTTTTTGTATTTAAGAATTAAAAAAGACATCAATCAAGACACAATATAATTTTTTGTATTTAAGAATTTACTTTGAATGTTTAAATATTCATTATTGTAGGGCATTTCTCCATGGCCTTCTAAATGTGTCTACATACCACTACAACTGGTTACAAAGAGGACTATCAAGTTGAATAAAAGTTGTAGTAGCTTCAGAATGAAACATTTATGAAAATTCCCACGTCAAATTTGTATGAGGTAATTGTATTTTGTACAAACCATAGCTTTATTAGAGCAATCAACTCCAGTCTTGCCTGTACTTTTTTTGAACGTTTTTTTTAAACTTTCAAGCTTTTTCTTTTTTCAACAATCTTTTTTGTAGAAACTTTTGAGATCTCTTTGACAAGTTTTGTAGCTGTAACTACAAACTATCATTGCTGAATTAAAGCAGTTCAAAGTACATTGGCAGGTAACACACAGGACTAGTACTGTAACCCTCATCCAAACTGAGAGGAGCCTGAGTTAATTAGTAATCTAAACATTAATATCATTAATACTTACTACATATTTTGTAAGCATTTATGCAATCAAAGTGACAATTAATGGTTAGAACAAATGTACCAATCTAATATATTGTCTAGTATGTACCAATTAATGTTGTTTTAGTTAACTACAACTATATCATTGAAACACTTTTAATTTAGTTATATTTGATTATGTAAACTATAACTAACTAAAATTGTCTGTTGAGAGAATAAAACTAACTATAACTAAATAATCAAAAGACACAAAAACTAACTAATACTAACTAAAAATAAAAACAAAAACGAACTAGTGCCAACAATGTATTGCCTAGTATGCGTGCACCTTAGTATCACAAATATAGTTATTAACCTTTCTTCCAATGCTCTCTTATTGTTAACCACTTTTTTTACACTGCAGGTTCTAAAACTATTATATATGCCATCATTGGTAGTGTGGTCTCTACTACTATAGTAATACTGATCTTTGTGTTTGTGATAATGGCTATTGTGTTGATGATAAGAAAATGTCGTCGTTCAGGTCAATTTAGATTTCAACATCTTGTATTTAATGTGCAGGATGATGACAATGATGAAAATGATTTCAATAAATTATAAAGGCATAATACAGTTATTATGTCAGTATTGTTAAGTTGATATTGTTACATTAATAACATTATGTCAGTATTATTAAGTTGATATCATTATATTAAATGCATATGTCAGTAACATTGTTTTAATACAGTTGATTTTTATTTCACTGATTACTTTCATTCACTATTGTTAACTTACCTTTGTTTTAGTTTATTGTTTTGTTAATAAATTAGGAATAATGTTACTGTTAAAACAAACTATGATAGTGAATAGTAGTAACCTAAAATAACTTCTAAAAGGAAAATAGACAAAGATAAATAAAAGAAGAAACAGTCTTGTTAGGATGACTCAGTGAGTCCATAGTTCAGTAAGAGTCCAGTCAAATAGATAGAGAGAGAGAGAGAGGAATAGACAATATGGTGTATGTGACAATAAGAGGTTGTGGCTAGATATACTGATTGTCTTAACACAATTATAATTATTTATTTAGCAATGAATATTATTACGCTAACTCCCCCCTTTTAATGTTTTGCTGGGAAGATATGGCAAAGACTTTTCTCCTTTTCGTGGCAACCGGTAAGTAATACTTGTAATATATCTATAAATATGATTTTGCTATTTATAACATATAACCTGAATAACTGTGTATAATAATTATATATATATATATATGCGTAAAACAACCAATTCCTCTGAAAGTATATATATTCCTTGTTTGCATTTATCATGTTTGAGTTGGATTAAAAAGACTTGTTAATTATTCCAAAACATATTTATATATTTTGCTATTTTACAACTACAATCCACACTCTCTTTCTTGCTCTCTCTCTCTCTCTCTCTCTCTCTCTCTCTCTCTCTCTCTCTCTCTCTCTCTCTCTCTCTCTCTCTCTCTCTCTCTCTCTCTCTCTCTCTCTCTCTCTCTCTCTCTCTCTCTCATAGTGTTCATATCAATTGTTTCATCAGCTCCATCAGATGAACAATGTCAAAGTTTACTTCAAGTATCTTCAGAGTGTACACCACATGGTAACTGTACTGGTCTAACATGTGTGAAGACTATATCGGTTATATCAATAACTACCTCATTCACAGTTGAGAAATGTCATGATCCAGTGTTAGTCAATGTTATTGTTACTTACAGTGGTAACACTTACCATCGTACATTTAACCAATCCACTACTGGAACAATTCACAGTTACAGATTCAATTGGATTATGAGTAGGAATGATTCATATGTACAAGTTCAGGTACAGCTCAATTACCATTTATTAATATTACATGTATGATAACATGATATAATGCAGTCTTTTAATCATGTCAATATACAATACACTCAACTACAAATATGTTTAATAATATCAGTGATCAACTGAGATCATGGACTCCTAAAGTATGTTACATTTTGTATAGCCTTAATGTTTAATGTACTATACTAGCACACATAGTTCAACTTTATGTACATTACTATTATTAATTAATAGCCCTAAATATGTAATGTTTCACTCTGTTTACATGAATATACTATTATGATGTCTATTACTAGTATGGTTTGCCATTTATTTCTTTACTCATTATATTATTAAATTTTAGTTCCAACCAAAGGATGAAATAAGAGATAGAATGGCTAACTATTATATTACAGTAACATCAACTGAGATAAAGACTTATATTTTGTAGCCTTAGTCTTTGATATAGTAGTATAAACCAATCAACAAATAAAAGTATGGATGAGTGATTACACACTATTTAGTCTTCTTCATTCTTTCTATAGGGCATGATTACTGTGTTTGGGACATCATATGAAGTTATACCATCTACTGCTGTCCCACTTAATACATCAGATTGTATGTGCCAGTCAATACAAAGTATTACAGAGAGTGGTGACATACCATATGGTGCAGTCTGTGTCAATAACTCTCAATGCACTGGAGTGGACTGTACTATTAGTATTGGAGGCAGTACCTACAATGTCAAAACTAACATTAAACCATGTTCATATTCTACTGGATTTTTATTTACTGTCAGCCAAACTCAGACTAGTATTGTTGTGTTTAATGAGTTTTTTAGTTCCTCTACTAATTCCTCTCTTCCGGATCCGCTTGGTCTTCCATTATATGTGGTAGTAACTAATAAACCATATTCTATGATCATTAGTGTAAGTATATACTATACTACTTGTGAGTGTTAGTCCATTATAAAAATATATCAGATTGTATGTGTGTTTCTTTAAATAAACAATAGTTTGGTAATGTGTACTATTATAATGCAATAACTAATGTAAGAAGCTAATTTCAAACTTTAGTAAATGATCGTAAGTGTCACTATAATCAAAGCTTCAGTTCATCAGTTCAGTTGTAGCCCATATGGTGACCTTCTGTTACACATCTGCTATACTATTTATAATTAATTTTTGTAACTGCTAGTTTTAGTATATAGTTAGCTATTGCTTGTAAATGGCTTCCATTTTTATAGGTTGATCTGTTATATCTTAATAATATTATTCACCTTCTGCCACAGTCTCAAATTATTCTGGATAAAAGCACATGCATAGCAGTTACATCAGTACCAACATTTGTGTCATCCACTCCTGTACTTGGTGGCACACCTTTCATTATACCCACTCCTGTACCTATCTCATCAGAAACATGTAATAAACTCAGGCATATAGCAGCAAACCCAGTGGTTGGTACATGTACAACTAATACAAGATGTGATACTGTTATCTGTTCACTACCTGGAAATATTACTACTACTAGAGAACTCCTGATATTACCTTGTTATAATCCACCAGCTTTTTATTTGGCATTAAAAGATCAGAACAAAAACATTCTCTTCGAGACAATTGTGACCAATAGTTCAATTATCCAATTACCAAAAGCTACTCTGAATGTGACTTTGAAACATAAACACAATAGTCTTGGAATTAAGGTAAGCATCCATTAACTTTCAGCTGAAAGAAATCATATGATAGTTATGATATGTGACTACATGAATATTCTTCACATGTGTTACATATGTTTCCACACAGATTGGTATCATTATTCCATTGAAAAATGATATTATTCCATATACTGAGATCCCATTTGATCGTTGTCTTTGTTCACAAGTATCATGTCCATCTCTCCTATCAACAACTACCATAATAGAAAGGAATACCACACTTGCTCCTGTATATACCTCACCTCCCATTGAGACAATCAAATCAGGTTTGAGATCAATTTACAAATGAATTACTTGATTTAAGCAATCCATGGTCAATTAGATTGCATGTATAGAGATATTGAAAACAATAAACATCACACTGTTTTATTTCTAATATACATACTAATTGACAATAATATTGTTAAGGATGAATTCAAAGTTCTGTTTTAACAAAAGAATTTCTATGGATGCTAAAATATTGTGTGTAGGGTGGTTACTTATGATACAACAACACTAGATCCACACACATTTCCTTTTTAAGAAGTTGTTTATTGAACTATATAATCTATATATATATATATATATATATATATATATATATATATATATATATATATATATATATATACGTAAAAATTTGTAGTAATTAGTAATCAAACATCATTTGTTTATAAATATGAAGGATGCATAAAGCTTAAGTGACTATGAATTAGAAAACATTAGAGTTTGTTTTATTTATTAGTAACTATAATCTGATTACAAAATAACAGCACTTGTATTAATGTTTATTGACAAACTTTATTTATTATTTGCATTATTTTAGGTTCACCTCTGACAACAACTATTGCCATAACAGTGCCTGTGGTATTAGCAGTTATTGTTGTCATAGTAATTATAAGTGTGATCATATTGGTTTTGGTGCTCAAGAAACGACTTAACTATAGCCAAGAAAAAGATTTGAATGTCCAGCCAAATAAAGTTGATATTGACTTGTCTGAAAATACACCTGCTGACAAAAAAAGAAGACATTGATTTGTGAATCAATATTAAAAGTTTTTGTATAGTTTTGTATTAATAAAAAGAAGACATTTCGTGAATTAGTGTTAGAAGCAATTGTATAGTTTTGTATAGTATAGTTTTGTATTATAACTGTCTTGCTTTTTTTTAGAAAATAAATGATATTGATATCTTTAGCAACAATGTTCTACATATACAGGACATTTTAATAGTACATTCTTATTGTTTCTATATGCAAAGTTATTAACATTTTTTCCTCATAGATTGATGCAGTTTATAATAATCTAGTCTATCCCCTTGTTCCAAGAACTCTAGAACTATAGTACTATAGTAACTGCCCATTAAAGTATACAAATTATAGTACATTACTTTAAACAGAAGTACTCTTTCAGTAAATGTTTTATAAGAGTACTTGTAATATGTGCTACAATACTATACTGTTACTATAGTGTTAAATGATTATTGTATTTCTGTTCAATGTGATTTTAACAGTGCTTGATGAATAGGTGCTGTACTGTTCTATTACTATATTACTAACAGCTAAGAACAGTAACAATGCTGTATAGAAATCTGTTCACATTTATTATTAGTGTCTTGGGTATAGTAAATTTTCTTAATTAAAAGAAACCTCTTTTTTTTGCTTTTTAGAGAGGTGTCTCACTGAACTAGTTCACTTGGAACAAATAATACCTAGTTATATCTAGTATATACATTACCTAGTAGAGCTATACATATACTCCATAGTCTTACTACACTGAACAATCTCACATTACAGAAATGCTTGTTCTACTCATTGTATACTTCAATAAATCTTCAGATACAGTAACTGTATGTAGTATTTCTAAATGTGAGTATTATGAGAATTTTAATAGCAATAAATAATGACATGTAATGACCAACACAGATATTAATAATTATTCTGGAATAAAATATAGATATTACATTATTAATAAAGATTGCAGCTATCAGTCATTTCTTTCTTTTCTTCAGGATTCTCAAACCCTATCATACCATATACTGAGATCCCAATTAATCGATGTGATTGTGCTAATGTTGTTTGTCCAACAATAACCTATCCACTATCATCATCATCAAATCAAACCCCTCCCACAAACACTTCTACTCCTGGCTTCTTAGCAACTTGTAATGCAATCAAACATTTGGCCACTCAGTTCAGTACATGCCATGCAAATCCTGCTTGCGATACACTGAATTGTACTACCCTGGGGTACAGGAGCATTTACCAAATACTTCCTTGTTCTAATCCTCCTGCTGTTCATGTCACCTTGTATAATCCTAACAAAGTTGTCATCTTTAATCGTACTATTACTAATAGTACTACTGTGATGCTACCCCTTAATTCTAAGTTAATCATTGCTGTCCATCATGATAAACCTAATGCTATTGGACTTGAGGTAAGTAAATGTTCTATAACAAGATTTTAGACCTGTTATTAATGTACATGCAGAGATGTCATCACTATAGAGATGGAATAATGTATTAACATATTGACATGGAATTATAGTACTATAGAAATGATTAATATGAGTAACCATAATATAGTACATTACTTTAAACAGTAGTACTCTTTTAGTAAATGTTTTATAATAATTCTTGTAATAGGTACTGTTATACCATCCTGTTACTATAGTGTTAGATGATAACTGTATTTCTGTTCAATGTAATTTTAACAATGCTTGATAAATAGGCACTGTGCTGTTTTATTACCATACTACTAACAGCTAATAACAGTAACAGTGCTGTATAGAAATCTGTTCATCTTTAATACTAGTGTCTTAGACATATAGTGAATTTTCTTAATTAAAAGAATCCTGTTTTGTATTTTAGAGAGGTATCTCACTGAACTGGTTCACTTGGAACAAATAATACTTACTTATATGTTTTGCGTACATTACTTAGTAGAGCTGTACATATACTCCATAGTCTTATTAGTTACTAAACTGAGCAATCTCCCATCATAGAAATGCTCCTACTTGTTGTTGCTTAGTTCAGTGACAGCCAAGTAGCTTAAACCACTTCACCACCATTGATTTACTCTCATTATGGTTGTTAACATATGAGAGATTGTGTAGTAGTAACTGTATGTAGTATTACTACATGTGAGTATTATGGGAATTTTAACACCAATAAGTAATAACATAAAATAACCAACACAGATAATCATAATTATTCTAAAATAAAATATGAACATTACATTATTGATAAGACTGTAGCTCTCAAAGTCGTTCTTTCAATCTTTCTTATCTTATAGGTAACATTAAAGACTTTAGCATTATCAACCTCTATTATATATACCATATACTGAGATCCCAATTGATCGCCATGATTGTCCATCAGTTATAATCACTGTGTCAGTTACTCCAACTACTGCATCACCAGGTTTTATTATTGATATGCACTATATCTTAACACATACAGTACATTTGTAGCTACAATATTAGACATATACATATGTATTAATAATATACATATATGTGTGTTCATAATGATTGTTGAATTATTAGCAAGTAGATAGTTTTTGAAATTATTCCAAAGTGAATATTAATTTTATAGAGTTAAAATTTGGCAATGTCTAAAATTTTTTAATAAAAAATGTTAGGGAACTTTCTTTATTTGCAAAATCCCCATTAGATAAATGTCAGCAACAGCTTCTAATCAGGCAAATAACTGTTCATTAACATTTTATCATAATAAATTTACATGTGTTGTAGCTGTCATGCTGAATTGGTAAATTTTTGATTGAGTGTTTGAGATCATCAACTTATTACTTACCATTTTCTGGTAGTTTTCTGAATAACAGTATACATACAGTCTACTAGAGTCTTCTCTCCCAAAAAGGTGGAGGTAGCTATGCAAGACTATTCCTTTCCTAAGCTGCATGCGTATTTTGTAGACTTAGCTATATCTTTTGTAACTCTTACTATATCAGTAGTCTCATGATAGCAATAGCTCCTTCTAAAAGTGTCTATGTACCACTACAACTGCTTACAAAGTGGACTGTCAAGGTGAGTAAAAATTGCAGTAGCTTCAGAATGAAACATTTACGAAAATTCCCACATCAAATTTGTATGAGGTAATTGTATTTTGTACATACCATAGCTTTATTAGAGCGATCAACTCTTCAGTCTCACCTGTACTTTTTGGAACAGTTTTTTAAACTTTCAAGCTTTTTCTTTTTTCAGCAACATTTTTGCTAGGAACTTTTGCAATCTCTTTGCCAAGTTTTGTAGCTGTAACTACAAACTATCATTGCTGAGTTAAAACAGTTCAAAGTGCATTGGTAGGTAACACACAGGGCTAGTACTGTAACCCTCATCCAAACTGAGAGGAGCCTGAGTTAATTAGTAATCTAAACATTAATGTCATTAATACTTACTACATATTTTGTAAGCATGTATGCAATCAAAGTGACAATTAATGGGTTAGAACAAATGTACCAATCTAATATATTGACTAGTATGTACCAATTAATGTTGTTTTAGTTAACTACAACTATAACATTGAAACACTTTTAATTTAGTTATATTTTGGTTATGTAAACTATAACTAACTAAAATTGTCTGCTGAAAGAGTAAAACTAACTATAACTAAAGTAATCAAAAGACACCAAAACTAACTAATACTAACTAAAAATAAAAACAAAAACAAACTAGTGCCAACATTGTATTGCCTAGTATGCATGCACCTTAGTATCACAAATATAGTTATTAACCTTTCCTCCAATGTTCTCTTATTGTTAACCACACTTTTTTACACTGCAGGTTCTAAAACTATTATATATGCCATCATTGGTAGTGTGGTCTCTACTACTATAGTAATACTGATCTTTGTGTTTGTGATAATGGCTATTGTGTTGATGATAAGAAAATGTCATCGTTCAGGTCAATTTAGATTTCAACGTCTTGTATTTAATGTGTAGGATGATGACAATGATGAAAATGATTTCAATAAATTATAAAGGCATAATACAGTTATTATGTCAGTATTGTTAAGTTGATATTGTTACATTAATAACATTATGTCAGTATTATTAAGTTGATATCATTATATTAAATGCATATGTCAGTAACATTGTTTTAATACAGTTGATTTTTATTTCACTGATTACATTCATTTACTATTGTTAACTTGCTTTTTGTTTTAGTTTATTGTTTTGTTAATAAATTAGGAATAATGTTACTGTTAAAACAAACTGAATAGTAGTAACCTAAAATAACTTCTAAAAGGAAAATAGACAAAAATAAATAAAAGAAGAAACAGTCTTGTTAGGATGACTCAGTGAGTCCATAGTTCAGTTAGAATCCAGTCAGATAGAGGGAGAGAGGAATAGACAATTATGGTGTATTTGATAATAAGAGGTTGTGGCCAGATACTGATTGTAATTATATTTAGTTAGCAATGAATATTATTACGCAAACTCTCGCCCCCTTTTAATATTTTGCTAGGAAGATATGGCGAAGACTTTTCTCCTTTTTGTGGCAACCAGTAAGTAATATTTTGTAATATATTTTGCTATTTTACAACTACAATCCACACTCTCTTTCTTGCTCTCTCTCTCTTTCTCTCATAGTGTTCATATCAATTGTTTCATCAGCTCCATCAGATGAACAATGTCAAAGTTTACTTCAAGTATCTTCAGAGTGTACACCACATGGTAACTGTACTGGTCTAACATGTATGAATACTATTATATCAGTAACTACCTCATTCACTGTTGAGAAATGTCGTGATCCAGTATTAGTCAATGTTATTGTTACTTACAATAGTAACACTTACCATCTTACATTTAACCAATCCACTACTGGAACAATTGGCAGTTACACATTCAATTGGATTATGAGTAGGAATGATTCAGATGTACAAGTTGAGGTATAGCTTAATTATCATTTATTAATATTACATATTTAATCTGATAACATGATATAATGCAGTCTTTTAGTCATGTGAATATATAATACAGATAGTTCAACTACAAATACATTTAATATTATCAGTGATCAACTGAGATCATGAACTCCTAATGTTATATTGTATAGCCTTAATGTTTAATCTACTGTACTAGTACACGTAGATCAACTTTATGTACATTACTATTATCAATTAATAGCCCTATATATGTAATATTTCACTCTGTTTACATGAATATACTACTATGATGTCTATAATAACTAGTATGGTTTGCAATTTATGTCTTTACTCATTATATTATTAAATTTTAGTTCCAAGCTAAGGATGAAATGAGAGATAGAATGACTACTATCATATTACAGTAACATCAACTTGATAAAGACTTATAATGTTTTATTACATTTTGTAGCCTTAGTCTTTGATGTAGTAGTGTAAACGAATCAACAAATAAAAGTATGGATGAGTGATTACACGCTATTTTGTCTTCTACATTATTTCCATAGGGCACAATCACTGGGACACCGTATGTTGTTATACCATCTACTGTTGTTCCTCTTAATACATCAGATTGTATGTGCCAGTCAATACAAAATATTGCAGAGAGTAGTGACATACCAGATGGTGCAGTCTGTGTTAATAACTCTCAATGCACTGGAGTAGACTGTACTATTAGTATTGGAGGCACTATCTACAATATTAAAACTAACATTCAACCATGTTCATATCCTCCTGGATTTTTCCTCATTATCAGTCAAACTCAGACTGGTTTTGTTGTGTTTAAGGAGTTTTTTAACTCCTCTACTAATTCCTCTCTTCTGCTTGGGTTTCCATTATATGTGGTTGTTACTAATAAACCATATTCTATGATCATTAGTGTAAGTATATACTATACAACATTAACTGTTTGTGAGTATTAGTCCATTATAAAAATATATCAGTGTTTATATTTCTTTAAATAAACAGTAATTTGTTAATGGATACTTTTTATAATGCATTAATTAATGTAAGAAGCTATTTTCAACTGTTTTATGTAGTAAATGGTTGTAAGTGTTACTAATCAAAGCTTCAGTTCATCAGTTCACATGTGGCCCTAATATGGTGACCTTCTATTACACATGTCTTGCATATGCTATAGTATTTATAATTACTTTTTGTAACTGCTAGTTTTAGTATATAGTAGATATTGCTTATAATTGGCTTCCATTTTTACAGGTTGATCTGTTATATCTTAATGGCACTGTTATTCACCTAATACCACAGTCTCAAATTATTCTGGATAAAAGCATATGTATAGCAGTTACATCAGTACCAACATTAGCTACGTCCACTATCATACATTTTAATACATCATTTCCTATATTGACAACAACGTTTGTGTCATCCACTCCTCACAGTCCTGCACTTAGTGATGCAATTTTTACCACATCCACTCCTGTACTTGGTGGCACACCTTTTGTTACACCCACTCCTGTACCTATCTCATCAGAAACGTGTACCAAACTTAAGCAAATAGCAGCAAACCCAGTGGTTGGTACATGTACAACCAATACAAGATGTGATACTATCATCTGTTCACTACCTGGATACACTACTACTAGTGAATTCCAGATATTACCTTGTTATAATCCACCAGCTCTTTATATTGTGTTAAAAGATCAGAACCAAAACATTCTCTTCAGGAGAATTGTGACTAATAGTTCGATTGTCCAATTACCAAGTGGTACTTTGAATGTGACCTTAAAACACAAGCACAATAGTCTTGGTGTTGCGGTAAGATTTTGTGAATTGACATGCTAATGTTTAAAGAAAGTAACTTAACAGATTTTGAGAGTTAGGTTTTATAAGATACTTAATTCAATATGTGCTATAAACTAGAGTCCTTGCATGCAATAATCAAGTAGTCTAACAGGGCTAGTCCTTCTTTGGAGCCATAAGGCTATAGATAATTTGTTTTATCTCTTACATATATGTATAGATTGGTGTCATTAGTCCATTGAAGACTAATATTCTTCCATACACTGAGATACCACTCGATCATTGTCTTTGTTCACAAGTATCATGTCCATCTCTCCTATCAACAACTACCATAATAGAAAGGAATACCACACTTGCTCCTGTATATACCTCACCTTTTATCACACCCACTCCTGTACCTATCTCATCAGAAACATGTAATAAACTCAGGCAGATAGCAGCAAACCCAATGGTTGGTACATGTACAACCAATACAAGATGTGATACTGTTATCTGTTCACTACCTGGATATACTAGTGAATTCCAGATATTACCTTGTTATTATCCGCCAGCTTTTTATATTGTGTTAAAAGATCAGAACAAAAGCATTCTCTTCAGGAAAATTGTGACCAATAGTTCAATAATCCAAACACCAATTGGTACTCTGAACGTGACTTTGAAACACAAACACAATAGTCTTGGAGTTGAGGTAAGCATCCATTAAATTTCAGCTGTATAAAGTCATATGATACTTATCATATGTGACTACATGAATATTCTTCACATGTGTTACATATCTTTCCACACAGATTGGTATCATTAGTCCATTGAAGACTAATATTCTTCCATATACTGAGATTCCACTTGATCGTTGTCTTTGTTCACAAGTGTCATGTCCATCTAATTCATCAAAAGCTACTCCCATTGAGACAATCAAATCAGGTTTGAGATCAATTTACAAATGAATTGTTTGATTTAAGTAATCCATGGTCAATTAGATTGCATATATAGAGATATTGAAAACAATAAACATCACACTGTTTTATTTCTAATATACATACTAATTGACAATAATATTGTTAAGTATGAATTCAAAGTTCTGTTTTGATAAAAGAATTTCTATGGATGCTAAAATATTGTGTGTAGGGTGGTTACTTATGATACAACAACACTAGATCAACACACACATTTCCTTTTTAAGAAGTTGTTTATTGAACTATATAATCTATATATATATATATATACATGAAAATTTGTAGTAATTAGTAATCAAAACATCATTTGTTTATAAATATGAAGGATGCATAAAGCCTAAGTGACTATGAATTAGAAAACATTAGAGTTTGTTTTATTTATTAGTAACTATAATCTGATTACAAAATAACAACACTTGTATTAACATTAATTGACAAACTTTATTTATTATTTGTATTATTTTAGGTTCACCTCTGACAACAACTATTGCCATAACAGTCCCTGTGGTATTAGCAGTTATTGTTGTCATAGTAATTATAAGTGTGGTCATATTGGTTTTGGTGCTCAAGAAACGACTTAACTATAGCCAAGAAAAAGATTTGAATGTCCAGCCAAATAAAGTTGATGTTGATATTAATGTGTCTAATAATATATATGCTGACAATAAAGAAAACATTGTTTTGTGAATTAGTATTAAATGCTATTGTATACTTTTGTGTTAAAAAGAAGACATTGTTTTGTGAATTAGCTATTGTATTCTTTTGTATTATAACTGTCTTGCTTTTTTAGAAAATAACTGATATTGATATTATTAGCAACAATGTTCTACATATATATACACATACGTGATTGTATGGTAGTAGTTCTAATCAATATCTTCACAAAACAATAATATATATAGTATAGTCTCGATCTTTTTCTCTTCAAAATTGTTACTGACCATCCCACAATTTGTAATTTGGCTAATTCAGTTGTTATCAATGCAATGAATCTAAATTTATGATGTAAATTTATTACCACTATTACATGGATTTCAATGTATAGTTTACATCTCATTACTAGGTTAGATACAGTCTGATATTAATGATGGAAATTAAAAAAGACATCAATCAAGACACAATATAATTTTTTGTATTTAAGAATTTACTTTGAATGTTAAAATATTGTAGGGCATTTCTCCATGGCCGTAGCTATGTAACACACTAGTGACTGTACTATTTAGCTATGATGGTTGATTGAGGCATAAATACTTCTATGATTGAGCTGTTTTATAATTAGTTGTTTTTGTTGTCATAATTGTGAAAATCAGCTTTGTTTAAATTCACCAGTTGATTTTATTTTTAATTGTAACTGTAGTTACTGCAATTATTTAGACACATGAAGTGAGTGCTGTGATGTCACTATCATCATATCATGAGATCATACCTTGTAAAGCAATAACATGCATGTAAACTTTAAAAGTAATACACACATGCATGTTAATTAAACCTATATATATATATATATACATACATACATACATACATACATACATACATACATATATATATATATATATATATATATATATATATATATAATATATTTACTGTAAAAGCTGATTGGTTGATTTAACTAATACATAGTTATACTGGTTACATATGGATAAAGTAAACATTATAACCAGCCCATCAGCAATGAATTCATTATTGGACATAGACCTTTCCTTCTCAGTGTTAGGAAGATATGAAGATTTTTCTCCTTTTTGTGGCAATTGGTAAGTAACTTTTTTGTAGTATATAATAAAAAAAAAAATGTCAAAGTTTGCTTCAAGTATCTTTACAACATAAAGAGTATACGCCACATGGTGACTGTATTGGTCTAATATGTGTAAAGACTTTACCAATTATGTCAATAAATACTTCATTCACTGTCATTAGATGTCAGGATCCCATATTGATCAATGTCAACTACTAATGGTCACACTTACAATCGTACATTTGACCAATCCACTACTGGAACAATTGGTGGTCACTCATTCAATTGGATTATGAGTAGGAATGATTCATATGTACAAGTTGAGGTATAGTTCAATATACCATTTATCAATATTACGTGTTTGATAACATGATACAATGCAGTCTGTTCGTCATGTTGATATACACTATTAAATACATATAGTTCAACTACATGTACATTAATAATATCAGTAATCAACTGAGATCAAAGTCTCTTAATGTTATTTTACACTTTATATAGCCTTAATCTTTGATGTACTATACTATTACATATAGAACAACTTTAAGTACATCTTTGAAGTAGTAGTTCTGTATCTCAACTATAATATGCCTAGTAATATATTATACCAATAAATATGAATGAATAATTACACAATATTTAGTCATCTACATTCTTTATATAGGGCACGATCACTGTTATAATACTTGGCCTTGGGACAACATACATTGTTTTATCATCTACTGCTGTCCCTCTCAATACATCAGACTGTACATGCCAGTCAATACAAAATATTACAGAGAGAAGTGACATACCAGATGGTTCAGTCTGTGTCAATAACTCTCAATGCACTGGAGTGGATTGTACTATTAATATTGGAGACACTATCTACAGTGTCAAAACTAACATTCAACCATGTTCACTACTAAAGGGAAATGCCCCCCTCTATATTTGAAGTATATGTTACTATAGACTGTTTGCATCATTTTAGGTCCATCTCTGACAAAAACTATTGCCATAACAGTCCCTGTGGTATTAGCAGTTGTTGTTGTCATAGTAATTATAACTTATAAGTGTGGTCATATTGGTTTTGATACTCAAGAAACACCTTAGCTATAACCGAGAAAAAGATTTGAATGTCCAGCCAAAGTTGATGTTGACTTGTCTGATAATATACCTGCTGACAAAAAGGAAGACGTTGTTTTGTGAATTATTTTTAAAAGTTATTGTATTAATGTCCTGTTTTTTATTGAGTACGAATAATATTGGTACTCAATTGCATATTTTTAAAGTAATGAATATTTATACTTCATAACAGCCACGCCCTACACTTAAGACTTGTCAGTATGGTGAAGGCTCTCCTCCTCGTATTGGCAGCCTGTAAGTCTTTATAATTTATTTTCAGTGATAGTCACTTATCTTCTATTATTCATTAACTAAAAAGAATGGCTAAGAACATCGCATAATATAAATCTGGTCCCTTTGTACTGCCTCTAATTGTTGTACATGTATAGGGGTGGTTCTTTGTGTAACTTGTTCATAGTACAAGTACATAATCATATAAGTTACACCAAGAAGCACCCATGTATAGCCATACATTCTTTTGATTTAAAGGTATTAAAACATTTGTAATGTTAATATTTAATGTTTAATGTCTTCAAGAGGCTTGCCAAGAAATTATTACTGTCTTGGTTGCATGTAATGTCATGCTGCTGGCATGATTTGTTGGTAATGACATCATTCTGTAAGATTGACCTCTTTGTTGGCTTAATGCTGCCAAGCTTCTTAACCTGATTTTGGGTTGATATTCAATACTAACTAACTGCTGCTAAAAACATGTACAGAGACTTTATGCTTCACACTCTCTCTATCTCTCTCATAGTATGCATATCAATTGTTTCATCAGTTCCATCAGATGAACAATGTCAAAGTTTACTTCAAGTATCTTCAGGGAACACGCAATGTACACCACATGGTGACTGTACTGGTCTAACATGTGTGAACTCTATAACATCAACAAATAGTACATTTACTGTTGATAAATGTCAGGACCCAGTATTGGTTAATGTCAGTGTTACTACCAATGGTAATACTTATCAACGTATCTTTAATCAGTCTACTAATGTGATGAGTGGTATTTACATGTTCAATTGGACTATGAATAGGAATGCTACATATATACAAGTCATGGTAAGACTTAATATAAATGTATATATATATATCATCAAATGAGTTATTATTATTGAAAACAAAAAATGTTAAGGTTATATGATAACAATAAACATGAAAGTAATAAGTCAAGGTAATACTCATCAATTAGTATTGTTGTTGTCAGCTATTATGTGATTCTTACATTCCACACCTCCAATTAGATTCTGTTGGATTCAGTTAGTTGCTTTATGTTTACTACATATAATGTTACATTGATTGTTAATAAGCATAAACAGTTCATAAATAATGAGCAGTTTGAATACCCAATATTTCTTTCTATTATAAATAATACTTGAGTTTTGATAATTAGATTATGACACTATCATTACTACAGTAATAGAGTTTCTGATTAAATTACCAGTCAGGAATATACTCATAAAACAAATCAAATATTTAATATTTTCATGACAAATTTGTAGTTTATATAATTACATAGGTGGATTACTGTGGAATCTCTCACTTTATGTTTGCATGCTGCACTATTAAACTAACAGTGAATACTTCATGTGATTTACATTCCATAATAGTCCAAAAATGTAAACTAGTTGGATAATTAAAGAAATATATTAATTTCATAGCTTTAAGTAAACTGACATTTCCCATGAAATTAATGATACATATTCCAACAGTTTTAAGGCATTATATATTATCTAATTACATTTTTTAATCTCCACTCTTTCTGTCTAGGGTTTGATAACATTACAAGGAGTGCCTATTATTGCCATACCTCTTACTGCAGATATTATTATCTAATTACATTTTTAACTCCCAACTCTTTCTGTCTAGGGTGTGATAACATTACAAGGAGTGCCTATTATTGCCATACCTCTTACTGCAGATATTATTATCTAATTACATTTTTAACTCCCCACTCTTTCTGTCTAGGGTGTGATAACATTACAAGGAGTGCCTATTATTGCCATACCTCTTACTGCAGTACCTCTTAATGCATCAGTTTGTATGTGTCAGTCAATACAGGATATTGCAGACAGAGGAGAACATCCAGTAGACACTGACTGTGTCAATAACTCTCAATGCAATGGACTGGACTGTACATTTAATATCGGATTCACTACCTATAATGTTGAAACTGAAATCCAGCCATGTTCCCAACCTCCTGGATTTTTCTTTATTGTCAGTCACCATCAGACTGGTAATGTTGTGTTTGAGAAGTACTTTAATTCCTCTACAAATTCCTCTCATTTATTTGGGTTTCCATTACACGTGGTCGTAATCCATAAACCATATTCTATGATCATTGAAGTAAGTATATGTATTTTAAACAAAAAATAAGAAAAGCTGTAGTAGTTATAGAATCCATTGTTTATTGCTAATATTGTAATAACAAGTTAAATAAATATGTATATATTTATTTTAATTTATAATGCAAACATGTATATACAGTTAGTGGTTTCATAATACATGTGATATGTTTGTTTGCTTAAAAACCATCGTTTGAGACAACAGTATTAGTGTTATGTTTAGCAATACAACTGTAATGATGTTATTAGAACAACACAGTAGATTACCATAGATCTGAATTGATGTCTTAAATAAATTTGATAAATGCAGTATGTTTGTAACAGTGTTTGTTTAGGTAGATTAGTTTACATATACTTCAGACTAGTCAGGAGATATAGAAAATTATTACATCATTTTTTTATAATTAATGTATTCATAGTCCTTCATGATCAATTAAGAAAGTTTACTGAGCTCTGCATGTTCATACATGATTTATGTTTACTATATAAGACATCTCTTTTTATAGATTGATCTTATAATCAATAACTCTACCTATCGCCTTGTACCACGATCTCAAGTTATTTTGGATAAAAGCAAATGTAATATGGTTACACCATCACCAACATTAACCACGCCCACTATAACACCATTTATTACACCCACTCCTGTACCTATCTCCTCTGAAACATGTACCAAAATCAAGCAGATAGCAGCAAACCCAATGGTTGGTACATGTACAACAAATACAAGATGTGATACTGTTACATGTACATCTCTTGGATATACTAGTGTAATCCAGATATTACCATGTTATAATCCACCTGCTCTTTATATTGTGCTTAAAGATCAGAACCAAAATGTTGTTTTCAGGAAAATCGTGACCAATAATACAATTATCTCAATACAAGGGAGTGTTATTCAATTGGATGTGACTCTAAAACACAAAGAAAATAGTATTGGAATAGAGGTAAGATTTGTATATGGAAGCTACTTTTAAGTTTTGTAGCACTCTAGGAGGAAGTATCATTTTTAGGAAAATTAGTAGTAATGATTATCATAATGCATTATGCATTAGCTAATCAAACTGACCAACCATTTGCTTGCATGTATAATACACAGGGTCAGATCCCTTGATGTAATACTTAATATTATCATTTTTCCGTGTAGTTTGGTGTCAGAACTCCATTCAATACTTTTGATATTGTTCCATATACTGAAATTCCACTTGATCGATGTGTATGTAGACAAGTATCGTGTTCGTCATATGCATTAAGGACATCATATGTATCAAAGACTACATCATATGTATTAAGGACTACATCAAAATATGAGCCCACAATGACCAGCAAATCAGGTTTGCAAAGATGTTTAGTATTGTCCCTAGACTAACATGCACCTGAGCCTTTTTGCCCCAGGATATGTCAAGAAGTTTTCTTTTCTTACCTTTACAAAATTGAATAACCTGGCCTTTTTCTAGTCCATAGTGTATTGTTTAACATCTATACTCACATACTTTTATATAACTATTATAAGAGTTATCTATTTCCTGTCATAGAGTATAGGATTTTTGCATGCTTAGTTTGTTAGCTAGCTAAATAAATCTAATGACACTTTATCAGTCTTTTGTCATATTGATAAGTGTATGATAGACTATGATTTAAGAATTCTTTGTTGTTGTTTTGGTTGTAGATTCATCAATTTCTAAAGCAACTGTATTGGCTATTTCAGTGCCACTGTTGTTAGTTGTTATTGTTGTTATTGTGGTTGTTGTTGTTATGATCATGTTGGTTTTGTTCTTTAAGAAGAAAAACAGATACAGCAACCAAGAAGGTTCTGATTTGAAGCCAATTAAGTTTGATATTTTATCAGAGAATATAAATGAAAATGAATAAAAAACATGACAATCTTACCTATTTGAAACTTTTTTTTCATTCTAATTTTTTAAAAATGCAAAATGAATGAGAAGCTTGATGGTAATTATTTTATTAACATACAATATTTTTTTAAAATTATAATTGCTACAATATGTCCATTTCATTTTTTGTATTTTGTATCCAATCATCAGCAAATATAAAGTTCAATAATATCCAATGGAGTATCTTCATTAACTGAGTCTTCACTACCACACATTCTTAGTTCAATATCTTTAGTGGTAGTCTCATTTAGAGTCTTTATAAACCACGGCATGTTAGGGATATTACAACATGGTCCTTCTAATCCTCCACATTGATGACCATCCCACAATATGTCATTGGGGAGTAAGGTATAAACTATGTTCATATTAACTTGCAGAGCTGATTCACAATAGTAATCATTACCAACAAAGGCTGGTATATTAGTACGTAGATCCTCATTGCCACTATTGCAGGGACAGGAAGCTTCACGATAGTTCGGATCACCTTCACTAATACCAGATGCATATGACCAAATATGTTTACGAGGATTGCTGTCATATGTTATACTGACTCCATCGATATATGTGTGACACTTTTCAATATCTGGACTGGCATTATCACCATACAAAGGTGGAAATCCATCTGGTGTACTAAACTGATACCCTCTCAATTGACCACATATTTTAGAATAACTTATACCATGAGTCAAAAAGAATGTTGACTGCTGACCTGCTCCTGTTTGTTTTCCACACAATCCATGATCTATGTTGTTAAACTGTCGTAGTGTTAGTCCAGGAGGACATGTAGCATTAGGTTCACTCATGTTGAGGTAGCCTACTCTCATCCAGCCTCCCTTACCATCACAGTTACTACCTTCCATATCACAGTATACTGATATAAGTGAGCCATTAGGAGATAGTATTTTGTAATAGCCTGATTTGGCTGAAGCATTTTGTTTGAAGAGTTCTGAACAATTCAAAGGAAACTTTTGACAGAAGGAGGGAAGGTGGTTGGGACAGAGAATAATTCTTACAACATCATTTTCTCTTGTCTTGAATGTCTTTCCACTGTTACTAGGAATACAACAGTATTGTTCATAGCGTGAGGGAGGACGTGGAGTTAGTAGACTAGTACAGTCAGCCATACAAGCAGATGACCCTTTACAAGTACCGACAGCTACTTGTAGCCAAAAGAAGAGAATCATAACATTTTCCATTTTTACACACAGTTCATAAGATCTAGTAATCACAGCATATATTTACTAGATTTTTGAATGGTTGATATCAGTTGTTCAAAAGTTGGTTATACTTATTGATTGTTGACTCCACACTTAATTGTAAGATCAGAATTAAGTCGTACTATGTCGTAAATACTATGTACATAGACTTTATGTACATAATTTAGATTGAATGTTGTCATTGTTAGATTAGTGTTGTTTCATGTTGTGGTCTTTGTTAGACTATTGTTACATATTGTGGTCTTTAATAAGCAAAAAACATGTTTGCCAGAGATAATATTGTTTACATTGCTAACAACAGTAAATGCCTACTAATTGATTCTTATACAATACTTACTAGTGTATCCATCAAGCTTAGGCAATGAGGAATATATGTAGATATGTATACAACATAGATTATATAGTATGTAATGTATCATAATGTAAGGAAATAATTATTGTTTATAATATAAACAACATTATTTCTAGCGAACATGTTTCCAAAAATGACTATTTCAAACAACAATAGTCTAGAAAGGACAACAAACCGTTAGGTAATCAAAATACGTACATAAATTATGTTGTTGGGAGTGCTTATAACATATATACTGGTATACTGCTGTGTATTGAGAGGCTAAGGTAACAGCAGACCCTAGCTAATCTTAGCTAGTTGGTATCCACTCATGAGGATAATTGACAATACAGAGGTAGGCAATTAGGGAAGCAACCATTGGAATGTAAACTACACTACTTACATTACATATCATGTCAACACATCAGGTAAATAAACTTACATAATGTTGTCTAAGCAAGTAATGAAGTTGATGATTTTTTGTTGTATTATTGGCTTTCCTTTGATTGTGATAAGTGAGGCATCCTCTGGCTGTATGCCTGACTGTACTAGTCTACTAACTCCACGTCCTCACTCACTCTATGAACAATACTGTTGTATTCCTAGTAACAGTGGACTGAGGTTTAAGCTAAAGGAGAACAATCGAGTAAAGATCATTTTTTGTCCACCCTATATACTAGCAGTAATGACAGTAATAACAATAAATTATTCCCATTGATTATAAACAGCCCAGCATGTAGCACTGTTCTGTCAAGTGTGATATCCGTTATAAATACCCTCGGTATTTTCCTTGGACAATATACTTACAAATTCCCTCATTGGAAGGTTTATAGTAACACATATAGACCTCAGTCTAAATTATAATACATGTAACATATGCACACACACATGTATCCATATAATTATACACAGATATACATATACATTGCTATGGTATGTCTAAACACCAGCTATTGACTGCAAGGAACTTCATTCTTTTCTTCAGGAGGTGGACAGTCTCCCATAAATGCAAATAGTGATATAGACCTGTATAATAACATTTCATAATTTAATTTGTACAAAATGTTTACTAGGTTTATATAAAAGGGGTATGAAACACATTGCCTTCGATGAAAACAACTATACAATCAGCATTTAGTATAAGATTACAAAATTAGAATAAATATACATATTAACCACATTATTAGTATGTATACAAATCATATTATACTAAAAAGGACAACGCTTAATTATTCTAAATCAGAGTTTTGAGGGTTTGTCATGATAAGAAATTACTTTTAACGAATATATAATTCAATGATATCCAAAGGAGTATCTTCATCATAACCACCTTGATTTCCACATACCCTAAGTTCAATATCTTCAGTGGTAGTCTCATTGAGAGATTTTATAAACCATGGCATCTTAGGGTTAGTACAACATGGTCTCTCATTTTCATTACATTGTTGTCCATCCCACAATGGATCACTGGCATATAGAACATTTTGCCAATTTTGTCCTGCAGGTAATCCAGATTCACAATAGTGATCATTACCTACAAAACCAGGTACCGTTGTTCCTGTACTCCCAGTATTACATGGACATAAAAGATGACCCTGAGAGTAACTCTCACGTAAACCACAAGCATAAGTCCAGATAGGTTTATGAGGATTACTACCATAAGTAATGGTAACACCATCAACATATGTGTTACAGTTCTCAATGTTTGGACTGCATTACTATTATACAAAGGTGGAAATCCATCTGGTGAGTTAAACTGGTAACCTCTTATTTGACCACAGATCTCACTGTAATTATTTCCTCTTGAGGAAAAGAATGTTGAGCCCAATGTTGAATAATTAGAAAGACCACAAACTCCATGATCTATGTTGGTAAAATGTCGTAGTGTTAGTCCAGGAAGACAGGTAACACCAGGTTCACTCATGTTGAGATAACCTATTCTCATCCAGCCTCCCTTACCATCACAATTACTACCTTCCATATCACAGTAGACGTTGACAATACTACCATTATTTAAAGTGAGGCTATAATATCCTGATGTAACAGTAGGGATGGCTTGTAGTAGAGCAATGCAGGAACTATATAGAAATGTATGTTTGATACAAGATGTAGGTACTGATGATGGACAAAATATGAACTTGACTTCATTGCTTTCTTTCAACTTAAACTTCTTTCCACTGTTACTAGGAATACAACAATAGTGTTCGTAGAGTGAGGGAGTATGTAGACTAGTACAGTCAGCCATACAAACAGAGGAGGCTTCACTTAACAAAATCATCAGAAAACCAATAAGGGCACAAAGAATCATCAACATTACTTTCTTAGACGACATTATGTGAGTCTATCAACCTGATGTGTTATCATGATATGTAATGTAAGTAGTTGTTTAAATGTAGTTTGCATTCCAGGGTCACACCCTTATTAACTACCTCTGTATTGTTAAGTATACTTGTGGCTATATATCAGCTGGCTGAGAATAGCTAGGAACTGAAGTTATCTAAAAAAGAAAGCCTCCTAAGTATGTACAGTCTAGAATTTGTAATTCCAGCCCTACCACTCAACTTTTCATATGTGTTATTATTCATAATCTTTATTTATTAGATATTGTTATATATCATCATCTTATTCATTGTATATTAATAACCTGCAATTTTAGAGAGCAGTAATGTGCCTTTTATCTTGTACTACTACCAGATGATAGACAGCACACAAGATATGTAACAATTAACAATGGAATGTAGGTTGTGCAAAACCTGTCCTTGCAAACGTCACAATCAAAGATGCTTGTGGTGTAAATTGCTGTTGATCAAGAGCCATTTACTGGTCTTCCATATTTATGACCAAGGATACAAATTTCCTTGTATCATATCATCATATTTAGTCATTGGTATAGGGGAGTGGCCCTTGAAATGTTGCCAACTCTCAACCCTTCCACATTACTGGTGACAGCCAGCTGAGTCTTGTCCAAAGCAGACTATCAAAGGACCCAATGAAAAGTTAAACTATATGTCAAGCATGCCAATGATATTTGTCAACTAACCTCAACAATGTCACATAAGATTGTCACAATACTCTAATTAAAGCTTTGTAAGTATGTATGCACAGAGATAACATTTTATAAAGATATTTGTTCTAGTACTTTTACTTTATTATTGCTGACTGTATATATCTCATTAATCTGTAACACAATACATGTGTGCGTTCAACAATGTACAAATGGTTAGAATCAGAACTAACATAGTATTAACTTACAAGCACATATAGAGATATAATTATATGTTCTCTACAAAACATATTGTTAGTGAATATATATTATGTGACAATGAGAACAGCTAATCAGGGATATCATATATCACATGCTATTTCTTAATCAAGGTCATACTACAAGTGTCACATTATATTATTAATAATACTAGAATAGTAAATCATACACTTCCATGATTAAATAAACTGTAAAAGTGAAACCCTTTATGATAACTCTCAACAAGATAACCAAAGAACATCAACTAATGTTATAGTATCAGTTTCATTATTCCAATTGTAGAATATGGTAGAATTAGAATATGAAAACTTTAAATATCAGTTAAATGATGCAAATAGAATATTCTAAGTGTCAGTGAATCAATAAACAATGATGCAACTTACAAGTTCACCAATTCTGAATATATTAGTATCCCAATGTATTATTGATCAGAAGTATTGTTAAGATATGTATTTTTTAATCAATATGAAGTGGCCCTTTTTTATCCCTTTGCATATGACTGTACAAAGTGAAATTACAAACTTTAAATTAAAATCATTTTATCAAGTCATTTTATCTTAAGACAATTCAGGAAGAGATCCGTCATCACAAATCAGCAATAAGTCATACATAAAAGCAGCAAGTGATACAGCATGTTAAAAATTAAATAATAAAGAATAGACACAGAAGACAAATGAAGCACTAAGTGTTACAGTCTATTAACAACTGTTATGGAACAAGAGGTTTCATTTGCACAAAGTCAAAGTTGTACAAGTCAGGCTAAAATAAAAAAAATAATGTAATTACAAATTACTTTACAATTGATATGACAGCTAAATGGCAACATGTGTAGAATGATGTGTACAGGATGAACATTGTAGATTGCATTTTACTGAATGAAACAAAAATACAACAACATGCAATGAGGTATATAAATGGATGAAGACTAGATTACTATAATGTAATATTGGAATAATTAAATGAATGAATGAATAGACAAATAAGTAAATAGATTACTTGGTCCAAATGAGAAGCATTAGCAATAGGACTTGTAGACCATTGAAATGGTGGAAGGTTCTTTATAAAGGATGCAATAAATATGTATAAAGTGTGAAATTTTTCACACATTACTAATCATAACTATTGTGCTATTGGTTTTTAATAACACTATCAACTTTATGTACCTGGTGAGTAGGACCAGACTCAGCTATTGAAGTCATTTCCAAAGCCATATGGAAATCAGCTATCTATGAACAAGTAGAAAGTGTTATGATTAATATAATATTATGATTGAACAGATAGAATTAACAAATGGATGAGACAAAGAGATATAGACAATGATTATATAGAGACAACTGATACCTTGGTGTCTACACATCCATGAATGGAAGGTTTTTCCTGTAGATCTCCTCGACTACAGATGGCATTCATAGGATTACCCTCTGAATATGGATCATTTTTGTAGTCTATATGACACAAGTAATAAAGTAGGTCAATGTTATAAGATCATTTGTTAATAATAATTACTTCATGCACATAATTTATTCATTGCACTTCATACAGGTGGACCTACCATTGTATCTCATTAAATATTTCATTGTTTCCATGTCAACAACCTAGAATAGCACGAAATATTAATGCTATCACTTAGAACACACACACACATACTCTCTTTCTCTCTCTTGTGACAATTTAATTGATATATCTTTACCTTGCCCTGATCTCTTCTGAAGATTTTAGCTCTTGGATACAAATCATGACTAGCATCAGGACCCATTGTTGCAACTACCGCTGGCCATCCACTCTTATTAGCTATACTCTCATAAAATGGCACATTGTATGATGCCCAGTACCCTTCCCTTAAAATAGCAGTCTGATCAGCATATTCCACATACCTAAATACATTAGAAAACTCAATGTTATAACTATAAGTAGCATTGTATGTCTACTAATTACTATACCGTTATATTGAGCGACTGATATTGATGATTTGAATAATTTTTTAACATGGCAAACTTTAATAGTTGCCATTAAATAAAAAAATGGAGTTTTAAATGTGATGGCTTTTAGTAATTAAAATTAAAACATGCTATAGGTTATGGTAGTATCCATGGCTACTGTGATCCACCACATATCTATGCTAGTGTGTTAACAACAGAAGAATGATATCAATGGATGTACTTTAATTCTTACCCTGGTATCTGTTCTACTACCCAGAGTGTCCCATCTTCTAAATCGTTAGTGAGGTTGATCTTCTTCAAATCCAATACCATGTACTGATTATTGTATGTACCTTAAATATCAGTGATAAATAAGAGTCTGGTTATTTGTATTTAATGATTATATTATGTATGCAAAATTGTACGTGGTAAGCACTTCAAAATAATAAGTGTCAGGTATAAGTTATCAGTAACACAGAAACTGTATTAATGTGAAAATTACAAAGTAGCATACACTGTTACTGGATGCCTTCAGTCCAGTGTATTTTGTAATTATATTTAGAATAGATATGGTATGATACAATATGAGACTCAACTTACTCTAATTGGCTTACCAGAGTTATATTCAGCAACATACTCTGACCATTCTTTGCCATTTGAAGCAAGCCAGTTAGCTAGTCTGACTCGATGCCATGAAAGCAACGACTGAGGAGTAGAGTATTTGTAAATACTATAATCACTAATCTCATTAGTAGTTTGTAGCATCATCATTTTACTATAAGAGAACAAAATAATACAATAAGTGTATTCATTATAATCAGTAATTGTAAATCTATCAACAATTCTACGTGTTAACCTGACATGTTCTCATAGTCAGGTAAGACTCTGATGTACTCAACACAGTTTATGAAGACAAATACTGACCTGTCCATAATGTAGAAGTCATCCCATGAAGACAGGACTCCAGCATAACTTGAGAAACTGGTCACTTTAGAAGCTAAAAGAACACATAATGTTATCCTCTATAATAGCAGAATATTATCTCTCTTACCAGCATGTGGATCTCGTAGATTAAAGGCATAATGTTTATATACTCTCACCATAGATTGATAAATATACCAACTATAGTAAGATACCAATAATTTTAATGCAGGAATAAAGTATAAAAATAATAATTTTAATATTATAGATGTATTAGAACCTTGAATGTGATGCATAAATGTTCTCATAGCCAGGTAACACTTTGATAAGTACAGAACAGTGACCTTGACCGAACACCTATAGAAAAGAAAGAGGGAATGAACAATATACAATACAAATAAGCTACTGAATAATATGATTTTATGTATCAACTGTTGATTTAAGTTTTATTATACAAATTAATTTTAATTCTGAAATGAATAATATTGAAAGTAAATTATATCATACAAATAGTCACAAGGGAATTTCTGAATTGGTAGAGTAAGGATAATAGGTGCTGTGTAAAGCTATTAATTTAAGTAGAAGTTAATATACTATAAGAAGAATGAGTTCACTGTAAGAGCTATGTATCATCAAGTCCTGTACTAATAATTCATACATGGAACTCTTACCCAATCCATTTGCTCATTTTTAGTCATTTTACTAACATCAAATGATCTATTTTTGATAAAGTTCTGAATGTCAAAATAGTCACCATTACCAGCTAAATAATCAAATTGCCAATCTTCCATCATCTGTTAAAAAATTAAAACAAATTAAACAATACAAGAAAGAACAATTTAGTGTTAATATACAGTGCCAAAGTCTGTCATACAATTCCAAAGCTACCAATATCTTTCATTACCAATCCATAATACTGTTCACAATAGCTTATACATTGATAAAGCATATTGAGTTAACCAATACATAGTCATTATTACTCACAAAGCATCACTAAGCTAATTTGTTACTGATAAACACTTGAGAGTACTACAGTTAACTGTCAGACCTATGAAGGCTCTGTTTAACATTTTCATTAGTTAGACAAGAATGATTATGGATGCTGGACCTATGTCTATGAAAGCTACTACTATGAAGTTGTATTAGGACATCCATATATACTACACACATGTCCTTTTTGAGAAGTTATTTCTTAAAGGACATGGATCTAATTCCATAGTAATTAGTAATAAAAACATTATTTGTTGTTAATATTTTTCAATGTATGTTGTAGGCATGCTTGCAACTTAAGCAACCATGAATTGGGGGGAACCTATCTATTTAATAGTGACCTGGTCAATATATGTGACCTGATTTGCAAAAAGGGACCACTTCTGTCAAAACATTTGTGATCTTATTTGTGAAAAAAAACATTGTTAAAAGATACCAAAAAACAGTTTTGCATACATATAGAATAGTTATGCATATATAACAACTGTATGTATACAAAAATGTTTTATGAGATATTTTAACAGTTGATTTTTCACAAATCAGGTCACAAATGTTTTGACAGAAGTGGTCTCTTTTTGCAAATCAGGTCACATATGTATGAAACTATTGTACCTGATCAGATGGTGCATACATTCTGTATCCTAACTTCATTCCTGAAGCATGAAAATAAATACAGTAATTCAATCACACTAATTAGAAGATTATATACAGTATATTAAGAGAAATGGCTCTGTATGATAGATTATTCATTATTAGTAAAATGAAGAACTGGAATTTATATTTGCATTAATTTATAACCCTCTATAAGTGTATACCTTCAAACTGTTGGTAGATTAAGTTAATATATGTCCAATACACAGAATTGTTAGTGTCAATCATATTTGTCATCCAATCTCTCTAAAAAGGAAAATGATTTGATTTTAGCAAATTGAATGGATTTCGATGGCATGTTTATTTACTTGTTGCTTGTAGTAACTCTTCACTTTTTCAATTGTGGTGGTATCTTCATTAATAAAGTAAACAGAATAAAGATTTTTGTATAAAGAATAGATCTCCCTAACAAGAAAATGTTTTTGTATTGTATAAAAAGAATGCAAACAAGTTGATATAACAAGAATTAAAATTATGTTTATTTAACTCAAACATACGTATGAGTCAAAGCTCCTTCTAAGAATCCAGCAGCTTTGACAACAGCTACATCACTGTAATCTGTTTTAGTAGCATATCCACCAGCTACATGAAGTTTGCCCCATCTAAAATGAACACACAATAAAATTGTCTATTTTGAATATTATAAATATTACACACAGGAAGTTAGAAATTTAGGTTGTAGATATTAACAGTAGAGAGGCTATAATCTATATCATAAAGTCTAGTCTAGTTTGAACAATACCTTAAGTGTTAGGATCTGCTAAATTTAGTGATTTAAAAATGCATTCAATTTAGGTATTTCTAAATCACATTCGATTCTATCTAAATATATCTGTAACATTTAAATTTTGAATGTATTCAAATGTAACAACTGTTATATTATTATGTAAATATAAAAATAGTATTTTGAGTGATAATATTTAGGAAATGACTTTAAATCTTCTGACCTGCCAATGACTTGTTATTAAGTGCTATATAGCTACATACTAATATATCTATATTTCATATATACCCATCAATGTTCTGAGTTTTTAAATAAGACCCATAGGCTGCACCATACTCCTTGTCTTGTACACCCAACTTTAATGTGTAGTTAAACCTAAATAAGTAGTGGTCACGTTATTATTAATAGAAGGAGCTTACCCATCATAATAGACAGTTCCTGATGACACATATTGAGAAGATATTGGCCAAAAAATGACAGCAAAAAATAGAATGACCAGATACCGTTTAGCCATTATTGCTGAGTGAGCAGTCGAATGGGTGGGGTTCACTTAACACAGGAAATAACTAAGCATAATCGTTTCGTCTAGAAAATCTTAATAATAAACTGAGTTGTAAATTAAGTATTATTAACAAAAAATACTTCAGCTTTCAATCTACATAGAGTTTGACTTTTTTAATGGGGAAATAGAGCTTAGCGAACATAAAATTCGAAAAAATCCACTGGAACAGTTTCATCAGGATAACCTTCACTGGTACACAACCTCAATTCAATATCATCTGTAGTAGACTGGCTAAGTGTCCTGACAAACCAGGGCATTTTAGGGTCATTACAACAGGGACGCTCGTTGAGATCACAATTTTGACCATCCCATAAAGCATCTGTGAAGATGGCATCAGGAAAAGAACCATGACCATCATCTGCTCCAGACTCACAATAATAGTTATTGCCCACAAAAGAAGGAACAGTAGCTGAACTACCTGTATTACATGGACATGATTCCCAGTTGTCTTCATTCTCTCCACGGCCACAGATATAAGTCCATAGATGTTGACGAGTTGCACCACGTGTAGTGATAGAGATTCCATCAACATATGGACCATCTAGAGAATTAACACCTCCACCATTATTAGGATAAATCCCATCAGTGATTCTATACTGGTATCCTCTTACTCTTCCACAGACATGTTGATATGAGATATTTAAAGGACTAAATAGAGCACTGCTACATCCATTGTCATTACAATGGCTATTACAAATATGTGGCCTGTCACATAAAGGATAATTAATTCCACTAAAGTAGTAAGTACTCAGTCCAGGAGGACAGGTAGCCCCTGGTTGACTCATGTCAAGATAGCCTACTCTCATCCAACCTCCTACTCCATCACAGTTACTACCCTCCATATCACAATAGACAGATATAAGGGTACCATTAAAAGCTCGTATTTTGTAAAATCCTGATGGAGCCAGGTTGTTCTCTTGCAGAATTTCTAAGCACCCAGAAGGATACGAGTGAATGAACTCAGATATTGATCCTAATTGCTTTAAAAGCCTTTGAAAATGATATTCTGTACCATTCCCACACTGGTAAGACACTTCAGCACAATGCTGTGAAGGATAGAATTCTGTAAAATTGTTGTTATCGATGTACTCCTTTCCATTACAGACCACACAATTACCAGTAGGAGTAACAACATTTGATAGTTCACTCAAAGATCCTGAAAGACCATGACCACATGGAAAGTTATCAGGATAGATCCTAACAGGAACATCAGTAATGGTCATGTCCTGAAGATGATTTGGGTTTCCATTACATGAAACAATGCAAGAGATAAGGACACTTAACAAAAAAGTACAGTTGACACCCAAACACATCATTATTGCTCTTGAGGATGTACAACTACTCAATGTTAAACATTGTCCATCACATGACTAATACCATAAAGTGGGTGGACATGAACACACCCAAACACATCGTTATTGCTCTTGAGGATGTACAACTACTCAATGTTAAACATTGTCCATCACATGACTAATACCATAAAGTGGGTGGACATGAACATAGTACAGAGTGGATTCATTTTATGTGCGTTAAGTATATTCATAACATGATGATATTGGCTCTACAGCATCTCACATTATAAATTAATATTACTTGCTGATTAACTGATCAAACAATAATTTTACTACACGACTAAATTTGTTAGAGTGCATTATACATTACAATAGACACTAGAATGCATTATACTGTAGCTAGTGTACATGTATATGAGTTTGTTTAGGAATCCTATTGTGTCTTGTGTTATTTTGCAAAGATTCATTTAACTATAAAGAATATTTAATAAATGAAAGTATTGTATAGAAAAATATAATAGATCTAGTTATTTACCAATTGTATGCAGTACCTAAGTTACTATTGTTATTAATAAAAGTAAGTTCCTAACAACAATGTAGTAATTAAATTATGACGTGTATCTTCTCTTTATCTTCATTTTAACTTTGTTGTTCCTTAATGTTTTTATGATGTAGACATACTGTATGCAACTATAAAAAATAGTAAGAATAATTGAAAAGCTAATCAGAGGATGTTGGTTCAAAATACAATTAGCAAATTAATCAGTAAAGGAGTGTTGTCCAGATTTTCCATTAGAATCCTCTTAGAATCCTACCCACAGTGCTGTCTCATATCATAAATTACATATAAGATGGTGGGACTGTGGGATCACTTTTTACAGTATGGGGCTGTGGAATTATGCATGGACAGGATAGAATCTTCTTATTGGCATCCTATAGGTACTGTGATGGCAACCCCAGACATGTATGAGTAATAGTGCAACTAGTTTAACTATCAAATAAATATGAATAATTAATTTTACCTTTGTAGTCAAGTGATCTTGCTATGATTTCCAGCTTTTTGCTTTCTCCTTCACTTTGTTCGTGTATTTCACTTGCAGCTTTCATTAGCTTAATAGCAAGTGTTTTCTTAGAGGCATCATTTTCACTGGACAGGTCTTCCCAAACAATTAGAATTGTCATGCAAAGTCTCCATTTTGATTTTTCTTTTAAAAAGATTATTTCTGGTACATCAAGACATCGACAAACAACATACAATGTTTCATCTGACAATTCTAACATTCCCTTAGCCACCATATAAGCATCATCAAAAGACAAAGGATCTAAAAAATAAATATCACTGTAAGGTGGTGAGTTGCAAAAATAAAAACAATATCGCTAAGTATATGTGTTCATTTTTATTGCATATACATACTAATAGATAGTTGTATAGTCAGTTGTCAAAACCATAAACACCCTTTAAAATGTGTCATAGTAGACAAAGAATTATTATGAATCTGCTACATGCACCTTTGTGTAAGTACTGCCACAATGAAAATTATAATAGGATAACTGATCTAGGTAACACACACTAGTCCTTTTGAAGCTGTTTACTGAGTTATGCAATTATGAATCAGTTAAAATGACCAATCTATTAAACAATGATGAATCTAAAAAAATTATTGTATTTATGGTTACCTCCATTAAGAATTTTGTATTTAGGAACTTGATTTTTCACCTATAGCAGAGAAGGACAATAAGGACAATTATTATCTATGATCCATGCACTGTATGTGGAGTACTAGATTGATGATATACAAGGAATACTATATCATTACCTTGTTAAGTACAGCATTGTACTCAAAAAGAGGACTATTAAGCCTTCCATTAGCTTTGCATATTTGACATAACTCATTATTTGGTAAGTGATGATAACGTTGCTGAAGTTTATATATAGCAGTTTGGTCTAGTTCATTTGAACATATAACTCCAAAATTGTATTTAAATTTTGTCATCTCCATCATTTCATGGCAGACAGTGATGACTTGCTCTATAACATCTTCATATAGTTGCTGTGGCGGAAAACGAAACTCAATAACATCACCAAGATAGACCAATTTAAAAATAACTCCATCATCTTTACTGTCGGAGTGTGCTCTAATACTTGTCACGTTAACGTTTGGTTGCTCAGGAATATACAGCATAGCTTTCTCATACATTTTAAGGAATAATTTAGTAAAGGCAACATTTGGGCGTATTATTGCTCGATTGACATCACGTAACAGACACAATGCATTTGGTTCGTGTTCAGTAATAGCTGATGCTGTACTTGCATCAGGAACATAATAAACATGCTCCTGGTCACTAAGCGGAAGTAAATTACCTATTATCCGACCTGGTTCTACTTCCACTGCTATTCCAAAATGCACAAGGGAGCTCATCATGACAAAAGCTTTCTCTTCATCACCAAATATATTTACTGCTCTTGATTTTGTCACTAATCCATATTTTGTAACTAGGTGGTCAATCTCAGAAGATAGATAAAACAGCTTGTCTAGCTCATGAAAATATGGAACGGGTTGTAGAATAACAAAATCGGACTCATTGTTGATAAGACTGATATCAATGATGCTACCTAAAGATGTAAAAAATTTGCAAAAATCCTCAAAATCATCACCAGATATTTTAAGTTCGCTTGCTTTTGACTGTAAAACATCTCTTTTGATATACAATAAACCTTCTCTTTGGTAGAATAAGCTACGAAGGAAAATGTACGAGAGAGGTAGTTTAATGTGTTTATCGAGCTCCGTGTTAACAATCTCATCAAATTTTTCCTTGAGTAAAACTTCTTTGTCTTCTACAACAAATTGTATAACATCTTGCATATCAACAAGACCCTTGACATTCATTTGATCGGCTGCAAATGAAAACTGCTCCTTCATACGTTCTATTTTATCAATTTCAACAGAGCCATCATGACAAGCCACTAACTCACATACGTTCGTGCGATCGTGATACTTTGACGATCCTAGTTGAGCTGAGCGAAAAAGATGATAAAGTCGAGCATGCCATTTCAGTATAGATGCTTTGTCTGGACTCTCATTTGGTAACTCTGGAGGGTCATAAAGGCGGGGAAAGTCACGCTCAAGGTCAAAAAACATCCATACACGGCTACTGTATAAATGACCAGCTAGAAATGGAAGAATGTAAAGGGCTGTTTTACTGGTACTAACATCCCATATGTTGATCATGGCAATTCCACTTGGTAGAGCTTCATTCCAGCCGGGCTGTTTTCTAGGAGACACTCTGTTCAGATGAAAATCTTGAATCATTTGTCTGAAATGACGATCAAGATCTTTATCGTTGTCAAAAATAGATTCACCATCGCTAGGACTTTCAATATCTTTTATAAACACCTCTTGCAAATAATAATGATGTTTTATAGCTGATTCCATGACTAAAGCATACTTAAATTTATTGGAATAGATCAATGATGTAGTGGCAGGTTTTCTTACTGCTGATGCTTCAAAAAAGGATACGCCATGTTCTTCACCTTTAGGAAATTCTCCACACTGCATTTGCTTCAGTAAGCTTTGACAAGCAATCGATTTGCTGCTGTTAGGTAGACCAGTAATGCAGAGAATAATAGGTACAGCTTTGGCTGTAATACGTGGATTGGTGATTGCTTCCTTCAATTTCTCGGCAGATAATTTAACAGACTTTATCTCTATATATAGAGAAATAAATAAGTCATGTTGATTTATAATTTAATATAATTTATAACAATTATGTTGTTTAAATAATCAATTGTCCAATTAATTTACATAATTAATAAATAAATACATTTGCACTCAGCTGGATTGCATAGACATTAATTGCATACCTAACAAAGCTTCAGTACAGCTTTACTATTTTATAGTTTTTTTAAAAAATAAATGTAACAGAATATACATTAAGGAACTGTAATATAGAGTGGAAACTGATTTAATAAAATGACGGCATCCAAAAAAATATGGACCTAAGTTTTCTTACATAATCTGTTATTATAGCTTACTAAGGTCATCAGATGTTGGTGCACTCTGAACTATCCAATAGTTGTGAGATAAATTAGTACCAGCAACACATTCAGAACTTGTATTAGGTAAAATTCTAGACTTCCCATTTACAACCAGATGATCTATTTCATCCTAAAATGGAATATCATTTTAAAAAAGATTTATTAATATAATTATTTAACCAGACTAAAAATCATTGATTGAATGCAAATATTTCTATATAAAAACTATAAACTATATAGTATACAAAATGTCCAACATCTTTTAAAGTATAATTTCACTGGATACTAAATTAAAATCTGCAGTTGCAACAATTGTAATCACTGTTGATAAGCATTCAATTCAGTTGTCACTAGTAATTATAGTATGTTTGGACAACATATTCCCTCTTGTAGGGTTTATGGTAATGAATACAGACCTCAGTCTGAACTATGATACATATAACATAGACATATATAAGTATGCATATAATTATATATATATATATATATATACATATATATAATTATATTGCTGTGGTATGATAGGAACCCCAGACACTAAGAATTCAAACTACCTCAGTACCTTGTTATCATGACTTTCTTCGCGTTTACGTATATCTCTTACAACGCCCAACAGCGAAAGATAAACAAACATATCTCCTCTCTTTACAACAATGAATCCAATCAGCATTTAGTGTAAGATTACAAACTTAGAATAAATATATACACTGACAATATTATTAGTATAAGATAAAATAATAATTTAAAATTATCCCTTCCTCGTTCCCATGTTCATGACTACAGTTAGAGTATAATGTTAGTTGCTTTATCTTAATATTAAATTTTACAGTGCAATGATGCCTATGCAAGAATCACTTAAATTTTAACAAAAATTGCTGCCATAATAGTAAGACCATTGAAATATGTGTTACAGTGTTCAATGTTCGGACTGATATAATCACATTCAATTCAAAGTAACTATATACTTGTAACATTGACATTTTAAATGTATTCAAATTTTACAACTATTATAATTATTATGTAAATCTAAAAACTATTTTGCTTTTTAAAGTTAAGATATACAGGAAATAATTTTTAATTATCTGGCCTGCCAATGACTTGCTAATCACATCGACTTTTTAAAAGGAAAATAAAGCTTAGCGAACATAAAATTCGAAAAAATCTACTGGAACAGTTTCATCAGGATAACCCTCACTGGTACATAATCTCAATTCAATATCATCTGTAGTAGACTGGCTAAGTGTCCTGACAAACCAAGGCATTTTAGGGTCATTACAACAGGGACGCTCGTTGAAATCACAGTTTTGACCATCCCATAAAGCATCAGTGAAAATGGCATCAGGAAAAGAATCATGGCCATCATCAGCTCAAGACTCACAATAATAGTTATTGCCCACAAAAGAAGGAACAGTAGCTGAACTACCAGTATTACATGGACACGATTCCCAGTTGTCTTCATTCTCTCCACGGCCACAGATATAAGTCCATAGATGTTGATGAGTTGCACCACGTGTAGTGAGTGATAGAGATTCCATCAACATATGGACCATCTAGTGAATTAACACCTCCACCATTATTAGGATAAATCCCATCAGTAATTCTATACTGGTATCCTCTTACTCTTCCACAGACATGTTGATATGAGATATTTAAAGGACTAAATAGAGCACTGCTACAACCATTGTCATTACAATGGCTATTACAAATATGTGGCCTGTCACATAAAGGATAATTAATTCCACTAAAATAGTAAGTACTCAGTCCAGGAAGACAGGTAGCCCCTGGTTGACTCATGTCAAGATAGCCTACTCTCATCCAACCTCCTACTCCATCACAGTTACTGCCCTCCATATCACAATACCCAGATATAAGAGAACCATTAAAAGCTCGTATTTTGTAAAATCCTGATGGAGCCAGGTTGTTCTCTTGCAGAATTTCTAAGCACCCAGAAGGATACGAGTGAATGAACTCAGATATTGATCCTAATTGCTTTAAAAACCTTTGAAAATGATATTCTGTACCATTCCCACACTGGTAAGACACTTCAGCACAATGTTGTGAAGGATAGAATTCTGTAAAATTGTTGTTATTGATGTACTCCTTTCCATTACAGACCACACAATTACCAGTAGGAGTAACAACATTTGATAGTTCACTCAAAGATCCTGAAAGACCATGATCACACAGAAAGTTATCAGGATAGATCCTAACAGGAACATCAGTAATGGTCATGTCCTGAAGATGATTTGGGTTTCCATTACATGAAACAATGCAAGAGATAAGGACACTTAACACATCATTATTGCTCTTGAGGATGTACAACTACTCAACGTTAAACATTGTCCATCACATGACTAATACCATAAAATGGGTGGACATGAACACAGTACTGAGTGGATTCATTTATATGTGCGTTAAGTATATTCATAACATGATGATATTGGCTATATCATCATTCTGAAATTAATATTACCTGCTGATTAACTGATCAAACAATAATTTTACTACATGACTAAATTTGTTAGAGTGCATTATACATTACAATAGACACTAGAATGCATTATACTGTAGCTAGTGTACATGTATATGAGTTTATTCAGAAATCCAACTTATACTATTGTGTCTTGTGTTATTTTACAAAGATTCATTTAACTATAAAGAATATTTAATAAATGAAAGTATTGTATAGAAAATTATAATAGATCTAGTTATTTACCAATTGTATATGCAGTACCTAAGTTACTATTGTTATTAATAAAAGTAAGTTCCTAACAACAATGTAGTAATTAAATTATGATGTGTATCTTCTCCTTATCTTCATTTTAACTTTGTTGTTTCTTAATGTTTTATGATGTAGACATACTGTATGCAACTATAAAAAATAGTAAAAATAATTGAAAAGCTAATCAGAGGATGTTAGTTCAAAATACAATTAGCAAATTAATCAGTAAAGGAGTGTTGTCCAGATTTTCCCTTAGAATCCTCTTAGAATCCTACCCACAGTGCTGTCTCATATCATAAATTACATATAAGATGGTGGGACTGTGGGATCACTTTTTACAGTATGGGGCTGTGGAATTATGCATGGACAGGATAGAATCTTCTTATTGGCATCCTATAGGTACTGTGATGGCAACCCCAGACATGTATGAGTAATAGTGCAACTAGTTTAACTATCAAATAAATATGAATAATTAATTTTACCTTTGTAGTCAAGTGATCTTGCTATGATTTCCAGCTTTTTGCTTTCTCCTTCACTTTGTTCGTGTATTTCACTTGCAGCTTTCATTAGCTTAATAGCAAGTGTTTTCTTAGAGGCATCATTTTCACTGGACAGGTCTTCCCAAACAATTAGAATTGTCATGCAAAGTCTCCATTTTGATTTTTCTTTTAAAAAGATTATTTCTGGTACATCAAGACATCGACAAACAACATACAATGTTTCATCTGACAATTCTAACATTCCCTTAGCCACCATATAAGCATCATCAAAAGACAAAGGATCTAAAAAATAAATATCACTGTAAGGTGGTGAGTTGCAAAAATAAAAACAATATCGCTAAGTATATGTGTTCATTTTTATTACATATACATACTAATAGATAGTTGTATAGTCAGTTGTCAAAACCATAAACACCCTTTAAAATGTGTCATAGTTAGACAAAGAATTATTATGAATCTGCTACATGCACTTTGTGTAAGTACTGCCACAATGAAAATTATAATAGGATAACTGATCTAGGTAACACACACTAGCCCTTTTGAAGCTGTTTACTGAGTTATGCAATTATGAATCAGTTAAAACAACCAATCTATTAAACAATGATGAATCTAAAAAAATTATTGTATTTATGGTTACCTCCATTAAGAATTTTGTGTTTAGGAACTTGATTTTTCACCTATAGCAGAGAAGGACAATAAGGACAATTATTATCTATGATCCATGCACTGTATGTGGAGTACTAGATTGATGATATACAAGGAACACTATCATTACCTTGTTAAGTACAGCATTGTACTTGAAAAGGGGACTATTAAGCCTTCCATTATCTTTGCACATCTGACATAACTCATTATTTGGTAAGTGATGATAACGTTGCTGAAGTTTATATATAGCAGTTTGGTCTAGTTCATTTGAACATATAACTCCAAAATTGTATTTAAATTTTGTCATCTCCATCATTTCATGGCAGACAGTGATGACTTGCTCTATAACATCTTCATATAGTTGCAGTGGCGGAAAACGAAACTCAATAACATCACCAAGATAGACCAATTTAAAAATAACTCCATCATCTGTACTGTCGGAGTGTGCTCTAATGCTTGTCACATTAACGTTTGGTTGCTCAGGAATATACAGCATAGCTTTCTCATACATTTTAAGGAATAATTTAGTAAAGGCAACATTTGGGCGTATTATTGCTCGATTGACATCACGTAACAGACACAATGCATTTGGTTCATGTTCAGTAATAGCTGATGCTGTACTTGCATCAGGAACATAATAAACATGCTCCTGGTCACTAAGCGGAAGTAAATTACCTATTATCCGACCTGGTTCTACTTCCACTGCTATTCCAAAATGCACAAGGGAGCTCATCATGACCAAAGCTTTCTCTTTATCACCAAATATATTTACTGCTCTTGATTTTGTCACTAATCCATATTTTGTAACTAGGTGGTCAATCTCAGAAGATAGATAAAACAGCTTGTCTAGCTCATGAAAATATGGAACGGGTTGTAGAATAACAAAATCGGACTCATTGTTGATAAGACTGATATCAATGATGCTACCTAAAGATGTAAAAAATTTGCAAAAATCCTCAAAATCATCACCAGATATTTTAAGTTCGCTTGCTTTTGACTGTAAAACATCTCTTTTGATATACAATAAACCTTCTCTTTGGTAGAATAAGCTACGAAGGAAAATGTACGAGAGAGGTAGTTTAACGTGTTTATCGAGCTCCGTGTTAACAATCTCATCAAATTTTTCCTTGAGTAAAACTTCTTTGTCTTCTACAACAAATTGTATAACATCTTGCATATCAACAAGGCTCTTGACATTCATTTGATCGGCTGCAAATGAAAACTGCTCCTTCATACGTTCTATTTCATCAATTCCAACAGAGCCATCATGACAAGCCACTAACTCACATACGTTCGTGCGATCATGATACTTTGACGATCCTAGTTGAGCTGAGCGAAAAAGATGATAAAGTCGAGCATGCCATTTCAGTATAGATGCTTTGTCTGGACTCTCATTTGGTAACTCTGGAGGGTCATAAAGGCGGGGAGAGTCACGCTCAAGGTCAAAAAACATCCATACACGGCTACTGTATAAATGACCAGCTAGAAATGGAAGAATGTAAAGGGCTGTTTTACTGGTACTAACATCCCATATGTTGATCATGGCAATTCCACTTGGTAGAGCTTCATTCCAGCCGGGCTGTTTTCCAGGAGACACTCTGTTCAGATGAAAATCTTGAATCATTTGTCTGAAATGACAATCAAGATCTTTATCGTTGTCAAAAATAGATTCACCATCGGTAGGACTTTCAATGTCTTTTATAAACACCTCTTGCAAATAATAATGATGTTTTATAGCTGATTCCATGACTAAAGCATACTTAAATTTATTGGAATAGATCAATGATGTAGTGGCAGGTTTTCTTACTGCTGATGCTTCAAAAAAGGATACGCCATGTTCTTCACCTTTAGGAAACTCTCCACACTGCATTTGCTTCAGTAAGCTTTGACAAGCAATCGATTTGCTGCTGTTAGGTAGACCAGTAATGCAGAGAATAATAGGTACAGCTTTGGCTGTAATACGTGGATTGGTGATTGCTTCCTTCAATTTCTCGGCAGATAATTTAACAGACTTTATCTCTATATATAGAGAAATAAATAAGTCATGTTGATTTATAATTTAATATAATTTATAACAATTATGTTGTTTAAATAATCAATTGTCCAATTAATTTACATAATAAATAAATACATTTGCACTCAGCTGGATTGCATAGACATTAATTGCATACCTAACAAAGCTTCAGTACAGCTTTACTATTTTATAGTTTTTTAAAAAATAAATGTAACAGAATATATATTAAGGAACTGTAATATAGAGTGGAAACTGATTTAATAAAATGACGACATCCAAATAAATATGGACCTAAGTTTTCTTACATAATCTGTTATTATAGCTTACTAAGGTCATCAGATGTTGGTGCACTCTGAACTATCCAATAGTTGTGAGATGAATTAGTACCAGGAACACATTCAGATCTTGTATCAGATAAAATTCTAGACTCCCTATTTACAACCAGATGATCTATTTCATCCTAAAATGGAATATCATTTTTAAAAAGATTTATTAATATAATTATTTAACCAGACTAAAAATCATTGATTGAATGCAAATATTTCTATATAAAAACTATAAACTATATAGTATACAAAATGTCCAACATCTTTTAAAGTATAATTTCACTGGATACTAAATTAAAATCTGCAGTTGCAACAATTGTAATCACTGTTGATAAGTATTCAATTCAGTTGTCACTAGTAATTATAGTATGTTTGGACAATATATTTTACATATTCCCTCTTGTAGGGTTTATGGTAATGAATACAGACCTCAGTCTGAACCATGATACATATAACATAGACATATATAAGTATGCATATATATATATATGTATATACATATATATAATTATATTGCTGTGGTATGATAGGAACCCCAGACACTAAGAATTCAAACTACCTCAGTACCTTGTTATCATGACTTTCTTCTTGAGGAGATGGATAGCCTGCCATTATTTCAAATAGTAATATATACCTGTAAAATAATATTTCATTATTCAATTTGCACGAAATGATTGCAGCTTTACCTGAAAAACTAGGTTAGTAGAAAAAGGGCGTATGAAATAGGGGCGTATCAAAAAGGTGAATGAAAAGTACACGACCTAGCCTATGATTCGCGTTTATGTATATCTCTTACAACGCCCAACAGCGAAAGATAAACAAACATATCTCCTCTCTTTAAAACAATGAATCCAATAAGCATTTAGTGTAAGATTACAAACTTAGAATAAATATATACACTGACAATATTATTAGTATAAGATAAAACAATAATTTAAAATTATCCTTTCCTCATTCCCATGTTCATGACTACAGTTAGAGTATAATGTTAGTTGCTTTATCTTAATATTAAATTTTACAGTGCAATGATGCCTATGCAAGAATCACTTAAATTTTATTTCATGATATGTTTTAACAAAAATTGCTGCCATAATAGTAAGACCATTAACATATGTGTTACAGTGTTCAATGTTCGGACTGATATAATCACATTCAATTCAAAGTAACTATATACTTCTAACATTGACATTTTAAATGTATTCAAATTTTACAACTATTATAATTATTATGTAAATCTAAAAACTATTTTGCTTTTTAAAGTTAAGATATACAGGAAATAATTTTTAATTATCTGGCCTGCCAATGACTTGCTAATCACATCGACTTTTTTAAAGGAAAATAAAGCTTAGCGAACATAAAATTCGAAAAAATCTACTGGAAAAGTTTCATCAGGATAACCCTCACTGGTACATAATCTCAATTCAATATCATCTGTAGTAGACTGGCTAAGTGTCCTGACAAACCAGGGCATTTTAGGGTCATTACAACAGGGACGCTCGTTGAGATCACAGTTTTGACCATCCCATAAAGCATCAGTGAAAATGGCATCAGGAAAAGAACCATGACCGTCATCTGCTCCAGACTCACAATAATAGTTATTGCCCACAAAAGAAGGAACAGTAGCTGAACTACCCGTATTACATGGACATGATTCCCAGTTGTTTTCATTTTCACCACAGCCACAGATATAAGTCCATAGATGTTGACGAGTTGCACCACGTGTAGTGAGTGATAGAGATTCCATCAACATATGGACCATCTAGAGAATTAACACCTCCACCATTATTAGGATAAATCCCATCAGTAATTCTATACTGGTATCCTCTTACTCTTCCACAGACATGTTGATATGAGATATTTAAAGGACTAATTAGAGCACTGCTACAACCATTGTCATTACAATGGCTATTACAAATATGTGGCCTGTCACATAAAGGATAATTAATTCCACTAAAATAGTAAGTACTCAGTCCAGGAGGACAGGTAGCACCAGGTTGACTCATGTCAAGATAGCCTGCTCTCATCCAACCTCCTACTCCATCACAGTTACTACCCTCCATATCACAATAGACAGATATAAGGGAACCATTAAAAACTCGTATTTTGTAAAATCCTATTAAGTTTATTAAATTATCTGCCGGTAAATTTCCTATTATTCGACTTGGTTCTAGTTCCACTGCTGTTCCAAAATGTACAAGGGAGCTCATCATGACAAAAGCTTTCTCTTCATCACCAAATATATTTGTTGCTCTTGATTCTGTTACTAACCCATATTTTGTAACTAGAGGGTCAATCTCAGAAGGTAGATAAAACAGCTTGTCTATCTCATGAAAATATGGAACAGGTTGTAGGATAACAATATTAGAATCTTTGTTGATAAGACTGATATCAATGATGCTGCCCAAAGATGTAAAAAACTGGCAAAAATGCTCAAAATCATCACCAAATAATTCAAGTTTGCTTGCTTTTGACTGTAAAACATCTCTTTGATATACAATATACCTTCTATTTGGTAGAACAAGCTACAAAGGAAAATGTACAAAAGAGGAAGAGAAATAGGTTTATCGAGCTCCGTGTTAACAATCTCATCAAATTTTTTCTTGAGTAAAACTTCTTTGTCTTCTACAACAAATGGTATAACATCTTGCATATCAACAAGACTCTCGACATTCATTTGAGCAGCTGCAACTGTAAACTGCTCCTTCATATATTCTATTTCACCATTTCCAACAGAGCCATCATGACAAGCCACTAACTTACATACATTAGAGCGATCATGATACTTTGATGATCCTAGTTGAGCTGAACGAAAAAGATGATAAAGTCGAGCATGCCATTTCAGTATAGAAGCTTTGTCTGATCTCTCACTTGGTATCTCTGGAGGGTCATAAAGGTTGGGAAGGTCACGTACAAGGTCAAAAAACATCCATACACGGCTACTGCAAAGGTGACCAGATAGCATAGGAAGAATGTAAAGGGCTGTTTTACTGGTACCAACATCCCATATGTTGATCAAGGCAATTCCACTTGGTAGACCTTGATTCCAGCCAGGGCGGTTTCCAGGAGACACTCTGTTGAGATAAAAATCTTGAATCATTTGTCTGAAATGACGATCAAGGTCATCATCGTTGTCAAAAATCGATTTAGGAATGCTAGGAACTCGAATATTTTTTATAAACTTTCCTTGAAAATAAAGGTGCTGTTTTATAGCTGATTCCATGACTAAAGCATAGTTCAATTTACTGGAATAGATCACTGATGTATTGGCTGGTTTTCTTACTGCTGATACTTCAAAAAAGGATACGTCATGATCTTCTCTTACAGGAAATTGTCCACACTGCAATTGCTTCAGTAAGCTTTGAGTAGCAATTGATTGACTGCTGTTAGGTAGACCAGTAATGCAGAGAATAATAGGTGCAGCTTTGGCTGTAATACGTGGATTGGTGATTGCTTTCTTTAGCCATTCGGCCGATATGCTAACTGACATCATCTCTATAGAGAAATAATCATATGGGTTTATAATTTGATATTATTTATGAAAATGTATGCAGTTTAAATAATCAATTGTGCATTTCATTCAGCTGTATGGACTGATTAGGTGTTAACCACAAACCAAACAGTTCAGGTACAAAGCTTCAACAAAACTTTACTACTTTAGTTTTCTTATTTATAAGTTGTTAAGTTGGTAATAACCTACTTAAAGCATTATACCATTATCATAGAAAATAAACAAAACACTTCTGATAGAACAGAAACTGATTTAATACATCATTCTTACTTTTTGTTGTATAATCTATTATTATTATAGCTTACCAATTTCATCAAGAGTTGGTGCACTCTGAATCTCACGAGAATTATTAAATGTGTGAAGTAAGTAAGTACCAGGTACACATTCAGCCCCTTTAGGAGGTAAAACTCCAGTTTCCACAGTTAAAACCTGATGATCTCTGTCATGCTAGATATAAAAAGTTTCTTTTAAATAAACTCTTTAATTACTATTATTACTTAACTAGTCTAAAATTTAAATCCTGTTACTACTTTTATATAAAAATATAGACTACCTACAAGAAGAAAAACAAGATATGTCCAACATATTTTAAAGTATAATTTCAGTACATCACTGTAAATAGTGGTGTGTCATTTTAATATATCAATTTGTTATTCCAGATTCATGTCCCTCACTCATTGGTTATGTAGTGATGAATAGGATCAGATCTACAATATACATACACATAATAATAGTTTCCCCATGTAGTAGTTGCCTATAGACTAATAACTCCAATTGTTTTTTAACACTGTAAAATTAAGTATCCATAATATGGATTCTAATTAAATTCAATTCCATATATGGCTATATACTAGATTACTACATTAACTGTGAATTTTTGTACTTGGAATAGCTTATGTGTATACATACATATCTCTTGTAAATCTATATGTTTTTCAAAAGTCAGTAAATGTAATCAACAACTTACAGTACCATAATACTCATGTATGAAACTCATATATAACAAATTCACATGTTGAAGTGACATATCATCTTCAGCAGTGACTAAAGATAATACCTGTAGCTTTTTTACCAATTGCAATCACTTTCAATTCAGTCTTTACTAGTCATTATAATTATATGCAAACACATTTGTCCTTGCATTAGAATATATACATTCTTCCATTACATACATTTCAGAGGGTTATGAAGACACACAGATCAGACCTATATCTATTGGAGAATGTCTCCAAAAACCACCTCCATGTCATAATAATGTAATTTGGGCTATCACTGTAGTTAATGTACTAGCAAGGATGCTGAAGACTACCTATCTGGTCGTGGCACCAGTGCTAGATTTGAGGTTTATAAGGAGGGGTCTAGTTATAGTAGTAACCAATGTAATATATATATATGTGTTAAAGATATCATCCTATTTGGCATTACTGGACATAGCTCCTTTTCAATAATCTTTACATCTACAATTAAGCTACGTCCCTTTTTGGACTATAAGAGGCTGTTTAATTTAACACTTTTCTTGTTTGTCTCTCACATTTCTGCAAAGTCTAGTTGTGCTATTAATCTTTCTTTAATATTTCATTTGCTGAAATGTTTTGCATTTCGAAAATGTTTTAATCCTTCATTTGAATACTTGTGCTTTTAACAATATGACATCGTGAAAACTCGTCTTTAATAGTGTGCTGCAGGCAAAGGTGGCTAATGAAAAATGATATATACATTAATAGTAATGAGAGTAGTAATGATAAATTACTCCCAGTGATTATAACCAGCCCAGCATGCAGCAACACTCTGTTAAGTGTAATATCCTTTACAAATATCCTTGGTATATATATATCAAAGGTAATTTGTAAAGTCCTTGGATGATATATTTTATGAATTCCCTCATTGGAAGATTTATAGTAACATGTACAGACCTCAATCTGAACAATAATATATATAACACACACACATATAAGTATGCATGTAACCATATATACGCATATTATATTGCTGTGATATGATCAAAACACCAGATATTGACCCCTAAGTTTTCAAACTATTTCAGTACCATGTTTTTTGAAGTCTCTTCTTCAGGAGGTGGATAGTCTGCCATTATTGCAAATAGTGATAAGTATCTGCAAAATAACATTTCATTATTTGTAAGAAATCTTTGGAGTATTTACCTGAAGGGTTGGTATAAAAGGGGCGTGTAATGCGGGGGAGTAAAATGTAGGTGAAGTTAATAATAATGTTTAAGCGAGGCTCTTGTATCACGACGAAAGGTAAACGTTGATGCAATTGGCATTTAATACAAGTTTACAAGATTAGAATATATGTGTATAGTGTATACTGACCATATTATTAGTATAAGACAAAAAATAAATAATAATTTTTAAAAATGACTTGAGGGTTATGTTGAGACACAGCTTTTAATCAAAATATATAGTTCAATGATATCCACAGGAGTATCTTCATCATAACCACCTTGATTTTGATATATCCTAATTTCAATGTCTTAAGTGGTAATCTCATTGAGAGATTTTATAAATCATGGCATCTTAGGGTTAGTACAACATAGTCCTTCATTTCCATTACAATGTTGTCAATACCACAATGAATCACTAGCATATAAAACTTATAGCCAATTTTGTCTTGCAGGTAATCCAGATTCACAGTAACTATCATTTCCAACAAAACTAGGTGATGTTGTGTTGAAGCTCCCGGTATTACATGGACAAAATTACCCCAAGGATGACCCTTGCTTAAACCACAGGCATAAGTCCAGATACGTTTACAAGGATTACTACCATAAGTAATAGTAACACTATCAACATACGTGTTACAATTCTCAATGTCTGATCTGGCATTGCTATCAAACAGAGGAGGAACCCCATCTGGTGACTTGTACTGATAACTATTTGACCACAGACTTCACTGTAATAATTTCCTCCAGAGGAAAATATCATAGATCCAAATGTTCCTGATTAGAAAGACCACAAACTCCATGATTTATGTTGTTAAATTGTCATAGTGTTAGTCCAGAAGGACAGGTAGAAACGGGTTCACTCATATTGAGATAGCCTACACTCATCCAGCCTCCCTTCACAGTTACTACCCACAATATGACCTTGACTTCATTGCTTTCTTTCGACATATATGGATTTATCTAATTAACCAATTTAAAATAAAATTAAAACTTATCAAATTACATTTTCCTCATTCTCTTGTACATTGCTACAATCATGACATACTGTTATTAGCTTTATCTTATTATCACACTTTACAAAGCAACAGTGCCTACACAGTAATTACCTTAATTCCTTTTCAAACTCTTTTTGTGTTTGCACTACATAAGAAAGAGTATGTGCACTTAGAATATCAAAATGGAACATTATTTTTACTTTATTACATCAAATAATTTGCTACATAGATGCAACTTGTATAACAATGTTTCAGATGGCATAACTGGACATACCTCCTTGATGAAAATCTTCACATCAAATATTAAGTTATCATTTAATTCAAAGTCACAGAACAGATTTGTTCTTTGCACCAAAAACGTTCACAGCAGATTATACATGTACATGCAGCCTGTATAACCATATAGTGGTTAAATGAACCAGTTAATTTAACAGTAATATATATAACAAGTTCCTTTTGTAGAAAAAATTTTGTTTTAAATATAATAGGACATACATACATACTACAAATTTGACCTTTTTTAGATTTATTTAAGTACATAAACAATGTAGTTCCATAATAAATTTCTAATCAAAACAGTTTATATTGTAATACTTTTAACTGTATTTTTGGGGATTGATGGACCAAGAATCAGTTTTACAAAAGCTGTAACTGTAGTAGTTGATCAAATTTCACTCATTCAAAGATACAAAATACATGCTAATATAGAGTATATTTATTATAAGTATTAACATCATCCTACATGCATTGTTGTGAGACAATATAAATATCAGCTAATTATGCTATTAAACAATTTACAATGGCACAAAGTCTCTTACAGACAATAATCAGCAACAAATAGTCTTGTACAGTTAACAAATAGTCTTGTACAATTAACGAATATAAAGATCAATGACTTCCAGTGGAGTATCTTCATCCCATGAGTGTTCACTACCACACATTCTTAGTTCAATATCTTCAGAGATGGTTTCATTGAGTGTAGTCATAAACCATGGCATATTAGGGTTAGTACAACAAGGCTCTTCTTCTCCTTCACATCCTTGACCATCCCACAAGGGATCATTGGGGTATAAGACAGACAGATATGGTAATCCTGGAGATAATGCAGACTCACAATAATAATTACTACCTACAAAGCTAGGTACAGTTGTTCCTGTGCTGTTAATATTGCATGGACAATTATACCGTCCAGCATCAATAATAATTTCATCTTTCTCTCTTGCACCACATGCATAAGTCCAGATATGTTTACGAGGATTACTACCATAAGTAATAGTAACACCATCAACATATGTGTTACAGTTCTCAATGTTTGGACTGACATAACTACCATGCAAAGGTGGAAACCCATCAGGTGCACCAAACTGATAAGCCTTTATCTGACCACAGACTTTACTATAATGATAACCTTGAGCTGAATAAACTATAGATGAAGAAGTAGGTCGACCACAAAGTCCATGACCTATGTTGTTAAATTGTCGTAATGTCATTCCAGGAGGACATGTAGCACCAGGATCACTCATATTGAGGTAGCCCACTCTCATCCAGCCTCCTTTACTATCACAGTTACTACCCTCCATATCACAATAGACATATATGAGAGTGCCATTAGGAGCTCGTAGTGTGTAATAGCCTGATTGAACAAGATTATTTTTCTGTTTGATATCAAGACATGTAGTTGGATATGAGTTAATGAACTTGGATATAGCTTCTAATTGTCCCATCAATTTTCCACCAAGATCAGTAATAGATTCACATTCATAAGATTTTTCAACACAATGTCGTGATGAATAGAAGTTTGTAAGCGATTCACTCTTGGCATAATTCTTTCCATCACAGACAATACAACTCTCAATTGGAGGGACAACATTGGAGAGCACACTCAAAGACTCAGAAAGTCTCTGAATACATTGAAAGTTACTTTGATAGACCTTAACTGGTACATCTGTAATGGTTGTATTTTGAAGAGGTTGCATTTTGGCATTGTCTCCGTAGCACCAAGAAATGAGAGCGCCAAATAAAAGAAAACACTTAACAAGGAGGGACTTCATTGTGTAACTCATGATGTCGAGTGATTTCAAACACATACAATATAATAATATTTGGTACGCGACCGCCGTCCGCAATTATAGTATACGGATACGAACGGTGAAAAGTGTTCTTTTCATCTAAACCATCATCTAAAATTCTTTTTCAAACACTTCTTGTATTTACAATACATAAAAGAGAGAGCACGTGCACTTTGATAATCAAAAACTGAACATGATTTTCTATGCACATGCAATAATTTGCTATGCACATGCAACCTGTATAACCATAAACCAGAGTCCCATATGGCATTACTGGGAATAGTTCCTTGATGATAATCTTCACATCTAGAATTAAGCTTCCTAATCTTTTAGACTATAACAAGCTGTTTGAGTAAATGTACCTAAATGCAACAAATAGATGGATAAATAATAGCAGAGATAGAGAGAGATTAATGGATGAGAATAGATGGATGTGTATATAATAAATTCTCTCATAGATCAATTCTACCTCAATGTAAATTTTAAACTAGAGTTGAACTGAAGCTACCAACAGTTTTCAAAAGAAACTACTGTAGTCATTTGGTCCAGTGTTTAGACACTCCCCTCAAAATGTCATGGTGTCCTAATGTACATTAACTATTACTTAGGGAGTGACTTCAGGCTAACAGTACACAACAGCAGTGTACTATCATTATAGGGATTGAAAGTAGACACATTTACAGTCACAGGAGAGACATGTTATTTGCACCAATAAAGTTCACATCAGGTTATACTAATGAAAATAACTCTAATAGACAAAATGTTTATTAAGTTTTATGTCTATCGTTACATTATATAAGTAACTAATTAACAAATGTAAAGTTCAATTATATCTAAAGGAGTATCTTCATCATTTGAGTTTTCATCACCACAAACCCTCACTTCAATATCTTCAGTTGTAGTATCATTAAGAGTCTTTATAAACCATGGCATCTTAGGATTAGTACAACATGGTACTTCATTTCCATTACATTGTTGACCATCCCATAATGGATCATCAGAATATAATTTAAAATCAGTTGGTAATCCCTTCAATATATGTACACCAGATTCACAGTAGTACTCGCTACCTACAAAACTTGGTACACTTGTTCCCACACTTTCATTATTACATGGACAATACACATTTCTATAAGGCATTGAAACACCATCTTCAGCTACACCACAAGCAAAAGTCCAGATATGTTTACGAGGATTACTGCCATAAGTAATAGTAACACCATCAACATATGTGTTACAATTCTCAATGTTGGGAACAGGAGGCTCTGGAATTACATTCAATGGTGGGAGTCCATTTGGTCTACCAAATTAATAGCCTCTTATTTGACCACAGACCTTGTTGTAATGAGCTCCATGAGCAGAGTAAACTACAGATGAAAACATAGGTCTACCACATACACCATGGTCTATGTTGTTAAATTGTCGTAGTGTTAGTCCAGGAGGACAGGTAGCACCAGGTTCACTCATGTTGGGATAGCCTACTCTCATCCAACCTCCATCACCATCACAGTTAGTATCTTTCATATCACAGATATAAGAGAACCATTAGGAGATAAACATGTTTGTCAGACACAATGTTGTTTACATCAGTGACAATAGTCACTGGCTAATAATTGATTCTTATACAATACTTACTACTTTAAGTGCATCAATTAAGCTTAGACAATGAGCTATATATAGATATATATACAATACAGATTATATAGTATGTAATGTACCATAATGTGAGGCATTAACTATTATTAACAAAGTAAACAACTTTATTTCTAGCAAATAACAATAATCTAGCATGCCAACAAGCCTTTAGGTAATCTAAATAAGTACATAAATGATGTTAGGAGTGCTTATAACATATATGACTATATTCTGAACATACAATAAAGCATAGAATAAACAATTAATATAGTATAACCAACTTTTGAATTGTTACAGAGGTAATAGTGCAAGCTACATGAAGGCGTGGCGTCTACTGCTTGTTCGTCGGACAAATTAAATACCTGCGTAACGTAACAACTTAGGCATACGTCACTCAATGAATATATTACTACTAATATTGTGCACTTAACACACATTCAATTGTTAAGTCTAAACTTCATAATAAATACAAATAATTACCATCCAAAGGTGCTTTATGACCATGTCAACATAATACCTAATTTATATAATTATAAAATTGTTACTATAAAATACAAAATAAAAAACAGATCTAAGTTTCAAATTACGTGTATTAAACAAATACACGTAATTCTTCTACTGCTAACAAGCCCACTGGAATAACACAGTTAACGAATGTAAAGTTCAATAATATCCAGAGGGGTATCTTCATCGGAATCGCCTTGACTTGCACAAACCCTTAATTCAATATCTTCAAATGTAGTCTCTGAAAGAGTCTTCATAAACCATGGCATCTTAGAGTTAGTACAACATGGTCCCTCATTTCCATTACATTGTTGTCCATCCCACAATGGATCATTAGAATATAAGACTCGTTGCCACGAATGTCCTGCAGGTAATCCAGATTCACAGTAATTATCATTACCAACAAAACTGGGCGATGTTGTGTTGAAGCTTCCAGTATTACATGGACATAAAAGCTCACCCCAAGGATGACCCTCACTTAAACAACAAGCATAAGTCCAGATATGTTTACGAGGATTACTACCATAAGTAATAGTAACACCATCAACATATGTGTTACAGTTCTCAATGTTTGGAATACATTTTTCATCACCCAAGAGTGGGAATGCATCTGGAGCACGAAACTGATAACCTCTTATTTTACCACATATCATGTTATATTGGATTGCTTGTGAAGGAAAGAAAGTTGTTGCATATGTTGCTCCATTAGAAAGACCACATACACCATGATCTATATTGTTAAACTGTCGTAATGTTAGTCCAGGAGGACAGGTAGCACCAGGTTCACTCATGTTGAGGTACCCCACTCTCATCTAGCCTCCTTGACCATCACAGTTACTACCCTCCATATCACAATAGACTGATATAAGAGAACCGTTAGGAGCTTGTATTGTGTAATAGCCTGATTTGGCTGAAACATTTTGTTTGAAGAGATCTCAGCAATAATTATTTAAAGGAAATTTTTGACAGGAGGAAGGAAGATGTTTGGGACAGAGAATGAATCTTACAACATTACTTTCTCTTATCTTGAATGTCTTTCCACTGTTACTAGGAATACAACAGTATTGTTCATAGAGTGAGGGAGGATGCGGAGTTAGTAGACTAGTGTAGTCAGCCATACAATCAGATGACCCTTTACAAGCACAGATAGCTATTTGTAACCAAAAGAAGAGGTTGACAGTATTTTTCATTCTTATAAGAGTTCACAAGTACCAGTCTCACAGAATATATATTTACTAGCTTTTTAACCAGTTTATATAATTATGTTTTTCAAAACTTGGTTATGTTTATTGATTGTATATTCTACACTTAATTGTAAATTCAGAATAAAGTCATATTATGTTGTAAGCACTGTCATATGTACATAGATTTATGTACATAATTTATATTAACTAATGACTTGTTGCCATTGCTAGATTTATGTTGTTTCACATTGTTGTCTTTAATAAAACATGTTTGCCAGACATAATGGTGTTTATATTGCTAATGTAGTAAATGTCAAATAGTTGATTCTTGTACAATACTTAAAAACAATAATTTGAAACAACAATAATCTAGAAATGACAACAATCCTTTTAGGCAATCTAAACAACTATGTACAGCTACATACATATGCTTGAGAACAATTATAGCCATCAATATAATCCTCTACATGACAACTATTAGAACTGTAAATTGTTGATGGAGCTAAAGTTATTTTCTGTAAAGAGTTTTGAACAATTTAAAGGAAATCTTTGGCAAGAGGCAGGGAGTTGGATAGGACAGAGAATAAATGTTTTAAACAGGTTTTCTTTTAAATTGAACTTCTTTCCACTGTTACTGGGAATACAATAGCACTGTTCATAAAGTGAAGAAGGACGTGGAGTTATTTGACTAGCATAGTCTATCATCAATATAGTAGAGCCTTCATTGATTGTCAATAACAAGTTAAAAAAGAATAGTTGAATCTTCATTTTCATGAATTGTACTAGAAAATGACTAGTTAACTGTTTGTTTGTTTTATTTAAGCTTAGTTGGATCCATAGTTACGGTTAAAAATGTAAATAACACTGCATGTTTCGAATAGAATAAACAATTATTTGCGTAATAATATATTCCTTTGGGACATGTATCCTAATGTTGATATACAAAATATTATTTATTAATTCCAATAATAACAACATTTATAATATATAATTATGCATACAATACAAACAATACAAATAGTAACATCCATAATGTAACTGCATGGACAATACAAACAATACAATCAGTATACACAAACATTACACAGTACAAGGAAAGCATCTACTAATGGGCTGACAGTTTGAATGAATTATTATAAATATTAATATTTCATAAGTGTGTTCATGTTGTTGCTACAAAAATGTTCCACATCATTCAATATACACATGCAGCAAACAGTATAAGAGCAACAACATGAATTAGGAGCTAGAGCCACTGAGCTCCTGATCTTTTGTTTATATAATCTTTTAAACAATTTAATATTGTCAGAACAGTTAGTTAATGGTTATCATTGACTCAAGACTGTTGTGTCAAAACAAAAAAAAATCTATTCAGTTGTGGCATCATCTCCAAGTAAAAGAAAGTACTTATAATTAAGGAAGGCACAAATTGTTAAGTCTGTATACACTTAAGAGCTGGTCTTCACATTTATGTATACATATAGGCATTCCAAATCTATGTGTAGAAAATATATACATTGAGCCTAGTTAATTATAGCTAGTGAAATTAATAGTTTTATTAAAAATTGAGCCTTTAAGGTGGGATGACTTGATAAACAGAAAAGTATAGATCAAATACAAACCATTTCTCTGTTATTATTGGATACACAATAATTGTATATCATAATAAATGTATACCGCTGACAATAATATTGCTCAAATAAATCATCGTACTAGAGTTATTTTAATACTTTATTTGTTAGTATATTCATCCCATTTTGTCATGTATCCATAAAACAACCTTTGTCTCACTCAAAGATAGTTATGCTTTAAAAGGACATTTTTATATCAAATATTTTTTGTCATTAAAAGAATTACTTGATGAGTATGTTGTTACTAAAATTATAGATAATTAAAAAAATGTTTCTATAACAGCTATAGCTATAAAGATATAGATTGTTATTTTAATAACCCATAGAGTAATATTATTCATTGCTGTGAGAACTGATGAACAGAGTCAATAAATGTCTTGAGATGTTCAGGATTGATATCTGGATAAATTCCATGACTAAGATTTGCAATGTGTCTTTGTCTGCCAAACTTATCTATCATTGCTCTTGTACTCATAGCAATGTCATCCTAAATAAAGTAAAACAATATTGCTAATTAGACAACAAAGGAGATGGTAGTCACTGATTTAAGAAGTGGTAAACAGTGATATGTAGCCTTCAACAAAAGATACTACATATATTATACCTACCTTACTGGCATATAATTGGCAAGGATCAAGGTTACCTTGTAGTGTGACACTACTGCCTACTGCCTCTCTATTTAATGACAAAACATGGTTTTAAAAATTAGATTTATATAATTCCAAAGATATGCTAATGTAAAAAAAAACACTTTTTTTCATTGCATTCTTGTCCATCCCATAATGAATCATTGGAATATAAAATTGATTTATAATTATAAGGTACAGCAGATTCACAGTAGTAATCCATACCCACAAATATAGGTACAGTTGTTCCTGTACTGCCAATTTTACATGGACATGAATATTGTATATGATCTAACTTATTTTCACTAATACAACAAGCATAAGTCCAGATATGTTTACGAGGATTACTACCATAAGTAATGCTAACACCATCAACATGTGTTACAATTGTCAATGTTTAGATTGGCATTACTAGCATGCAAAGGCAGAAACCCATCTGGTACACGAAAGTGATAACCTCTTAATTGACCACAGACCTCACTGTAATAAAGTCCATAAGTCAAGTAAGTTATAGATGAAGTCTTTATAAATCATGGCATTTTAGGGTCTGTACAACATGGTCCTTCATTTCCATTACATTGTTGACCATCCCATAATGAATCATTGGAATATAAAGTTTTTGTAAACTTGTAAGGTACAGCAGATTCACAGTAGTAATCCATACCCACAAATGTGTACATATAAGATGGGACTGTGGGATCATTTTTACAGTATGGTGCTGTGGAATTATGCATGGACAGGATAGAATCTTCTTATTGGCATCCTATAGCTAGGTACTGTGATGGCAACCCCAGACATGTATGTGCAACTAGTTTAACTATCAAATAAAAATAAATAATTAATTTTACCTTTATAGTCAAGTGATCTTGCTATGATTTCCAGCTTTTTGCTTTCTCCTTCACTTTGTTCGTGTATTTCACTTGCAGCTTTCATTAGCTTAATAGCAAGTGTTTTCTTAGAGGCATCATTTTCACTGGACAGGTCTTCCCAAACAATTAGTATTGTCATGCAAAGTTTCCATTTTGATTTTTCTTTTAAAAAGATTATTTCTGGTACATCAAGACATTGACAAACAACATACAATGTTTTGTCTGATAATTCTAACATTCCCTTAGCCACCATATAAGCATCATCAAAAGACAAAGGATCTAAAAATAGATAAGGTTACAAGATGAGATGCAAAAACAAAAAATCACTAAATGTATGTTTTCATTTCTATATGCATATTGTATAGTCTGTTGTCAAAACCATAAACGCCTTGTATCACCTCCTACCACGCCCCACGACGGAATCGAAAGTAAACAATGATATTATTGGGATTTAATACAAGTTTACAAGGTTAGAACATATTATTAGTATAAGACAAAATTAAATAATTTTTTTAAAAATTAGAGTTATGTTGAGACACAGCTTTTAACGAATATATAGTTCAATGATATCCAAAGGAGTATCTTCATCATAACCACTTTGATTTCCACATACCCTGAGTTCAATGTCTTTAGTAGTAGTCTCATTGAGAGATTTTATAAACCATGGCATCTTAGGATTAGTACAACATGGTCCTTCATTTCCATTACATTGTTGACCATCCCACAATGGATCACTAGCATATAAAACATATGACCATTTTTGTCCTTCAGGTAATCCATATTCACAGTAGCTATCATTTCCAACAAAATTTGGCAATGTTTTGTTGAAACCCAGAGTATTACATGGACATAATCCACCAGCATAAGTCCATATATGCTTACGAGGATTACTACCATAAGTAATCGTAACACCATCAACATATGTGTTACAGTTCTCAATGTCTGGACTAGCATTGCTATTAAACAATGGCGGAAATCCATCTGGTGACGCATACTGATAACCTCTTACTTGACCACAGACTTCACTGTAATAATTTTCTCCAGAGGAAAAGATCGTAGATCCAAATACTCCTGAATAGGAAAGACCACAAACTCCATGATTTATGTTGTTAAATTGTCGTAGTGTTAGTCCAGGAGGACATGTAGCACCAGGTTCACTCATATTGAGATAGCCTATTCTCATCCAGCCTCCTTTACCATCACAATTACTACCCTCCATATCACAATAGACACTGACAATACTACCATTACTTAAAGTGAGGCTATAATATCCTGATGTAGCAGTAGGAAAAGCTTGTAGTAGAGCAATGCAGGAATTATATATAAGCATATGTTTGATACAAGATGTAGGTACTGATGATGGACATAATATGAACTTGACTTCATTGGTTTCTTTCAACTTAAACTTCTTTCCACGATTACTAGAAATACAACAGTATTGCTCATAGAGTGAGGGAGGATGTGTAGTTAATAGACTAGTACAGTCAGCCATACAATCAGAGGAGCTCTCACTAAGCATTACTAATAAGCCTGCAAACAAACATATAATAAAGACTACTTTCATTATTTGCTCTGTCACCACTATGTGTATATCTATGACTGACTATAATACATTACATTCAGTGTTTTCTATTTATGATCACTATATGTTAAATATGTTAATTGTGACCTGGTTTGCAAAAAGGGATCACTTCTGTCAAAACGTTTGTGACCTGACGTTTGAACAAACTACTGTTAAAACATCTCAAACATCTCAGTTTTGTATACATATAGTTGTTATATATCCATAACTATTCTATATGTATGCAAAACTGTTTTTATATGTTTTAACAGTGTTTTTTTCACTTGAAGAAGACTACTTTCATTATTAGCTCTGTCACCACTATTGTGTATATCTGTGACTGACCATGATACTTTATATTTAGTGTTTTCTATTTATGATCACTATATGCTAAATATGTTAATTATAGACATGTATTAATTTAATTAGTTAATTCACATTAAAATAAAATTATAACTTATCAAAATATCTTTTCCTCATTCTCTTGTTCATTACTACAATCGTGACATACTATTATTAGATTTATCTTACCATTAAATTCTGCAAAACAACAGTATCTACACATGAATCATCTAAAATTCCTTTTCAAACACTTCTTGTATTTACAATACATAAAAGAGAGAGCACGTCCACTTTGATAATCAAAAACTGAACATGATTTTCTATGCACATGCAATAATTTGCTATGCACATGCAACCTGTATAACCATAAACCAGAGTCCCATATGGCATTACTGGGAATAGTTAGTTCCTTGATGATAATCTTCACATCTAGAATTAAGCTTCCTAATCTTTTAGACTATAACAAACTGTTTGTGTAAATGTACCTAAATGCAACAAATAGATGGATAAATAATAGCAGAGATAGAGAGAGATTAATGGATGAGAATAGATGGATGTGTATATAATAAATTCTCTCATAGATCAATTCTACCTCAATGTAAATTTTAAACTAGAGTTGAACTGAAGCTACCAACAGTTTTCAAAAGAAACTACTGTAGTCATTTGGTCCAGTGTTTAGACACTCCCCTCAAAATGTCATGGTGTCCTAATGTACATTAACTATTACTTAGGGGAGTGACTTCAGGCTAACAGTACACAACAGCAATGCTCTTTTGTTAAAGGGCTGTCAAGCTTGTTACTATCATTATAGGGATTGAGAGTAGACACATGTACAGGAGAGACTTGTTATTTGCACCAATAAAGTTCACAGCAGATTAGACTAATGAATTAATATAACTCTAATAGACAAAATGTTTATTAAGTTTTATGTCTATCATTACATTATATAAGTAACTAATTAACAAATGTAAAGTTCAATTATATCTAAAGGAGTATCTTCATCATTTGAGTTTTCATCACCACAAACCCTCACTTCAATATCTTCAGTTGTAGTATCATTAAGAGTCTTTATAAACCATGGCATCTTAGGATTAGTACAACATGGTACTTCATTTCCATTACATTGTTGACCATCCCATAATGGATCATCAGAATATAATGTAAAATCACTCGGTAGTCCCCTATATATATGTACACCAGATTCACAGTAGTACTCGCTACCTACAAAACTTGGTACACTTGTTCCCACACTTTCATTATTACATGGACAATACGCATTTCTATAAGGCATTAGAACACCATCTTCAGCTACACTACAAGCAAAAGTCCAGATATGTTTACGAGGATTACTACCATAAGTAAGAGTAACACCATCAACATATGTGTTACAATTCTCAATGTTGGGAACAGGAGGTTCTGGAATTACATTCAATGGTGGGAGTCCATTTGGTCTACCAAATTGATAGCCTCTTATTTGACCACAGACCTTGTTGTAATGAACTCCATGAGCAGAGTAAACTACAGATGAAGACATAGGTCTACCACATACACCATGGTCTATGTTGTTAAATTGTCGTAATGTTAGTCCAGGAGGACAGGTAGCACCAGGTTCACTCATGTTGAGATAGCCTACTCTCATCCAGCCTCTCTCACCATCACAGTTACTACCCTCCATATCACAATAGACAGATATAAGAGAGCCATTAGGAGATAGTATTTTGTAATAGCCTGATTTGGCTGAAGCATTTTGTTTGAAGAGTTCTGAACAATTTAAAGGAAACTTTTGACAGGAGGAGGGAAGGTGGTTGGGACAGAGAATAATTCTTACAACATTGCTTTCTCTTGTCTGGAACTTCTTTCCACTGTTACTAGGAATACAACAATATTGTTCATAGAGTGAGGGAGGACGTGGAGTTAGTAGACCAGAACAGTCAGCAATACAAGCAGATGACCCTTTACTCATACCGACAGCTACTTGTAGCCAAAAGAAGAGAATCATAATGTTTTTCATTTTATGCAGAGTTCACAAGATCTACTTCTCACAGAATGTTACTAGCATTTTAACTTGTTGATATAAGTTGTTCAAAGTTGGTTATACATATTGATTGTTGATTCTACATTTAATTGTAAGATCAGAACAAAGTCATATTATGTTATAAATACTATCCTATGTACACAGATTTTATGGACATAATTTAGATTAACTAATGGATTGTTGTCATTATTAGATTAATGTTGTTTCAAATTGTTGTCTTTAACAAAACATGTTTGCCAGACATAATGTTGTTTACATCACTAACATAGTAAATGCCTAATAATTGATTCTTATACATTAATTAAACACAACAAATTGAAATAACAATAATCTAGAAATGACTACAATTCTTTTGGCAATATAAACATGTATGTATTCTTATTTGCTTATGAGTGTTTATAAAATATGACTATATTCTGAACTTATAAATAAAGTGTACAATATATAATTAATATAGTATAAGCAATGTTTGAATTATTACAGAGAAAGTGCTGGTCACTATCTTGTTCTATATTCTATCTTCAATAAGACATTCTATTTTACTTTATTCTAAAGAGTGTATACTAGTCTAGGACTCTGTTTTTGTTTGTCATGTCTGCTGATGTTGATAAAACTAATATTATTCATGCAGGTATACTTGGTTGCATGAAGAGTCTGAAGCTTCAAAAAACGAGGAAGGAGCATGCAACGTTACTTGAAATTGAGGCTATAGCCTATCTGCATCTATGCTGATCACTATTGTGTTATCCATCTGGAATGACAGATCAAAAGCAGAATTTTTGATTCCCTTAGGTTGGTATTAAACTGATATTAAAGACAATTGTGATTACACAATACAAGGTTTGTTTTACCAATTATATTGTTTGTAGATTTAAATTGAAAATAATATATGTATAGGTTGTACACCAAGTTAAGAGAAACACACACGCACACACACACATATATATAAGTCCAAAATGCTAATTAGGTGTTTAGGACATGGTAAAAAAACATAATCTATGTTGTTAAACTGTTGCAGTGTTAGTCCATGACAATAGTATAGACAGATATACCATTAGGAACTCATAGTGTGAAATAGACTGATTAAGCAACATTATTTTGTTGTTTGATATCAAGACATATGAGTAAATGAGCTTTGAAGATTGTTTCACCATAGCAGTATCATAATTAAAACTATTAATAAAAAGTCTGATGAATCAGTATATGTATTACATTTTCAATGTTTGGATTGACATGCATAACTACCATTCAAAGGTGTGTTATGACAATGTCAACATTGTACCGAATTAATATAGTTATAAAATTGTAACTTTGATGTAAAATAAATAGCAGATCTAGTTTTCTAATTACATGTATTAAACAAATACAGCAGCTGAGCTGATTATTAATATTTGCAATATGCAAATGTTCATATTGTTTATCAACACAGCACACAATAGAAATTCAAAATTATTCTTGTCAATGAAATATCTAATATTTATACAGGGTACTAAAGACATACTATTACAACAAGTTACCAAAATGATATAATCAATCACATTTAAGCTGCAGCAATATATTCTACTGTAGCATATATTATTGAGTTAAAAAATGCACACAAAACTAATGAGATGAAAACATCCTAGGTCTTTTAGTAGCTATAGTTGACTGTAAGCAAATTTGATGCATTTACTATTGACAGTTGCCAAAAATCAAAAAAAATATTCTAAGTGTGTATAATGAAAACAAACATTAATTACAAGTTATGTATACTATCTCAGCCTTCTACTGCTAACAGGCTCACTGAAATAACACAGTTAACAAATGTAAATTTCAATAATATCCAGAGGAGTATCTTCATCGGAATAACCTTGATTTGTGCACACCCTTAATTCAATATCTTCAGTGGTAGTCTCATTGAGAGTCTTCATAAACCATGGCATCTTAGAGTTACTACAACATGGTCCTTCATTTCCATTACATTGTTGTCCATCCCACAATGTATCATTAGAATATAAGACTGGTTGCCACCAATGTCCTGCAGGTAATCCAGATTCACAGTAATTATCACTACCAACAAAACTAGGTGATGTTGTGCTGAAACTCCCAGTATTACATGGACATAAAAGATCACCCCAATGATGACCCTCACTCAAACCACCAGCATAATTCCAGATATGTTTACGAGGATTACTACCATAAGTAATAGTAACACCATCAACATATGTGTTACAATTATCAATGTTTGGACTACCAGTATCACTAACCAAGGGTGGAAATCCATCTGGTGACCTGTACTGATAACCTCTTAATTGACCACAGATCTTGTTATATTGGATTGCATGTGATGGAAAGAAAGTTGTTGCATGTGTTGATCCATTAGAAAGACCACATACACCATGATCTATGTTGCTATATAGTTGTAATGTTAGCCCAGGAGGACAAGTAGCACCAGGTTCACTCATGTTGAGGTAGCCCACCCTCATCCAACCTCCCTCACCATCACAGTTACTGCCCTCCATATCACAGTAGACTGATATAAAAGAACCATTAGGAGCTAGTATTGTATAATAACCTGACGGAGCTACAACATTTATATTTAATATTTGAGAACAATTAGCCAAATGAAGGCCATTAATATAATCTACAAGGCTACAGTACACTGAGGCTATGGATCCATTGCTATGGATCATGTAATAGCCCGATTGAGCAGAATTATTTTCTTTGAATACTTGAGAACAATTATATCCATCTATACTACAGTAGATTGATATAAGAGAACCATTGGAACTGCACATTATATAATATCCTGATGGAGCTGAAGTGTATTCTGCAAAGAGCTTTGAACAATTCAGAGGAAACCTTTGGCAAGAGGCTGGGAGTTGTATGGGACAGAGAATAAATGTTGTAATCTTGTTTTCTTTTAACTTAAACTTCTTTCCATTGTTACAATATATATATATATATATATATATATATACATCATTCCTAACTAATTATAGTTAATGAAGTTAATAGTTTTATTTAAAAAATGGGCTTTAAAGGTTGGATGACTTGATAAACAGAAAAGTATAGATCAAATACAAACCAAAATATGTTCTCTGTTATTATTGGGTGCACAATAATTGTATATCATGATAAATGTATACCACTGACAATAAATATTGCTTAAATGAATCATAGTACTAGAGTTGGTTTATTTGTTAGCATATTATTCATCCTATTTTTTCATGTATCCATCTATCCACGAAACTACCTATGTCTCACTCAAAGATAGTTATGTTTTAAAAGGACATTCTTATATCAAATATTTATTGTCATTTTACTTGCTGAGTATGTTGCTACTAAAATTATAGATAATTAATAAAATGTTTCTATAACAGCTATAGCTATAAAGGTAGATTGTTATTTTAATAACCCATAGAGTAATAATTTTATTATTCATTGCTGTGAGAACTGATGAACACAGTCAATAAAAGTCTTGAGATGTTCAGGATTGATATCTGGATAAATTCAATGACCAAGATTTGCAATGTGTCTCTGTCTGCCAAACGTATCTATCATTGCTCTTATACTCATAGCAATGTCATCCTAAATAAAGTAAAACAATATTGCTAATTGGACAATAAAGGAGATAATAGTCATTGATTTAATAAGTGGTAAACAGTGATATGTAGTCTTCAATAAAAGATATTGCATATATTTTACCTACCTTATATTACAGGCATATAATTGGCAAGGATCAAGGTTACCTTGTAGTGTGATGCAACTGCCTACTATCTCTCTAATTAATGACAAAACATAGTTAAAAAATTAGATTTATATAATTCCAAAGACATGTAAAAAGAAAACACTTATGATTTCTAAACAAAGGTAGTAGAAGTTATTAAGAGTGTTTGAATTAAGTAGGGCTTATAGAAGTGATTACAAAAGGTTATATAACAAGTTGTGACATCAGATGAATACTTCATCTGATCATAGTTTGTCAGGCTAGCATCAGCTAGTTTTAATTTGAAGATCAGTAAGTATAGCAAAGGTTTTAAAACCAATGTACTTTGGGGCATATTAACATATTAAAAGATCTTAAGAATATACCCATAAATATACCATTGTTGTAAAGTGTATTACTTTCAAAACTATACTCTCTTTCATTACCTAGCTTTCTCAGGATCACATGTCCAGTCTAAGCCAACCACATCATAGCCAATGTCAGCTAACTGATGTAAAGCATAGTGTGCTCCTTTAGCAAACACAATCTACAAAGATACCAAATCATATCTAATAATATACAATGTATGATGATTAAAACCAAACAGCAATGGAATAATTTTACCAAGTGTACTGCAAAAAATATAAATCATTGACAATTGTGATAAGACATTATAAACTTTGTTTTTGGCAATTATATAGATTGTAGATTTAAATGGGAAAAAATTACTGAGAAAGATAAAGGCGCTTGTACTGGTTCTAGGCAAGGAAGGAGGGGGCAAGGACTGAAGCCCCCCTCTTTCTTGGTTTAGGTATCCATCCAATTTTATAGTTTAATTTACCCTACAATAATTAGAATAAAATCAAAAAATAATAGGGAAAAATCTAAAACTAATTTATGTCCACATTTGTTAAGTCTGAATATTATAAAACCAAACTACAACAATTCTTAGGAAACAAAGTCTAAGACAATTTGAAATTAAAGTAACTATTAGCAAAAAGGTTCTTTAGAAAACTTTAACAAATTTTACAACTACATACCAAACAAATATTAATCAGCAATAAAGTAAGCCAAAAAGTATGAAAGCATAAAAGCAGTTAACGAATATAAAGTTCAATAATATCTATTGGAGTGTCTTCATCATCTGAGTCTTCACTACCACACATTCTCAATTCAATATCTTCAGTGGTAGTCTCACTTAGAGTCTTTATAAACCATGGCATCTTAGGGTTTGTACAACATGGTCCTTCATTTCCATTGCATTCTTGTCCGTCCCATAATGAATCATTGGAATATAAAGTGTTTGTAAACTTGTAAGGTACAGCAGATTCACAGTAGTAATCCATACCCACAAATGTAGGTACAGTTGTTCCTGTACTACCATTATTACACGGACATGAATATTGTATAACACTTAACCTATTTTCACTCAATCCACCAGCATAAGTCCAGATATGTTTACGAGGATTACTACCATAAGTAATGGTAACACCATCAACATATGTGTTACAATTCTCAATGTTTGGACTGGGATTACTATCATGCAAAGGTGGAAATCCATCTGGTGCACGAAACTGATAGCCTCTTAATTGACCACAGACCTTGCTATAATAAAGTCCATGAGTCAAGTAACTTATAAATGAAGACATAGGTCGACCACAAACTCCATGATCTATGTTGTTAAATTGTCGTAATGTTAGTCCGGGAGGACATAAAGCACCAGGTTCACTCATGTTGAGATAGCCTACTCTCATCCAGCCTCCCTCACCATCACAGTTACTACCCTCCATATCACAATAGACAGATATAAGAGAACCATTAGGAGATAGTATTTTGTAATAGCCTGATTTGGCTGAAGCATTTTGTTCGAAGAGATCTGAACAATTTAAAGGAAACTTTTGACAAGAGGAAGGAGGATGGTTGGGACAAAGAATAATTATTCTTACAACATTATTTTCTCTTGTCTTGAATGTCTTTCCACTGTTACTAGGAATACAACAGTATTGTTCATAGAGTGAGGGAGGACGTGGAGTTAGTAGACTAGTACAGTCAGCCATACAAGCAGATGTCGCTTTACTTGTACTGACAGCTACTTGTAGCCAAAAGAAGAGAATCATAATATTTTCCATTTTACAAACAGTTCACAAGATCTAGTAATCACAGCTTATATATTTACTAGATTTCTGACTGGTTGATATAAGTTGTTCAAAGTTGGCTATACTTATTGATTGTTGATTCTACATTTAATTGTAAGATCAGAACAAAGTCATATTATGTTATAAATACTATCATATGTACATAGATTTTATGGACATAATTTAGATTAACTAATGGAATGTTGTCATTGCTAGATACTGTTGTTTCACGTTGTGGTCTTTAATATATAATAAGCAAAAAAAATGTTTGCCAAACATAATATTGTTTATATTACTAACAACAGTAAATGCCTACTAATTGATTCTTATACAATACTTACTAGTGTATCCATCAAGCTTAGGCAATGAGCAATATATGTAGATATGTATACAATATAGATTATATAGTATGTAATGTATCATAATGTAAGGCAATAAGACAACAAACCTTTAGGTAATCTAAATACGTACATAAATTATGTTGTTGGGAGTGCTTATAACATATATGACTATATTTTGAACATACAATAAAGTATAGAATAAACAATTAATATAGTATAACCAACTTTTAAATTATTACAGAGGAAGTGCTGCATAGCTACATGAAGGCGTGGCTCTACAGCTGTTTGGTGTTCTATTTTATCTCCAATGAGATATTCTATTTCAGCTATATTCTAGAGAGTGAATACTACAACTAGCATTCTGTAACTGTTTGTCATGTTACCTGATGTAGATGAAACTAATATTATTCATGCAAGTATACTTGGTTACAAGAAAAGCCTGTAGCCTCAAAAATCAGTAAGGAGCAAGCAAATTTTATTTGAAATTAAGGCTATCATTCCCATCTTTTATTATTTTTTATATTATTTTGTACTATGTAAATGAAAATTACTAACCATCCTTCTCTTGTAATCGTCTTTTAAGGGTCCTGTCAATGGTTTCCAAATATGGTAGACAAAACTTACTAAACTGTTCAGGATCCAGTAAACCAGCATGAGACTCAAACACTTGTACAAGTTGAGCACCAGCCTTTACTTGACCAGTGTATGCTCTGTTATTGTTGGATACACAATAATTGTATATCATGATAAATGTATACCATTGATAATAAATATTGCTTAAATGAATCATAGTACTTGAGATGGTTTATTACTTTATTTGTTTCATGTATCCATCTATCCATAAAACTACCTATGTGTCACTCAAAGATATTTTAAAAAGACATTTTTATATTAAATATTTTTTGTCATTAAAAGAATTACTTGATGAGTATGTTGCTACTAAAATTATAGATAATTAATAAAACGTTTCTATAACAGCTATAGCTATAAAGGTAGATTGTTATTTTAATAACCCATAGAATAATATTATTCATTGCTGTGAGAACTGATGAACACAGTCAATAAATGTTTTGAGATGTTCAGGATTAATATCTGGATAAATTCCATGACCAAGATTTGCAATGTGTCTCTGTCTACCAAACTTATCTATCATTGCTCTTGTACTCATAGCAATGTCATCCTAAATAAAGTAAAATGATATCGCTAATTGGACAACAAAGGAGATAGTAGTCATTGCTTTATGAAGTGGTAAATAGTGATATAGCCTTCAATAAAAGATATTGCATATTGTATACCTACCTTACTGGCATATAATTGGCAAGGATCAAGGTTACCTTGTAGTGTGACACTACTGCCTACTGCTTCTCTATTTAATGACGAAAATATACTTTAAAAATTAGATTAATATAATTCCAAAGCTAATGTATAAAGAAAACATTTATGATTTCTAAACAAAGGTGGTAGAAGTTACTAAAACTGTTTGAATTAGATATGGCTTATAAAAGTGATTACAACTAGTTATATAGCAAGTTATGAGATCAGATGACTACTTCATCTGATTATAGTTTGTCAGGTCAGTATTGGTTAATTTTAATTTGAAGAACAATATGTATGGCAAAGGTTTTAAAACCAGTGTACTTTGGGACATATTAGACTTTTAAAAGATCTTAAGAATCATGCATATACCAATATTGTAAGTGTGTTACTTTTTAAAGCTATACTTTCTTTCATTACCTAGCTTTCTCAGGATCACATGTCCAGTCTAAACCAACCACATCATAGCCAATGTCAGCTAACTGATGTAAAGCATAGTGTGCTCCTTTAGCAAACACAATCTACAAAGATACCAAATCATATCTAATAATATAAAATGTATGATGATTAAAAGCAAACAGGAATGGAATAATTTTACCAGATGTACTATAAATCATTGACAATTGTGATAAGACATTATAAACTTTGTTTTTGGCAATTTTATAGATTGTAGATTTAAATGGAAATAGATTACTGATAAAGATAAAGGCTTGTACTAGTTCTATCAAGCCTTATGACTTCATTATAGTTTCCTAAATCCAGTAAGAAAAAAATGTAGGCAAGGAAAGAGGGGGGCAGGGACTGAACCCTTACAGCTGTTAGAATAAATAAATAGTTAAATAAAATAATATAATAAAATAGTTAAAATAAATAGTTAGAATAAAATCGAAAGACAATAGGGAAAATCTAACACTACTTTAATGTATATGACTATTAATTTCTAAAAACAAACTCATTAGCTATAGTCTATTAATAATAATATTCATTAATGAATCTATTAATTATTATTCACAAATAAATAATTGTTATAAAACATGCAGCCTTAGTGCTAAATGTTTTAGTACAAACTTTTAGTAATTTGGTATATTAAGGAGTATAATGGCCTTCTAGTATAACAATATTATAGTACATAACTTATCAGCTTGCAATCATTTTTGTAACATGTATAATAACAATAAATAGTGGTGGCATGATTAACAATATGGAATGCAAAGATTGCCTTCAACATTTAGCGTTATCATATCTTGTCTTAGACAAGTGTAGTAGTGTCCTGGAAGGATCATTAACCACATTTGTTAAGTCTGAATATCATAAAACCAAACTACAACAATTTTTAGTAAATACAGTCTAGATGTTTTAAAATTAAATTAACTAACAGCAAAAGCTTCTTTAGAAACTTCAGCAAATTTAATAACTACATACAATGCAAATGTTTATTGCCAATACAATGCAAATGTTTATTGCCAATAAAGTAAGCCAAAAAGTATGAAAGCATAAAAGCAGTTAACGAATATAAAGTTCAATAATATCTATTGGAGTGTCTTCATCATCTGAGTCTTCACTACCACACATTCTCAATTCAATATCTTCAGTAGTAGTCTCACTTAGAGTCTTTATAAACCATGGCATGTTAGGGTTAGTACAACATGGTCCTTCATTTCCATTGCATTGTTGTCCATCCCATAATGGATCACTGGCATATAGAACATTTTGCCAATTTTGTCCTGCAGGTAATCCAGATTCACAGTAGTAATCCATACCCACAAACGTAGGTACAGTTGTTCCTGTACTACCATTATTACATGGACACAAATATTGCATAAGATCTAACCTATTTTCACTTAAACCACCTGCATAAGTCCAGATATGTTTACGAGGATTACTACCATAAGTAATGGTAACACCATCAACATATGTGTTACAATTATCAATATTTGGACTGGCATTACTAGCATACAAAGGCGGAAATCCATCTGGTGCACGAAACTGATAACCTCTTAATTGACCACAGACCTTGCTATAATAAAGTCCATGAGACAAGTAAGTTACAGATAAAGACATAGGTCGACCACATACACCATGATTTATGTTGTTAAATTGTCGTAATGTTAGTCCAGGAGGACAGGTAGAACCAGGTTTACTCATGTTGAGATAGCCTACTCTCATCCAACCTCCCTCACCATCACAGTTAGTACCTTTCATATCACAGTATACTGATATAAGAGAACCATTAGGAGATAGTATTTTGTAATAGCCTGATTTGGCTGAAGAATGTTGTTTGAAGAGTTCTGAACAATTTAAAGATAACCTTTGACAAGAGGAAAGAGGATGGTTGGGACAGAGAATAATTCTTACATCATTACTCTCTCTTGTCTTGAATTTCTTTCCACTGTTACTAGGAGTACAACAGTATTGTTCATAGAGTGAGGGAGGACGTGGAGTTAGTGGACTAGTACAGTCAGCCATACAAGCAGATGACCCTTTACAAGTACCGACAGCTACTTGTAGCCAAAAGAAGAGAATCATAATATTTTCCATTTTTACAAACAGTTCACAAGATCTAGTAATCACAGCTTATATATTTACTAGATTTCTGACTGGTTGATATAAGTTGTTCAAAGTTGGCTATACTTATTGATTGTTGATTCTACATTTAATTGTAAGATCAGAACAAAGTCATATTATGTTATAAATACTATCATATGTACATAGATTTTATGGACATAATTTAGATTAACTAATGGATTGTTGTCATTGCTAGATTAATGTTGTTTCAAATTGTTGTCTTTAACAAAACATGTTTGCCAGACATAATGTTGTTTACATTGTTAAAAATTGTTAACAATTTTATATAATACTTACTATTTTAAGTGTATCCATTCAGCTTAGGCAACTAGCAATATTTATAGATATCTATTATATAGTATGTAATGTGCCATAATGTAATGCATTAACTATTATTAACAATGTAAACAACATTATTTTTAGCAAACATGTTTTGAAAAGATAACAATTTCAAACAACATAATCTAGAAATGACAACAAATCTTTAGGTAATCTAAATATGTACATAATTTATGTTGTTAGGAGTGCTTTTGACATATATGACTATATTCTGAACATACAATAAAGCATAGAATAAACAATTATTATAGTATAACCAGCTTTTAAGTTATTACAGAGGAAGTGCTGCATAGCTACATGAAGTCATGGCTCTATAGCTATTTGGTCACTATTCAATCTCCAATGAGACATTCTATTTCAGCTATATTCTAGAGAGTGAATACTACAACTAGCATTCTGTTTTTGTTTGTCATGTTTGCTGATAAACTAATATTATTCATGCAAGTATACTTGGTTACAAGAAGAGACTGTAGCCTCAAAAAATGAGTAAGAAGCAAGCAATTTTTTAAAAAAAATTGAGGTCATCTTTCCCATTTTTTAATATTATTTTGTACTATGTAAATGTAAATGACTAACCATGGGAACAGCCTTCTCTTGTAATCGTCTTTTAAGGGTCCTGGCAATGGTTTCCAAATATGGTAGACAAAACTTATTAAACTGTTCAGGACCCAGTAAACCAGCATGAGACTCAAACACTTGTACAAGTTGAGCACCAGCCTTTACTTGACCTTCAAGGTAATCCACAGATACCTAAGTATTAATATAACTTGTTTAATCTTAACAAAACAAGATGATAATAATATTGGCTTTCAATATTCAATTAATATAACATTGAGAGCATTACTATATCACAACATAAATTATATATGACATATGTATTAACAAAAGGTGGACTGACCTCAGCAATTGCCTTTAATAACTGATGACTATTCTCAGGATAACGATACAGCCAAGATTTGGACTTACTAAGTGTAGGACTACCTCCACCTTCTATCATATAAGACATCAATGTCCACTAAAAGAAATAAGACAGACATTACTTACACAAAGATTGGTTATAATACACAATATATGCACATGTCTATGTATTAAGTTTATTGTCTTGTGTATATATACTTGTAGTCACTTATTGAGGGTTAAAATTATTCTATTCATGTAATTTTTAAAAAAAATAATAACATCACAGTTTATTATTGATTTTTGAAGACTGGATAGCTGGCAAATGTTATGAATCAAGTACACTCATTAAAGAATGCTAAAAATCTAGTTACATATAGACATTCATATCATGATAGCATTCATTGTAAAGGTTCCTAAAAATTCATTGGTTACTATGTGCAAGTGGTGGTTAACGTATGCAGTTAAAATTTTTTATCCATTAATTTCAATTTAAAAATATAATGTCTGCATGCAAAAATTTGAATGTACAATACAAGTACATCTAAACAAATTACATGTACGTATATTATTAATAGTCCCCTAATTAATTTACTTACAGGAGCACCACAGAAACCAATTAAAGGTACTCTTCCCTGTAGACGATGTCTAGTAAGAGTAATGGCCTCAAAAACATAGCCCAATTCTTTATTGACATCTACTGGAAGAGAGAGTCTTTTCAAGTCGTCTGGAGCTTTCAAGGGATGAGGAAAGCTAGGACCCTAGAAAAGACAGCAGTTAAAATGTATAATGTCTATTGTCTAGTTGATTTTCCTTACAATATGAATGTTATACTCAGAGGCTTTAAATTTATATATACATATATAAGTGTGTACATGTTAACTTATGAACATAATGAGCAAAGGACATATACTGGAAAATTATCAAGGAGGAAAATTTATAAATATAAAGCTATTCACAAACACTTGTCTATGTGACAATTTCCCAATATACAGTAGTATATTAAAACTTTTTTTAGTGATTTGCAGCTAAGCATAGATCACAAATAATTTGTGTACTGTATTATATACTATATATATGTATAAGTCGTTTATTTAATACTCTAGTGTAATGATAATGAAGCCTTTAGCGGATTAAATTAGAATACTCTAGTCACATGCTCTCCTCTAGAGAATTGCTCTTATATCTAGTTAGTGGAAATATAGTGCAGCTGTAAGAGAATAATATAGTATCTTGGGACATTACTAATACAGTTAGCCAAAAACAAAAGAACAACATAATTGTGTTAGAACTCCAATGCATCGAGTAGATAGGGTTAAATATTATTCAGTTAATGATCAACAGCAGCTGCTTGTAGTATATATAACATATGATGTACAATATAATACATACATTAGCATAATTTTATTAATAATTTAATATTCAAGCATGCAAATTGATACTGCATAATTTTGTTTTTAGTACTCATTCATAATACATTGATGTTACTATACATACCTTGCCAGGAATCATTTGAACCTCTAAGCCCATTGCCTATAAACAAAAATAGTTTTAGAAAGTTAGCTTCATAAAAAACAACAACAAATCAAATAAAAATTTGATGTGGTATCAAACAATCAAGGGCGTGTCTAGACTACTCTTTACAGCTGTTACTTACATGTCAACAATATTATGGATGCATATTGTGTAATAAATGTATGTGTACATAATAGAAATATCAATTGTTTAAAAATACTTTATAGTTTATATGTCCTTCTTCTACACGCAATGTATCCATTTATCAACATACTATGATCCATTCATGCATATAATATGCATCCATTCATCTACAAACTATATGTCCGTTCAACCACAAACTATTATCACAAACAGTGGTACAAACTAAAAGTAGTCTGCTTCTAGAGAGCTTTCAGAAAGTTCTCTTGTTTTCTAAATTATGTAGCTCTATTTCTTATCTATTGCTTACAAACACACATACATATAATAACATTATAAGCATCGTACTCAATCATCTCATAATAATAATGTACATGTACATATAGAGGAGACAAACCTGTGGTATGACTAAAATGTCACTAAAAATAATGGCAGCGTCCAGGTTAAATCTATTAACAGGCTAAAGAGGAAGTAGTAGTAAATATAACAATTCATCCCATTGTTATATAATACATGTATATACATAATATACATTATACAAAATCATAACAATAATTAACATACATTATATACAATTATATAGATATAATTTATCATTAGTAATGTTATGAAAAAAAAACAAGTATTCTTAAAGAAAATAATATTCAAGAAAATAACAATTTCTTAATAAGAGTTCTCTACCATTACACATATATTATAATGCTTCATATATTAATACACAGTAAGACTCATGGTATATGAATTAATATTATAGACAAGGGTCATGATATAATTTCTTATGATGCACAAGGTGAACACATAAATTTTAACCCTAACATGATAAAATTGTTTATATATCATTGACTTGTATATTTATTTTAATAGTACAAATTATCTGTAGTAATTACTTGAAGAGTTATTTTGCAAGCTAGTTCGGGTGTTCGGCAGATTGTAAAAAAGTCATGGTCCTTTCGAACTTCTTGAAACTCTGTAATAAATAGAAAAGAAAAGCATCATTAAATAATGTAGTAAGTCATATCAGTAGTAACAGAAAGTAAGAACTTGCTCTTTAGAAAAAAAGTAGTACATTACAAAGTCTTAGAAATAAATATAACTTCTCCATAAACTATTTTATCTAGGACAGAACTAACCAGGTAGATATCGGCCAGCTTGTCTCATTACCCATACAGGTACTTTCTCTGTTTCTTCGCCTCGTGCGGCTCTGAGTATGAGATCATTCTTTAGTGGAGGGAAAGACTCGTTGGTAGCCATTTTGTAGACAAAGGTTGTTCATGTAACGAGAGAGTTGTGTAAGAATAGCCCTGAGTTCTTGATTTATACAGACACGTGGGTTAATTTTAATAAGCCTCTCCTTTTAATAACTAGTTCTGGCGGGAAAATTGATGCCAATTTCATTTGCCACTCCTTAGTAACTTTTTGAATTAAGGTAAAAAGGTCTTACTGTCTCTTACAGCCGTACAACAAGTAAAGGAGATGGAGATACGTCAAAAACGAAGACAAAAGGTTCCTTTTGAAGACCTTTATCCTACAAGACTACAACTTTACATCCACCCACCAACCCAAGAAATGTCGTTAGAAGAATTCAATGAAGTGGCTATGACCAGACAAAGAGGTAAAAATAGGATATATAGGAATATAGAGAGATAGTGAGAGGTAGAGATGAATGGTTGAGGTGGCGAAACACATAGACTGGTTAAACAGAATTAGTCCAGGATTAAGGGAAGTATGTAATTTTAAAACTCAAAAGGTGTCACATCACTGTGAAGCCTGAGTGAACATGTATGAGGGCTTTATTAGGCTTGTAGACTGCTAAATTGTATAGGTTCCATTTGGTTTAGGACTCTAACTAATTTATAGTATAACCAAAAGTCTAGTATTAGTTCACTTAGATAGATTCCAAGACATGTTTGAAAGTATCGAAGTGAGTCCAGCAAGTTACTAAGAAAACCCAGTTATTAATCAATAAATATAATGACGTACATCTGACCAATCAGATTACTTCATTATAATATATGCACACTCTTATAGTGAGTTTGGGAATGAGACTTGTTAACACTCTTATAGTGAGTTTGGGAATGAGACTTGCTAACACAAATATTACATCAAAGACTTAGAAATAAACATAATTTCTCCAAAAAGCATTTTATCTAAGACAGAACTAACCAGGAATAAATCAGCTAGCTTGTCTCATTACCCATTAAGTATATCTCTCTCTATATATGTAGCTAATGTTGATTGGACTCTTCTTGTATTTATATTAAATGTATTGCATAGTAATTAACCCTTTATATACAATAGATGTAAAAAACATCATGTAATTAAGTGCATGTTAGCATAGCAACAGAAAATGCTCTGACACAATAGAGATGCTAGCTTCTATGAAGTATCTTTAGGCAATTGTGAATTTAGTATTAATGACACACCCACAATAATTATTATTGCATATAAAGGATTAAGACTTGGAAATAAACATAAAGGACAAATAACTGTTTAATTGTACTTTGTATTCACACAGGTCTTCAGGAGATCAGTAACATAAAAGAGAAACAAATCCATGGTGATCTGGATAAACAAACATATTTACATAAGATGAAAGAAATTACCAAACAATATTTCCCTCTCATTCAACCTACTCAAGGCGTAAGTCATCTTAAGGCATATAAATGACTATAGTAGATAGAGTCAATCTCTCACTTCTAGTGACTGTTACTTTTCTCTTACAGCACCTGCCATTTTAGTATAGAATGCTATCTTTTAAATTTTTAAGCCTACCATTTGGTTGCCTTAAATTTTACTGTATCTAGCAATATGGCAATTTATAAACTGTAAATACAGGTCTTGAGCCACACCCAAACTAATCATTCACGTTATTGCTATGTCTGGATGTAACTGACTTTATACAAGCTTAAATAGTTCAGTTATAATATCATACCTAATGTCCCTTTAATTAATAGTGTAGTTAATGGTCATACATATTATAATGTACAGTTAATTTAATATTAGTCTAATTAAGATACAAGTACTTTGATGATGTATATTAGAATAATATGTTATTCCATGTTTCTTTCCTATATTTTTGTCTTCTTTCTCATAAATCACATCTTTTCTTATTTCATTCAGTCAACGTTAGGGCCTAAAGAAATAGATGAAAGACGCAAAGACCATATCTCTCACTACATTCTAAGATTGGCCTATTGTGAAAGGTTACAATATACATGTACTGTGTATATTAATATTGTGTGTATATATATATATATATATATATATTATGTATATATATATATATATATATATATATATATATATATATATATATATATATATATATATATACACATATATAATTAATACATTGCATGACATTATAATGATGCATTTTCAGCATACTAGTGCACACAGTACACTTTTTCAAATTTATTTTCATTGTAATTATATTGTAAGGAATTACTGTAATTAGTCATTGACTTAAAGGAAGCATACGATTAAAAGATATTGTTGTTTTTATACTTTAGTGAGGATTTAAGGCGCTGGTTTCTCTCTCAAGAAGTTGATTTGTTACGGTAAGTAACCAATTGTTCATTTAAACTAAATAATAACAATAAGAACATATTAATAAATGATATACCTGTGTATATTTATTTATCTTAATCTTTTACTATTATATTTTCTGTATTGAGGATGTGCTTATATTAAAGACAATAGTTTCCAAACTATCCATTATAAAGAGTTTTTTTTACTATTTTATCATGTTTAATTCTAGATATCGATTACAAAATGCTAAAATGACTGAGATTGATGAAATAATTAAACGCTATAGAGAATACCTTCCACTTGAAAAAGTGACATGTGTTGTCCCTCAAACAGAACATTTTGATGACAATGCAGTCAGTTACATGTATATACTGTTCATGATTATTTTATACACATAGGAAATGTTCTTCTCAGATGAGTGTAGCTTTTATTATGCTCATGGTAATTTTGAATGCTATAAAGTATGTTTTAAATTAGTTTGATGGATGAATGGATGGATAGAGATATGCATACATATATGAATGGTCATTAGATGAAAGGATGATAAGCAGTTGGATTTATTTGTAAATGGTTGGATGTACTAATAAACCAGCTGAAGAGAAGAATATAATGATGAATAATTACTTCAAGTACTAATCTATACTATTCTTTTTTAGGTTTACTTCACTGAGGTTCTAGATCTGGTTCAAAAGAGACAAGTCATTATTAAAAATGTACATTCAAAATACACGAGTATATGCACAGCACATGTATATGTACAGTACATGTATATGTACAATATGTGTATATGTACAATATATATATATGTACAATATATATATATATATGTATGTATAATACATGTATATGTACAATATATATATATATGTATATTACATGTATATATGTACAGTATCAGTTCAATTATAAACGTATCTATTGTATCTTCTATAGGGATATGTCTATCTCCCCTGTAATAATAATGAAATGATTATTTCTTTAATATGTAATAAATTCAGGAGTATGCTATCACAAGATTTAGTAGTAAGTTGATAGTATTTAGACAATGAAATACATGTACATGTTAGTTAATAAACAGAAGTTGTACAACATCAAATAAGATCATTATAATGATCACTGCTGTCTTAGGTTGTCATATTATGATTGTACCATACTCTACCTACATAATAGAGGATGATACATGTAAATTATATATCCACAGTACAATCTCTGTACTAATAGAAAAAAATTAGACCAGCTACTTACATATAAGCTAATGGGAAAAAAATATAAAATGAATGCATTAAAGTTTCTTTGTCTCATTGTTAGCGTACAGTAGCTTACATGGGTATGGTTAAAGAAGATGAGAGAGTAGGACGGACTATTAAAAACTTAAGGTATGCACAATGTAGTCTGAATTAAAAGCCTTACAGTATAGACATGTATTAAATTGTTAGTAATGAAAAGATATATAAACTTAATATTATAATTATTGTACTATGCATTACATCCAAGTACTAATGTCTGTAAGTTGTATAATTATATATAGTAATATATATTATATTATAATCTTTTATTTTCAGGACCAAATATTTAGGTGAAGATTTCACTAACGCTGGTACTAGTCTAACTGGTCAATTCTCTATTCGTGACTTAGATAAGGTATGTTAAATATCATGGATATAATGTTATAGTATATGTATTATAATGTGAACCAATCCTAATTATTTTAATAAGAACATATAAAAAATATCAAACACACATTACACTATGTTCTGTTCATATTGACAATGAACAGTAACCCAGTGTTATAACTCTGGCTAAGAGTGAGCTAGAGAGAACTGGTTTGCACTGTTTGAAACAGTTTACAAGTCTCCAAATGTTATCAAAAACTAGAACACTAGCTATTTAAGAAAGTAGCAAACTAGAAATCCCATATAAAGTGAATTGTGCTCTTCACTTTCCATTATGACTGACATCACACATAATTTATATGTTGTTGTATCCATGTACAAATTGTCTAGCTATTTAAATAGTTAATAATGTCAAAGTACATACATATATATAGCTATCTTATTTCAAGCTAAAGAATACACTGTACTATTGTAGTCTGTTTTATGTAGATTTCTAAGGAGTCTTATTCTCCATGTATGAGACATCTTCATGAGTCATTGAGGGAGGAACATCACTTACGTCATTTTGGTCGTCTACAATATGGTCTATTTCTAAAGAGTATTGGTATCACATTAGATCAAGCATTACAGTTTTGGAGGGAAGAGTTTATTAAGAAAATGGAACCTGACAAGGTAAGTATTAGGATATCTATATCTCTGAAATGAACACTAGTTTCTAATGACCCACCTCCTTAGTCCTTAGTGTTGTTAGCAGTTAACCTTTAAAAAACGGACATTCCTTTAATTAGGACAATTAAATTGGTATATTATAGAGTAATTTTGTTAAAATTTACCTCTCTATTTTAAGAACAATTGTTATAATTAGACTAATATATTACTATTGATAATGAAAAGCACTGAAGAGTATAACTGTGATGTTATCTTATAGACACAGTAGTTTTTTTGGGAGCCATGAAGTTTGTTGTATTGTCTATGTTTTTGGACCAGACAGACTGACAAAAAGTACTCTAACCCTCACCCATGCAATGAACATCAAAGGGTTAATAATTATATTTTGGTAGCCAATAATCATTAACATAATATTCTAATCTATTATTTCTCATTTTTATATTATAGTTTGATAAGCAGTATGCATATAATATTAGACATAGCTATGGTAAAGAAGGAAAGAGGACCAACTATACTCCTTATAGGTATGACTGTATGGACTTGTATATACAGCACAATGGAATCTCTATACATGAAAATGTATAATGAAATTTGAAATTAGGACACTTAAGAGTGTCTATAACCAGACTTCTTTTGATGTTATGTTTTTATTTACTTATTTTATAGCTGTATGAAAATTATTATGTCTAATACACCTGGTACTGGAGATCACCATGGTAACTAAATACCTATATGTGTGTGTGTGTGTGTGTGTGTGTGTGGTTGTACATGTACATGTAGCATTGTATAAATGTAATATGTTTTAATATGGTCTGTTGTTGTTATTGCTGTGGTTAACTAGCCAGTAGTTCAAAGAGTTTTACTAATGCTTAAAATATTCTACATCATCACTACAACATTATTGAATTTATTCTTTATAGGATGTCCATTTCGTCATTGGGACGAGGGTCATATTCAACAGATGTTAGTAAGCTATGGTATTCCTATGAAGTCCATACAACAGATAATGGACTATGTTCAAAGTTCTCATTATCAACTAGCTTGTCAGAAGTATTTTGAAGTCACACATGGAGTAAGTGTTATCATATACAGTATACCGTGTTGATAAAACCTCTTTGTAATGGAATCTTTAGACTTTTAAAGTTGATATCATATACATAGGCTAAACAATAGATAAATAATAGAACCTGACATTATTTAAATATTGTTATATTGTATAAGAGATATTGAAACTATATAAATGGACATCTTTGTATGTATTTATAAATTGACTCCCAATATAGAAATGTATAAACTAGAATGTATGACATTCTTTTGATTCAAAGCTGCCAAAAGAATTGAATTTTGCAATTTTCAATTTGACTAAAATAACATTCTTACTGTATAAGTCAAATTTGATTTTGATCTTTTTTGTAGCTTACTCAAAGCTCCTTTAGTTTGGAACATCCCACTCAATATTTTATTGAGAGTAGAAATGTACGTGGTGCAGAAAGGGGAGGAGATATGGGTGGAGCATCGAGTAAGAAAGAGGAAGAAAAGGAAGTTGAGGACAATGATGAGATGGTAATGGAATTCAATGATCTCTCAGAACA